>VXBO01013622.1:337625-401676 GCA_013400135.1 Rhinoptilus africanus
CCCGTCGCCACAGGGGGTCACGGCGAGCCCAGCAGCGCTGGTGGGGCTGCGGCCGCGGGGAGGGGAGGGGAGGAAGAATGGAGGGGGGGGACGACGACATCCCCTTGCCTTCCAACCAGAAGCCTCGGCGCAAGCTAATTGGGAGGGCTCGGCAGGCAAATTAGACCGTCTCCCCGGCTCTTTTAAGGTTCGTTAGCGTTAGACTGGTAAATCTTAAATAAATAAATAAAGCTGCCCCGATGATGAGAGTCTACGCTTAATCAAGTGACTATCAGCCACAGCTTGAGTACAAAGCTGGTGGTCGGTACATTATTGCATCGAGTTGGAAAAGGTTAAAAACCCTGAGCTGATGGTTATCGGCATTAAGATCCTGTTTATGGGCGCCAGCGCGGCTGTGACAGCAACGTCCAGGGGGTTAGATGGGCTTATTTTTTCTAAGCTTCTAGGGAGTATTGTAAATTCGTACTCTGCCTATGCTTGTGGGGCTTTTAATTCCTCATCTCTTAGTGAGTTTACAAAATGTCCCAGTACCTTGCCTCGCACTTTACTAATACCTAGCTTCTTTAATGGCCTCTTGTGGGTAAATTGTGTGAAGGTCTGTTGACAGATTTCCATTTATACAGCACTTTACTGATAAAAAACAAAATAAGGAAATTATAGAATCATGATTGGTTTGGGTTAGATGGGATCATCTAGTTCCAATCCCCCTGCCATGGGCAGGGATACCTCCCACTAGACCATGTTACTTAGGTAAACACTATTTACCTAATTAAATGCTTTAATATACCAAATACAACAGGTAAATTAGGTAAATACTATTTTCTCCTGAGGAAACGGTGCTAATTATGCCATGCCATACCAGTAAACTTCCATGTAATTTCCATGTGATGCTAAATTGATCATTTCACCAACTGCAAATATATAAACAGGGCACGACTAAATGAGCAGGGAATGGGAGATACAAATTGCATATTGGTTTTTGCTATGAATAAAATGCTACAAAGCCTTTTGCTTGGTTCTGCCAAGAGCCCTCTGCAAGGGTCAACCCTGCTAAGACAAAATCAATTGAATGTTGAGGGAGGCACCTGCCCAGCGGTGGGGACTGGTACGGCCAGGTCCGTGTCCTTACCAGAACCCTGCCTTGCTGATGTGGGTCTGCACACTCCTGTTTTTCAGACAACCTGAACAGGTTCAGAATAGGGCATAACATTACTGTCTGCCTGTGTCTTTGAATCTAGTCTGGGCATATACAATTATACCTTCATGACAGTATGTTTTTAGATCTCAGTACAGTAAGGTTCCTCTTTTCCCTTTAAACCTTTAATCATGAGCTGTTGTACTGACTTCGTAAACATTGCTTACACTTTGAAAGTTAAGCAAAGGCTTAAGTAAATACTTAAGCAGTGGGATGAGTCCAGGCTCTACGGCTCAGCTTGGACTTAGAAACTCAGTGTTGACAGTTCTGCAAAGTTTTAGCATGTGTAACAATGACAAGGAATCACAGATTTTGTAGGTTCAGTGGTTTTTTTTCCTCGGGGGAACCTACCTGGAGAAAAAAAGAATGATGATTGTGCAGATTTTGGAAGCTGTGTTGTAGTAACAAAGAAGTAGTGAGACCAAAGATATATTGTTTTACTTCCCACATTTATTTTTGACTTGGCTGGCTATCTTTCTGTACCTCCCACACTTTTTTGTAACTGTTTTTCATTTGGGTACTACACTGAGTTTGTTGAGATATAAGGATCAGCTAAAATAGTACAGTATCCTGTAACCTGTGGAGGTGGTATTCCTGAACAATTGCTTTCATCTTCTAGCAACCATAACAGGTTACTTAGTGGTATCTAACATGTTTGTCTCCTTAAAAAGCCATGTAGTCGTAGCTGGCATGTCAGATTTATGTGTGCATCAGTATGCTCATCTGAAGTTCTATGGGCTTGCAAAGTAATTCCTACTAAATATAAAAAATAAATGCAGCAGTTTCTACAAATATTGATAACAGAATATTTTCCCCTTCTCCTACAAATCCCTGGGATGTCATAGTCCTAACGTCAATTTTTGCTTACCACACCAGAAGCCTAGGCAAAGATGGACCTGAGACTATCCTGGAGAAGAGTCCATGGCTGGAACAGATGAATAGTGGCATCTCTTCTAGCATAAGAGTTTTGAGTAAAAAGGCACTTTTTTCTAGTTGTGCAGCTATGCAGGTCACCGTTCCACAAATTCAGAGATGTGTAACTTTAACCAAGGAAGTTCTGTCAACTTCATTGTGGCTATGCTCACTTGTAAATTTCAGTGTAAAAGATTAACTTTGGAGTGAATTAGTCACTTGGAAGCTAACTGTGGTGAAGTGAGATAACATGCGGCCATCCAGTACCTAAAGGGGGCCTACAGGAAAGATGGGGAGGGACTCTTTATCAGGGAGTGTGGCAATGGGATGACGGGTAATGGTTTTAAACTGAAAGAGGAGAGATTTAGATTAGATATTAGGAAGAAATTCTTTACTGCAGGGGTGGTGAGGCACTGGAACAGGTTGCCTAGAGGAGCCGTGGATGCCCCATCCCTGGAAGCGTTCAAGGTCAGGTTGAATGGGGCTTTGAGCAGCCTGGTCTAGTGGGAGGTGTCCCTGCCCATGGCAAGGGGTTTGNGCCACATTTATTTTTGACTTCGCTGGCTATCTTTCTGTACCTCCCACACTTTTTTGTAACTGTTTTTCATTTGGGTACTACACTGAGTTTGTTGAGATATAAGGATCAGCTAAAATAGTACAGTATCCTGTAACCTGTGGAGGTGGTATTCCTGAACAATTGCTTTCATCTTCTAGCAACCATAACAGGTTACTTAGTGGTATCTAACATGTTTGTCTCCTTAAAAAGCCATGTAGTCGTAGCTGGCATGTCAGATTTATGTGTGCATCAGTATGCTCATCTGAAGTTCTATGGGCTTGCAAAGTAATTCCTACTAAATATAAAAAATAAATGCAGCAGTTTCTACAAATATTGATAACTGAGAATATTTTCCCCTTCTCCTACAAATCCCTGGGATGTCATAGTCCTAACGTCAATTTTTGCTTACCACACCAGAAGCCTAGGCAAAGATGGACCTGAGACTATCCTGGAGAAGAGTCCATGGCTGGAACAGATGAATAGCGGCATCTCTTCTAGCATAAGAGTTTTGAGTAAAAAGGCACTCTTTTCTAGTTGTGCAGCTATGCAGGTCACCGTTCCGCAAATTCAGAGATGTGTAACTTTAACCAAGGAAGTTCTGTCAACTTCATTGTGGCTATGCTCACTTGTAAAGTAAATTTCAGTGTAAAAGATTAACTTTGGAGTGAATTAGTCACTTGGAAGCTAACTGTGGTGAAGTGAGATAACATGCGGCCATCCAGTACCTAAAGGGGGCCTACAGGAAAGATGGGGAGGGACTCTTTATCAGGGAGTGTGGCAATGGGATGACGGGTAATGGTTTTAAACTGAAAGAGGAGAGATTTAGATTAGATATTAGGAAGAAATTCTTTACTGCAGGGGTGGTGAGGCACTGGAACAGGTTGCCCAGAGGAGCCGTGGATGCCCCATCCCTGGAAGTGTCCAAGGCCAGGCTGGATGGGGCTTTGAGCAGCCTGGTCTAGTGGGAGGTGTCCCTGCCCATGGCAGGGGGATGGAACTTCAAGGTCCTTTCCAACTCTAACCATTCTATGATTCTATGATTGATTCTGTGAACATGCTTTGTTTTTGAAGGTGTGGGGGGGGCCTCAAATCACAAAAATTATGAGCTGTCATAAGTGACCTAGATAGCGTTCCATTATTGGGCCACTGAATATCGTGTAATTCAGAATTAATACTATTCAGATGAAAATTAATTTCCTACCAAACATATGACCTGGAGAAGCATCTTCACATTTTGAAGATTGCTCACTTTGTTTTCCTGCTTTCTAATAAGGCAGCTGATGGAAACTTTCTAAACAGAATTTAAGAGGTAATACTTCTATGGGACAAGATTTGTACTAGCTAATTACTTGGAAGGCTCAGATGTTTTTTGCACCTATTTTTTCTGAAGGAAGACATACAATTTTTTCTCTGTAGCCTACTACCCAAGAGTTCTTCTATCATAATGAAGTTCTAATGAGAGACCTTTTTATTTCTAGAAAAGTTTCAGCTGAGAAGAAAACAGATGGCGATTTGAAAAACAGGCAAAGGCATGGTAGCGAAAATCAGGGATACATTCCAGAGGAACGGTGGAACACAGAACATATCCCAAGTGAGTCTAAGCCACTGAATCACACATTGTCAAAATGCTTGTCAATATAGGCATTTTGGACAACATGTCAAGTAATTACACCACAAGATTTCACAATACTTTGTGAAGGACTTGTGCTTGGCCTGAACCTCTTCAGAACATTTTGGATTTTCTAGAGTACGGTCCTTCAAAGTATTAAGAAAACATCAGAGTTCTTTGCAGTTGAATTTAGTTTTAGTCCTGGATATGTTTTTTTTTAAATGCCTTCATTCTCTCAAATATCTTCTGGGGCCAAATGTGGAAGTATTGGATTCCCATACGATAGTCAATTTAGATAATATTTTGCAGTTTATTATAACAAAAAAATCCACCACTACCAAAAAAAAAAAAAAAGAAAAGAAAAAAAGGCAGTTAGTGAACTGTGATTTTACTGATAAATGACTAAGGCATTATAAATTCCAGTCCTTAAACACAAAGACTTTTCAAAAGCAAATGTAAATCTCCACCAAATCGTTACCCACCACTTGCATTTATTACCACATTATTATCAAAACGTTTAATCAAACACTTAATGATATAAAATTATTGTGCAGTCTATAATCCAGGCATAAATCCTTTTCTCTCTAACAAATAAATGTGAAGAAATAAGTGTAGTGGAGAGATTTCAAGAGCATGTGGTATTGTAAAATGTAGCAGTTATAAAAAATAAAGGGAAAACTAAGTAAACCTGGACAAATTGATTCTACTGGGTCCTAGATGGGGTCCTCTCTTATTTGTTAGTGTGCCGGGTTGACCTTGGCTGGCCACCAAGTGGTTACCAGGCCTCCCTGTCACTCCCCCTTTTCAACAGGACAGGGGAAGAAAATAAGATGGAAGAGCTCGTGAGTCAAGATAAGGAAGGGGAGATCACTCACCAATTGCTGCCACGGGCAAAGTAGACTCCACCCAGGGAAGATTAATTTAATTTATTGCCAATTAATAACAGAATAAGATAATGAGAAAGAAAAACAAAACCAAAACACCCCCTCCTACTTCTTCCAAGGCTCAGCTCCCTTCCTAGCTCATCTACCTCCCCACAAGCAGCATAAGGGGACAGGGAATCAGGGCTGTTGTCAGTCAGTCCATAACGCATTGTCTTGGCTGCTTGTTCCTCCTGACACCCTTCCCCTGCTCCAGTGTGGGTTCATCCCACAGGACACAATCCTTCACCAGCTTCTCCAATGTGTGTTCTTCCTATGGGCTGCAGCTCTTCAAGACCTGTTCCAGCCTGGGTCCGTTCCATGGTACAGTCCTTCAGAAATGGAGTGCTCCAGTGTGGGTCACAGTTCCTGCCAGCAAATCTGCTACAGCATGGGTTCCTCTCTGTGGGGCCACAGCTCCAACCAGGAGGCTGCTCCAGTGTGGGCTCTCCACAGATTGTAGCTTTCCTCAGAGCACATCCACCTGCTGTGGCATGGGGTACTCCCTGGGCTGCAGGGTGGATATCTGCTCCATCATGGTCCTTCATGGCCTGCAGGGTGACAACCTGCATCACCATGGTCTTCTCCACAGGCGGCAGGGGAATCTCAGTACATGGAGCACCTCCTCACCTCCCTTCTTCACTGACCATGGTGTCTGCAGGGCTGTTTCTCTTACATTTTCTCACTCCTCTTTCCCAGCTCCTGTTGTGCAGTATTTATTACCCTTTCTTAAACACGTTATCACAGAGATGCTGTCAGTGTTGCTGCTGGGCTCTGCTTTGGCCAGCAGCAGGAGTGTCTTGGAGGCAGCTGGAACTGTCTCTGTCCGACATGGGGGCAACTCCTGGTGTCTTCTCGTGGAAGTCACCCCCGCAAGCTCCCCTCTCTAAAAAAACCCTTATTGAGTTAGCCAATCAAGTTAGCTAGATTTGGGCTCACAATATTAAATCATATTTAGCTGTATTCCTGCATGGCTTGTGCCATGTTCATGCCATGGTGGACACCAAATAACAGTAATCTTGCATATTCTTGTTACAGGAACTCACTCTTATTCCCCAATGTCTTCAAAGATCACTGACCCTGCTGCAGATTTACATAAGAGTTCTATACCAAAGGTAATTGTAATGCTGATATCTTGACCTTTTTTTTCCCACAGTGTGTATTGTACTATATCCCAAATATAGATTTTGGGTGGAGGTAGACATTTATAAATCAATTACAGCTGTAATTGGGTAAACAGAATGTTCCTTCAGCATTCCTGAATGTTTGATTTATAAGGATAAGTATCCTGGGTGTTAGCCTCAGACTTAGATAGATTTGGGGGGAGGATGGGAGGTGAGGGAGAAACAACACGCCCTGATATTTGGAAGAAATGTCTAATAAAGCTTTTGCCACATCTGTTCTCCTCAGCACCCTGTTTCAGCTTCCTCCCCACCTGCCAGACTAAAGTTACGAAGCCATAGACTTCCCCTCATATATTCATACAATCATAGAATATCTCAAGTTGGAAGGGGCCCTGTTCCTCGCAGGACTACCTAAAACTAAGCCATATGTCTGAGAGCATCACCCAGATGCTCCTTGAACTCTGACAGACATTCAGTCAGTGTCTGCTCTTTCCTTAATGTTTCCTCCAAATGTCAGCTAGGCCTTTCTGCTGGCCAGCATGATGGGTAGCCCTGGCTGGGACAGACTTCCTGAAGTAAAGCCAATTGTCTTTTCATCACTCCTGGGATTAAAAAGCCTCCTTTCCCTCCAAAAGCCCATTTATTACCATTAATTATTTTTTTTCACCCTTGCCAGACAGAGTAACACTGGCTTGCCTTTTGAGAATTTACCTCCTCTGTGTATATTATACATTAAACCATTATAATGTGGAGGTTTGCTTTGCTCTGGGCATGTAATAACTCCGGACAGCTGTTATACAAGTGCCCTTGCCAAAATAGAGGTCTGCAATGCTTTTGTTGTTCTCCCCAGTTGCCAAACTGGATGAGATGTGGGTATAAGATGAAGGCACTGTTGAAGGTGGGGTTTGAGATTCCTTTGCAAACCCTGTGCGGATACAATACATAAATGTGCATTTTCTCTGGATCATTTCTTGATTTTATTTTACAATTACACTTCCACATTGTGGAAGTTGGTTCAGTCAGGAACTTTACACTAATCTTAGAGACCTTTGGTATCTGGGCAGTAAATGATCGAAGGGGAAGCATGCAGATAACATCCCGTCCACCCCAGAGCTTTGCCCACTTTCCCCATGTCTAACATGTAAAGAGGTAGAGCTCAGTGTTTATTCCTCTACTTTTTCTGTTCTCAGCTACCTCCATTCTGAAGGGTTGTGCTGGGCTCTCTTAGCATTTAATGCAACAGCAATGTGGATTATCATTTATGCCACATATTTGTAAAATACATTTAGCACCTCCATGATGGGTTTTGCCAATATTCTCTTGGGAAAGCGGCAGTAATGTGGTACCGAGTTCTCTTCTCAACACAGTGACAACTCATTTATTTTTGAAGAGCTGTTTCAACATCTACAATGCAGAAATCTGTCTTGGGATGACATTGCATATAAATCACAGCAGAGTGTGTCTAGTTCTTTTGGCACCCAATGAAATTTAGGACGTACTCAATCAATGATTAAAACAATGATACAGTGATCAAAATAATAACAGTAAAAATAATAGCAATGACACTGATGTGTTTATGGCTGGTGGTTATTATGTTTGACACTAATTACTTGTCAAACAAAATACTATTAAAGCAAAGTTGAAAAGCGAGTATGAAACAGCTGAGGGTTTAGTGTGGATCTATAACCCTGAGCAACAATTTCAGACAGTGTTTGGTATGCTTATGAACAGGATTATAAGGCACTGGCTATGTTTACATGTACAAGGCATGTGGCACAACATGGTCTGCTCTGAGAAACAGAAGAGATTGTGCTGAGGACCCTGAATCCTCCCTATACACATTTCAGGGGAAGGCGGTAACTTCAGTTGGCTGTAGCCATTTCCCTCTCCCTGAGCGCTCGTTGGTGGGTGACAGGCACTGGTTGTGCACCGAAGGGGCATGAAGCCTTTTGGTGTGATCTGAAAGGGATCCACTTTGGGTGCTCTCAGACAGATCCACAGTGAGAACAACAGTGTTGTGAGTGAGGTCCATCAGGAGACCGGTTAACAAATGTCGGGTTCACGCTCCTGATTCAAACTGAAACACGAATGTAGGTGCAGCCCTGCATGTCAGATGCTAGATTAGATGGCCAAGGAGGTCCCTTGCAGCCCAGTGGCTAAGGAAACATTGAAATCCATCAGAGGCATACAGCATAAAGTTGAACAATTTCTGTGAAACCAGTTGTCCCTGGACAATATTTGGCTCAACTCTGTAACGGTATCTTCTAGCTGCATCAGTAACTGCATGCATATTTTTGAAAAAATATCAAGAGATAATTTAGAGGCAAAAATAACTTGTAAATGTGTTCAATATGTTGGAGGAATATTTAGCAATCTAAAAATCGCTTGTGAAGATGAACTATTTCACAGTATAGTCCGTATATACTCCGTATTCTCCGTATACTGTGATGGCCCCATCTTGTGTGTACAAGAGCTGCTATAGGTGGATGAAGGTTAACCTTAAATTGTGTACTTGCAGTTTGTCATTTAAATTTATGGGATTATATAAAAACATAGTAAAACATTTCCCAGACAAAAAAAAAAAAAAGAGTGGTTTTCTTTTACATTCATAACCTTCCCTGTTAACTGCATAATAGAGGTTTTCTGACATAGAATCACAGAACCACAGAATTGTAGGTGTTGGAAGGGACCTCTGGAGATCATCTAGTCCAACCCCCCTGCCAGAGCTGGGTCACCTCAGAACAGGTTGCACAGGAACCCATCCAGGCGGGTTTTGAATGTCTCCAGAGATGGAGACTCCACCACCTCCCTGGGCAGCCTGTTCCAGTGCTCTGCCACCCTCAAGGTAAAGAAGTTCCTCCTCATGTTGAGGTGAAACTTCCTATGGTCAAGTTTGTGCCCATTATCCCTTGTCTGTCCCTGGGCACCACTGAAAAGAGCGTGGCCCCATCCTCCTGACACCCACCCTTTAAGTATTTATAGGCATTGATAAGATCCCTCCTCAGTCGTCTTTTTTTCCAGACTGAAGAGACCCAAATCCTTCAGCCTTTTTTCATAAGAGAGATGTTCCAGTCCCCTAATCATCTTTGTGGATGCATTTTAATAATGTTCAATCACTGCTGTTGCCACTATATTGGATAATAAACATTATGGTGCTCTTTCATTATAAAATATTCCTTGTCAAGTAGGAGAAATCAGATAGCAAGCCATTTAACTGTGTGCTGATTAGTGATGAATTGATTTCTTCATAAACCACCTGCCTTCCTATCACTGCATTTTCTGGGCACAGAAAGTTGTGAGTTGGCTTTCCCTGCCTGGGTACTGGAACTATTCCCAAAGGTTTTTCATCTTTATTCTTCTGGACTTTGTAATGAGAAATAGAGGGTAAATAAAAAAGAGGAGGAAGAGGAGTTATCCGGAGAATTTTTTCCACAGAGAAGGAGGTCATAAAAAGGTGGACTCCAGCAAATTGCCTCTCTCTCCCTGGAAAAATGAGCAAACGCCCTTGCAGTGCTTTTGTGGAGGTCAAGAAGAAGGAGTGAAGAACCCAGGTCCTCCCTCAGGAGCAGGGTGAGGAAGGAACGAGGAGCCCATCTACTGATAGAAAGAGTCACAGAAGCTGAAGATCTAAAGCCTTTTCTCTCTGCATCTGCAAGGTGGAAGAAGTTAGGATTTCTGCGGTTGGCTCCCTTGTCACTTAGGGGATCAGGATCAACCACAGCAATAAGGCCAGAAAATGGGCCTATATGGGCAATGTTTGAATGGAGAGTTCTAAAATTAGATGCAGCTCATGGATATGGGGATGAGATGAAAAGCAGAGCAATTGCAGTGGATGAAGATTTTTCAAGTTAGCGTTTTGACCAGACAGGGGCGATCATACCTGCTACGCAGCCCATTCCTACCACTCTCAGGAGAAAAATGGATGGAAAGTTTAAGCACAGGTCAGATGCATCAGGCAGTTTCCCCGGGTCTCTGAGAGTACCAGCTTCAAATTTGATCCCTTCTTTTGCATATGTAAAAAGTCATGATTTTAAATTATTTGAGAGATTAATGGAGACTTTGTATCAAAGTTTTTGTTTCCTCAGAAGTCCTTGCCCATGGACCCAAGCAGGTACAAAGCCTGAAATACCTCCTGTGGGTTTCATTGTAAAAGGTGACAACAGAAAATCACTTAATTCAGCTATTGGCAATTCAACCTCTGAATCAGAAGCTAACACAAAACGTTCACAGAAGATAAATGTTGCCCAGCAATTGCACTGATCAATTCACAACATGAACAAAAGATCTGGCAAATCATCTTAGGAAAAAGTAATACCTCAGCGAAGAAGAAGCGGGGAAAAAGGTGTGGGAGACATTTAAAAAATGATGAATATCGAACTAAATTATTGAGCTGAGGAAAAAATTACCAGCCACTGGAAGAGGAGGCCAGGAGCATCAGTCAGGGGTGCTGGGAGGTCTTCATTCTGATTACATTAGCCAAGAAAAGGTCAAATAGAGAGTACAGTTACAGGCTTCTATTTAATTGCATATTTTGTTACTGTCAGCGATGGGAGGAGAGTGATCCTTGCTCCTAGTCCCAGGGCTGAGCTGCAGGCCAAATGGGTGTTAGGGACCAAGGTCCCATCCAGGGGGGGCTGTTTCTCATACCCTGACCCATTTCACGGAGCTCCTTCAAAACCCTAGTGCAGTGAGGGGGGTCTAGAACTTTGCTCTAGCAGATTTTGGGACAGTCCCACAGACAGTTTAGTCTGAGCAGGGGGCCATTGGGCCAGTTCTGCCAGGTCCTGAGTGCCACCTCCAAGGAACTGCATTTTTTTCAAGTCCCACCGTTATAAAAGGAGCTGTGAGGACTCAGCATCTTGCAGGACTGGACAGTCTCTTCCACAAGCCTCATAATTAGTCCATTTAATATGCCATAAATGTCTCTATGATAAATCAGAGGACCATTTTGTAAGAGGGAGTGAGTGCTCATTTATAGTGGGCCAGATTCATCCCTGGTGTAATTCAGCTGACTTCAGCACAGCCCTGTGAGGCTTGCGCTTGCCACCACAGCCACACTCTTCCTCTCCAGTCCAGAGTGAGTCATGGCTCTGTTAATGGGGAAGGATCTATTTTTCTTCTTAACTACTCCAAATGGCACTCTATAAACTGGAAATATTATTTAGCTGTGGTTGTGGTTTTATACTGGGAAGGAAATGAATGATGAATTGTAGCTCCATTTATTGCACTGTGTATAACTGCTCTGACTCTGAGGATTGTTTGAGAAGAAAAATTAAGCTCTCAAAATCAAATTAAAAGGCCAATAAAATAGAAATATAAACCAATGACAGCAAATAATTTTGCCCTTACTGGTGAAATGGATTGTAGAGTATGTCATGTTATGATATTCATTGGTCAGCATATCTTCATTAAGAGAGCAATAAATATTGATGCTACAGATATAGAAAAGGCAGGTGCAGTTTATAGTATGATTTTTTGAAGTGTCTGTGGAAGAAGGGGAGGAATGAAGTTACGTGGGTGGGATTAACCTGCAAAGAAACAAGAAGGAATTTCCAGGCTGTGTGTCTACTGATGGACAGGGAAATGTGCTGAGTGTACAAAAAGTTGACGGGCTGGAACTGGTTTGCTATTTGAAGTAACGGTGTATCTGAATTATTTTAAGGGTATCCAGAACTTTTGGGTGGGTGTTCTCCTGTAAACAAAGTGAAATTGAAATGAGAATTCAGGGCAGGGGGGAAAATAACCCTCAGAAACAGAAAGCTATGTCTCCCTGATGTTTTGTTCTAACAGTTAGCCAAATGTGTGATGCATGCAGACACATTTGGAAGTACTCCTACCACATTAATTTCAGTGATTTGTTCTAATGCAGTTAGATTTGGACTTTTTTGGCTGGCTAATAGCAGGCAAACCCTTCAGTTTATCACACATTTCCACAGCGTCAGTGTGTGAGGAGCTGCCATCTGTCAAATCAATTTAAAGATCAGAGCCCTGTTTCATAATGCCAGATGTGCGTTCAACATTCGTGTCACTGATGTCATATGGGCTGCAAAAATGACTACAACGTGCTTGTAATACCAGAAGTCCTTCTTTCATTGACTGAAGATCAGCATTCAAAACATCCCTGAAATCAGCTGATACACACACTCATTTTAACTTCTGATTCATCCATGTATTGCTAGCTTTTTTTTTTTTTTNTGGAAAGTTTTGGGCATCTGTTTCCCTAACTAAACCAACAAACCATGCAAAGCTTTTCCCAGCATAATAGTCCCTTTATAGTAATCCCTAGAAAAAAAAGTCCAGGGCAGATGATAAGTCAACAGGCAGGCTTTGAAACGCACGACTGTCAAATATCCATGGTTAACTAGATGCCGAGCTGACAGTACAAAGAGATTTAAAAGTATGTAAAAGAAATGCTGATGATATCGCATCCTTACTGATAAAGGGGTCCACCTTAGAAACTTGCTCCTGTAACGCTGGGCAGTGCAGAGAACCACTAGGGTTGTCTTTTGCCCCTTCTGATGTGGGATGTAGTGAATAATGAGACCATTTTTTCTCAGCCAAAGACTGAGGGGACTAGTAGAGCACTGAATTAATCTGAAGAAGAAACAACTTGGAAATCAAAACCAAGCAGAGACTCTAGCAGCTGTTGCGTTATCAGGGTTTAAATATGAAATGTTTGCTGTGGTCTCACTCCTCTGCATTTTGTATTTGTAATGTGTTATATCTGAACTTCTGTCACATCAGAAAATGAGTTTTAAGTGACCGACCAGCAGCCTCCATTTCAGTGAAGCTGAACCCAGGGAGCTGCAACCTCAGTGAGGTTATGCTACTTCAGAGAAAGCTCCACCGAAAATGGGCCAGTACACAGCATGAGTTGATTGAAATTCATGAAATTATTCATTAATTGAGATCAGAGCGCAGTGAGAATGAAATATAAGTAACCCAGGGCATTTGCTCTGAAGCAAATAACTCTGCAAGATGCAGCAGGGCAGGGGTGAACCATCATGGGCACAGTCCCCACCCCAGGGGCAAACTTGCTGCTCGGTTCCTCCTTCGGTGTTGAGGAGAAATGGCAGGACAAGGCAGGGGCAGGGTGGCTCATCCGTACACATGAGACTTTTAAAGAAAGAGAGGCAAGCTTGGGTTAGGTTTTCCCCAGTGCTGTCAGGGAAGAATAGGGCAGTCTGTCCAGCTGGTGCTAGTCCTCTGGCTCCCTCCTATTCAAAATCGTATGCAAACCAAAATCTTCATTAGTATTTCCTACTAATGGCTGTAAGCGCTGCGTCTTTCAACAAGATTACTTGATTAACTTTCTGATTAATATCTTTTCTTCCTTTAGTAAGTCTGGGTGCAATACAGTATTTTTGTGCAACTAATTCTGGGAAATATTCCCACCCCTGTATTTTGCTAAACATGGGATTCAAATAATGACCTACTTCAGGAAGTTTCAGAGACAGTGTTCAATGAGGTGCTCTTGGACCCCCTCGGAAACTTTCTGGTTATTCAGTATGCTAACTAGTCCAGTATGCTTTATACTCAAAGGAGACCCCACAGTATCTGGAATACTTGCTTTCCACATGCATAATGCTTGCCTTCAACATTTTTCAGATGCTTCTTTTTCCCATTCTACTTGTAAATTTGTTATTTTGGTGGGGAGCAGTAGTAGAGAGCTTCTCAAAACCTCTGTCCTAGCGAGAATGCCTGCCATAACAGACCTGTAACTGAGCAGTCAGGAAATGCCAAATAACTGTTCTGCCATAAATGGAGCAAAGCTCATCATATGTTATTCTCCAGGGCAGCACAGACCAGAGGAAACTTCTGATGTGCTCTGGAAATGAACGAGTGATGTCTCTGCCGAGCACCAGTAAGGTCTTTGGGCTGAACTGCAAGAGATTAAGTGCAGCAGAGAGACCTTGGAAAAGGTATCTTGAGCAGAGGCAGGCAATCCTGTTACTTCCCAGAGCACCTCTCCTCTCTGCAGAAATAAACAGTAAAGAAGGATAAATTTAGAAAACAGCAGCATGTTCTAGCAACAAAAAGGAGTGGGAAGGCGGGGGGAGAAAGAGAGTTGTGTTTAAAACAGAAGGCAGCTGTCTTATGAAATGTTTCTAGGATAGTTATATTTATCCCATGGTTTTCCTTGAGGTGCTGGGATTCATTAAATACCAGAGACATGTTGTCCACATTTGTTATCTAACATTTTCCTCTATGGCTTATTCAATAATGTATATGTACCAAATGCATTATTTAATATGTTTAATACTGGAAGAATACCAAGGCAATACAGACTGTACATGATTAATGCTCCAGAAACAAAACACAAGATGATTGGTCAATAGTTAGGAGCCAGCTTGGGCTGGTTTGGTAAAAAAATTCCACTGGGAAGAATAGTGAAATTTCCATCATTTCCCAAGGGCTTGAGACCAGGTGGGGAAGTTGCCAGGAACAGCAGCCATCAGCTAGCATCTACTTGGGGGTTGATAAAACCAACACTGGGGCTGGCTGCAGGAAACCATTGGACTGTAGTGTTACATTTAGGAAGCTCTGTGAAAATACATGTTTATAACTTTGGATTAAATTTTCATTCCTTAGAGCTGCTTTTTAATTTTCTAGGTGAGGTCTCACTACCACATTTAAATATCCGAAGTGTGTGTTTCGTGAATGCATTTAAGAGTGAATTTTTCTTTGTCTTTTCCTCTGCAATGATATTTTGTAAAAGCGACTAAGTAATTAGGACTGGAAATCCACTGCCCTGATTTCAAATGAAGATAGGGTTTTCAAAACTGCTGAGCATTTGGCCTGCACTGATCCCACTGGGGTCAGTTTGAAAACAGGCTGCTGTCAGTGCAAGTGGAATCACGCCAGTCACGGGAACTTTAAAAAAAGCCTGCCTTGAATAAACAGTGAGGTTTGGAGAGGGGTCTTTCAGATACATGAAACAGTGGTGTGCGTATTGATGCAATTTCTAGCGTATTTGGAAAGCAAAGTCAGATGTTAATTTTTCTTACAGCTTAATGAGTAGTTTCTTTAAGAGCACCAGAAAAGAAAAAACCAACATCATGTTTTGCTAAAAGAATACAGACTGCAGAGTTCACAGGAAGTTCTCAGAAAGCATAAGGCCAATTAATGAATTCCCAGAACTGCCATCAGTGTGTTGCATGTGAAGCTTTTGTTTTGTTCTGCTGTTCATCCTTTCCTTTGTATTTAGATTTTGAGTGGGTTGCTGATGATAGATTTCATTTTGGTATAATTCTTTGGGGTGGGAGTTTGGTGGGTAACCTCCTGAGGACTCTTGCAAGGCTGCTTCTCTAGGATTTCTTCTAGTTCTATAACTGCTTTTACTCCCCCATAGGTGCGACCTCAAAGACGTACTGATTATCCGATCAGCCCAAAGAAAATCAGAAACGTGACACTTGTTTAGGATGTGCTTCTCCAGGAAATGTCTCTATCAGTCGCATTTTACATGTTTGGATGGCTTTGTGCAACAGAGAGGGGTTAACACCAGTTGTCTCACTTCAAGCTATAAGTTATTTTTCTTTTTATCCTCATGTAATGAAATAAAATTGCAACCATTATAATGTAGTATATGATATCTCAGCAAAATAATGGACATAAATGACAGCCTTAACTTCAGAGACAGTGAATTTGACAGGGTTCTACAAGAACAAGAATACGTGCTTTGGGTCCCAAGAAAATCAACAAAACTCCTATCAGACAGAAGTGTTGGGTTATCCACAGCAGGATCCAGCACTGGAACTGCAAGAGATTTGTTAGTTCAGAAGAACTAGTTAGTAATAACAATGGTTAATACAATATCTACTGCTTTTATTTTTATGTACTTCGTGTACAGCTGATCATGTTGAGCTTATAGATTAACATTTTAAAATTTCTTTTCTGTAATAAAATCAAGGGAAGTTTTCATGAGGGCTGTTTCAGAATTTCTAACGAAACTATCTTTGGATGTGAAATGAATTTGTTTCATTTCAATACTTTCTTTTGTTAAAGGTATTTTTCTTAAATTCAATGTTCCAGTTTTAAATAAAAAACAATTGTTCACGTGCCATAAAAATTGTATTTTGATTGAAACGCAAAAATCTTAAGCTGAAAAATGTGGATTTGAAACTCCTGACTTTTAAGAGTTGTTGCTTGAATGCTTTATGTCTCTGTTGTACTTGTGGACCGAGTTTGGCAGCCAAATGACTTGGGTCACAGCAAGTGGTGGCTGCTGGTATTGCTGCTGGGCCCTGTTCTTTCGTCAGGGACAGAGGTGACAATGACCATGGGAAATGCACTTCAGCTAGCCAAACCTGTCAGTAGAGCAGAGCTGGCACACGGACCCTATATGTGCCTTCCTGATCTAAAGATTATGATTTCTAGGTGAAATGTTTTGTCTGAAATTTTGTATTTCATAATCAAGAGTTCGAGCTTATTATTTTTTTACAAAAAGGCAAACTTCTTCCAGAAAAACAAGTTATTTTCAGTGTACTCATCTTTCTACCCACTCAAAGCATTCTGCGTTATTCAGTGTTTTGCATGTTAATCTTTTGTATGCACTAATGCAGGTGCTCTTTGAGTGCTGAGAGAAGCTGCTGCATAGAGTTGCTTTCAGTGAGTATCTGTGCAACAAAAATAAGAAATTTGAAGCCTGATCTCAGGATAAAGAAGTTGTTTTGCATATTTAGCATTTGGCATCTCATTAAATTGTGGCAGGTTTTGCAGTGCTAGTCGCATTTTCAGTCCGTCTCTCAGAAGAAGTGCTGAGAACAATCCATGGTCTGCCATATGCAATTGTGTTCAAAGCTGTTTCAAATTCGGGCCATCTACACTCTTTCTGCCTTGTTTGGTTGAGGAGGAGCTTTGACATGCATTCCCACTGAATGCAATTGTACCAACTGCATGCTATGTAAATAGCTATAGTGTTATACAGAGAAAATATAATTAATTTACATTGTGGAATATGTGTGGGCTTTCCTTGAAATATTCATGCACTGAGAGAAACATCTATCTCATTCTGATACCAGGACTGGTATTGCTAACGTCTCCTAGTTACTACTGCAGCTCCATGTCACCTAAACACAAACAAAAAAATGCACTTTATTAGAGGATTGTCCATGGCGTGAGAGAGACAGGCCCAGGGTCACATCGTCCTGTGGCTTGGGGATAAAAACCATGGACTTTTGGCTGTCTGTGCACGTGCATGGCTAGCAAGTCACGGTTGTCTTCTGGTTGTCTTCTAACAAGTCTTCTGGTTGTCAGAAAAGTAACCCTGGGGTACAAAAATGGAAACTACATGGAGACGGTAGTTTCCCAGCAGAAAATGTTGATTCATTAGAATGTAATTGGAAAAGGAATCAAACTATACTGTGGTGTTTATCTCAGAGCCCTTAGCTTCAATAGTATTTGGTCTCATATTAAGCAGCCAAACTAGGACTGAGGAAAACCTTTTCTCCAATTAATCTATATCTTTCCACATTAATAAAAAAGATTGGTATGTTGAGGACATGGGAAAGAGGACACAGGCTGAGACAAAAGACAAACTCCCATATCATGGTATGGTGCCTTCCATGCTGGGGAGTCCCCACTGAGATTTCCACACTGTGCTACGTGGTGCTTAAAGCTCTTCAGAAGATACCAACACTGCTTCTCAAAGTGGTTTTCAGGCTGTGATTGGGCACCTCCCGGCACTGCTGCTGAATGAAGGAGCTGATGCGAGACCCCTAATCTAGGAACCACGTGGGACCCCTCTCCAAGCTGCTGCAGGGCAGCCAGGTCACCCTCCAGCAGTACACCTTGCCAAGGAGCTGGAAAGTGCCCTAGCGTGCCGTGTGTACATCAGGGACCACCTGCCAGCAGATGATTGCCAGTGGACAACACAGCAGTAGGAATTACACCCCAGCGACTTCACATCCCATGGGTTTGAAAAAATGAAGGGTTTTTGCACAAATACCACAACCATGGAAACACGCACATTAACCAGAGTCTGGAGCTGTTTTCCCTACTGCCATCTACAAGAAAGCCTCCCACACAGCTATGGTATACACTTAACAGCATTAGCATGAGGTTAAAAATTCTTACTGTGCCCTTGAAATTTATAGTTGGGGGCATTTGTATGCTTCCAGATTTGTTTTCTTCAGGCAAGCTATACATCCTGTATATCATCTTCAGCACTAGCTGTTACTTATGTTTGCAAATAGAGCTCCACAAATAACAATGCATAAAATACAGAGACATTTTTTAGCACACAGGGAATATAAAATATGCAAGCACTTTCAGAAGACACAGTAGACTAAAAATATTGAATTTCAGGCACTCTATGTCTATGGAGACACCAGTCTTTTGTACACATGCATATTGATTTATAATTATGACTTGAGGGACGTTTTAGTAATCTAGAAATGTGTAGTTTTTTACTGCTCACAAAAAGTGCACGGTTTGGTAGTATAAAACCCTTCCACGTTTCCTTACAAAATGTTCTGATTTGAATTCCATACATTTATATGTGGGAATAAATGCATTGAAGATAAACAGTATTTCATGTGACAGTAAGGTTTCCTAAAGTTCTCTCACCAGTTTTATATTTCACAGAAAATTCAGCCTACCTTTAACACAAAGCCACTTAAAAATAACACTGGCTTCATGTGGAGGTTTCTTTGTGCAATAAAAAAGCACCCCAGGTTTGTGTGGGCTGAGCCAAATCAACAGATGAACTTTTACTGAGGGGTACTCATATTATTGACTAAACATTTGGTTTCTTACTGATCTGATTGAATTGAGACTCTATGTTCAATATCTGTCTGATAGAAGGCATAATATGTGATGCTTCTAACCTAAAATACACCATTCTTGAGTATTTTTGGCCTCCCAGTGACAGAGACAGGACCTTTTTGGTTACCGACCTTGCTGTCTCTTTCTTCAAAAGGATCCTGCATGAGGCAGGAAGGTCACAGCTTCCTACACGCTTCTCCAGCAGAAGCTCCTGTAAAACCAGAGGATGGTCCCCTCAAATGTTGCAAATATCTCACCTTAGTACTCTTCTGTCTCCACTCAAATAGATCTTATCCATCTAAAATGGGGCCAATCCCCAACCCTCCCTCCCTGAATTTCTCTAATTCCCACACCCACATTCCCATAAATACAATAAAATTAATCCAATGGTCTCATGGTAACTCAGTATAGATCAAAATGGTCTCACGGTCAAGCTATAATAAAAACCCCCACCCTAGCTGCCAATAGGAAAACAGTTCTCCCAAAACACATTTGGCATCTTAGTACTCTTTTTCCGAACAGCCTCCAAAACTTCTTCTAAAGATAAAGTTGAGGATTGAAATTCATAAAGCCACTTGATATGGAGGAGCACGCTCTCAGTGGATGTGACTTTTATGATTAGGCTCTCCTCCTACTCACCACAATCGACTCCTGTTCCCCAGGCTATAAACTACCTGTCTCTTCTCCCCCCTAGGTGACAAGCAGCTTCATTTAACTTCAACTTTCTCTCTCTCACTCACTTTCCTCCCTTTTTACCACCCTTTCTTCTCCGCAGCTACCAAATATCTTTTCTTTAAACAAAGGCCTAATAGATACATACCTAATTAACATCTGAGCATTTGTTCTCGGCTTGCATTTAGCTCTGAAAATTGCTGCTTCTATTTCAGACCTGAATAAGGGCTTGCATACCTGAGAGTTCGCCTAACATTTCCAGCAATACCAGCTGATCCAATAAAACATACTACCTCTGCCTGCAAACTTTCTCCGGACTGTGCACACAGAAGGCTGTGTATTTCCATCATCCCACCCACCGGGACGTCAGGAGGACACTAGGCAAATCTCAGCTGACCTTCCTGAACTGCTGTTGGGAAGAACTGGAGAAAGAAAGTGAAGCCAAGTCGGGTCCGCATTGACATGTCCGCACCAAAGCTCCTCAGCCAGTGGAAAAGTTATTCGTGTTGCTGTGAGGGTGGGATTTGATAGCAGCGCTCCACGTTGCTGCAGTCTGTAGCTCCAAATGAGGTTCCTGCCCTTATGCTCCGGGGAATTCCGTTTTCTGTTACCTGTTCCTCACCCTGCTCTCTGTTCTTTGGGAGATGCAGGTTGGTAACAACTCCTTTACATTATCCTAGAAATCACGGATTATTTATTCTAGATTAGCGCAGATAGTTATTTAAATGAATATGGATATTTGCTGGCTCAGAGGAATATTGCAATAGGCTATTCCTT
This sequence comes from Rhinoptilus africanus, assembly GCA_013400135.1. Classification (NCBI taxonomy): domain Eukaryota; kingdom Metazoa; phylum Chordata; class Aves; order Charadriiformes; family Glareolidae; genus Rhinoptilus; species Rhinoptilus africanus. Next base: position 358,156 of record VXBO01013622.1, read on the forward strand.
TTCAGCTCAGAGAATAAATGTCTGGGAGCTTCCAGTGTCATTAGGCATTAGGTCTCATAGCAGAACTCACGTCACACAGATGTTGTTTATATTGTTTATTTTCTACTGAGTTATGATCACTGCCTCAAATGAGGCTTACACTAAGTGCTTTTTTAAAAAATCATGTTCCAGCAAAACACTCTGTTTTTGTTTTGCGGAAAGAATGCCAAAATCCAGGGAAAACAATACTGAGATGTTTTTATTAGAGAAGCCAACCAAATCCATCTCGACTCTGCCTCCAACTTATTAGCTTCCCATTACAAAAAGCCCAGGGGCTGCTCTGACCTGGGATCAGCCCATCGGTGCTATTGATCCCCTTAGTCCCAATGACTTTCCAGTCAGATCCTGATGCTGTGCTCTCTGCTCCGCTCTCTTGGACCATGTGTTCACGCACCCTGTGTCTCTCTGCTGTGAACACCAGTGTTGTTACCGCCCATTTCAGACCGACTGTGAAAGGACGAAGGGAGACTCATGGGTCAGACCTCCTGCCCCACGACTGTCAATCTTTCAGAGATGGTGGCAGACTGTATTTTTCTTTCCCAGCAGAGTAACTATTCACAAGGTGCTGTGACCTGCCAGATGCAGGGACTGTTCCATGTCACTCGTCAGAGACACAGGGATTCATTTAGATGTTACCCTACTGTCCTTCCAAAGGACAGGCAACGAATCCCCCTCAATAAGGAAATACATTTATTTGTTTTTACTACAAAGCCATGCAATCTGCTAAAACGATCGCTTTAGGTTTGTCTCAGCATTTCTCTTTCATGTTGCAGCATCTATGCAGAAGCCAGTAATCTCCACAATAATTGATGGTGCACACCAAAAGAGTGGTGGTGCAGCAATTCCTGCCTGAAAATCAACCTTATGTACTCTGGATTGTGTTATTTTTCAGTATAGAGCAGTTAGACACACTCAACCATGCAAAACATAGACTGTTTTGTTAAAATACAAGCAAATTTGTAAATTTAGGAGCAATTTTTTTGGAGATCTGCATCTTGGAAATTTGCAACGCTGCTCCCCGATCCTCTAAAGACATCCTCATTAAGATCTACGTTATCAGCTAAGCTCTCCGATGCTGCCTTTGAGGAGGCGCTACCTCAGCCTAAGCTCAGAAAAGACTTTAAATTTGCTCACTGCCTCATAGTCTCCATTTGCAAAATGAACAACTCAGAGGAGAAAGGGAAATGCAGAGTCTGTGTCGCGCCATCAAAATTCATTGGGGAGGCATCTGAGCTGGCAGAGGAACAGTTACTTTCCCCTACTCCTTTTATCCATTGCCAGAGCAGGGGACAAACACGGAGGAGTGACAAGGACAGAACTGCTCATCTCCAGGAACCCTCACACCCGGTGGCAGGGCAGTGTGCTGCTCCCCCAGTGGAACAGAGCAGTATACTTTGAGGAATAGCTGTAACTGCAAAACAGGTTGAAATGAAATGACCCCATTTTCCCCTGAAATTATATATGATGTTTCCATCATGGCTTCTGTCATACCAGGGCTATGGCTGAATTGCGCAATGCTTAACAGGTTGAGGTAAGGTTTTACTGTGGCGCTGTGTCACAGTGTTTTGGTGAAGAAACATCAGCTGAACATTATCTACCTAAGTATCAGCAATATGAACATAAGACCTAATTATTGATTACCTTTCACCTTAGGATCCCGAAAAGAATTGTGACATTCTATATTGTCTTGTGCAACCAAATTTGAGGACATTTTATAACTTCGTATTTAATCACAAGTCAAGATTCTGTTCCCTTTCTTCATGCAAAATCTTTGCTGATTTCAGTGGGGTAAGTCTATCTTAAAATTAAAAGACCTTTCTTGTTTGGTAGGACTGTCCAGAGTTAAAAATAAACTTATTCCTTCCAAGGCTTTCATATTTTACTTTTTTTTTTCAACTTTTAATGATTGGTTGTGTGTATTATATAGGTTTATAAGATATATGTACTAAAGAGGATGGAACTCTGGGAGATGCAAGGGCTGGAAAGTACTAGGTAAAGGAGGAGCAGGCTGTGGTAGCAAATGTATTTCCACTGCTCTGAGATGATACCTAATAGCTGAGGTCTTGGGAGATCTGATGAAATGAGGGTGGTGAGGCACTGGAACAGGTTGCTCAGAGAAACTGTGGATGCCCCATCCCTGGAAGTGTTCAAGGCCAGGCTGGATGGGGCTTTGAGCAGCCTGGTCTGGTGGGAGGTGTCCCTGCCCAGGGCAGGGGGGTTGGAACTAGGTGATCTTTAAGGTCCCTTCCAATCCAAACCATTCTGTGATTCTATGAATCTATGAAATGACGTGGCTTTCATATGCAATTTTGATAGCATTCATAAGAAGCTTGTCAGGGCCTTGAGTATGTCAACAGACTCTGTAGCCGTCTTGCTCTGCAGTCTTCCTCTGCAACCTCTTCCACTTCACACATCTAAGGGTTTACGTGCCTGCCTTTGAGCTCTGCTTTAATATGGTGATGCCGTGTGACCTTCCAGCACCCCTCTATGAAAACAGCTGAGTTGGGGGAAAGAGCCGTGAGAAGCCTCATGTGGGACCTCTGCTTGTGCACCTTGTGCTCCCTGCCTTGGGAGCTCAGTCATGGCAGGGCAGGTATTTCGGAAACAGGAATATGGATGACACTATTCAGAAAGACTATGGTGATCTCTAAGCAGTTAGCCCAGCCCTTGCACCTTGCTGGCCCTGCCCCGGCTTCACTTGCTGGTGGGACCTTGAACCTGCCTGTCACTACGGAGCTGCGTGGTCACCTGGGCTTTTGGCTGACCTGGTGATGGTCACTGGAGCTGCTCTGCTCTTTTTCCCTGGGTCCCATGGGACCATACCCCTGGCTGTGAGGACCCAGCCACTGCCTGCCCCAGCGTCCCTGGCAGCTTGCCACTTGCCTGCCTGTTGGAGCAGCCCCGTGCTGCTGCTCCTGCACCGTGTGCTGCTGCTGCAGGGCCCTTTCTGAGCTCCGTAGAAGTCCTCATTTTCCTGGAAAACAACTGTAGGGATTCCTCAGGTTGTAAGAAAGATTATTTTGAGGGCAAATTTAAAAGTTGTTTTTACAGATGCCACACACTAAGTGGCTGGGATGCCTTCTGTAGTTTCCCACTGACTGCACATTACAACAAGGAGCCATTTAGGAGCCATTTAGGGTTGCATTTAGCCCAGCCATTTAGGAGCAGATTTACATCCAGATTTAAGTGCAGTTCCAACATGAAGCAGCGAGGCACAGTGTCACCCTTAGGTGGTCCTGCTGCAGGGGCTCTTTCTCCAGTGACCGCAACATGGCTGATGCCCTATGTCACTCCCAGGACACAGGTGGGAGCATCCTTTACCCGAATGGAGAAGCTGAGCAGCCACCCACTTTGCTCCATAACATGGGAACAGACAAATAGTCTGTCGTGGTCGTACATGTGGTCGTACAGGGAAGAGGGAGACAAGCCATTTGTCTTTATTAATCTACGTATCATTATAGGAAGGCCAGAGCCACCCACTCCTGCCACACCATGGTACTGCCCCTAAGCAGATGCCTAAAGAAAATTTGGTCTGTGTCCAGAATTTTTTTTGGTGCAAGTGCTTTCCTGCTGAGCAGCTGCAACAAAGTCACATCTGAACTACGCATACCTAAGCTGCACTACTGCAAATAATGTTTTCTTTCCCTCCAGAAAAGTTTTCTTTTCCCCCTCCTTTGCAGATGCTTCTTTTTTCCCTCTCCGCCCTCATTTTGTTGTCACCCGTCATAGCTTTACTTGTTTAATCAGAAACCCAAATGCCTCAGAGCGGATGCCATGACTCCTCATCTGCTTGTGGGGCTCTGCGAGCAGCTACATGGCACCATAGAAATAATAAGGAAGGAAATCTATATCCCTTTACCCTCAGTGGCCAGACCGCTGACAAATTTTGCCCTGCATTGCAGATGCGATTCAATTATTGCAATGCACCCAATCAGAAATAATTAATGAAGACTTTCTAATGCATATTGGAAGATCATCCACCAAACAAGGGAGGTTTTCTTTCTTCTCTTGCTGTATTGCTACACTCAGCAGCTTCATAGGTAATAAGTTACAAAGCCTTAGTTTCCTTAATTTCAACTGCTAATCACTTTTGATAGGGCAGAGGTAGATACGATTAATGTCAGATGATTATGAAGTCATTGATGGTGCTCTGAAATGGAAACTGTAAGAAGAGCCACGAGCTATAGTTACCAATGTTACATTGCTTAAGTCACTCCTTTGCTTGTATTTGTTAATTTTGCCGCTGGGTAAGATTTGCCCAGCAGCCACCTATGTCCTTTGTGCCCTTTGTAGCTGCTTAATGATAACAGTTCACAGTGGGCAAGTAAGTGACAGTGCATGCCATCTCTCATTTTCTGTGTGTTTGTCTTCCAGGGAAGCACTGCCTTCAGACACGCTCGTGGGTCATTGACCAAGTTAATTCAAAGCATCAACTAAATAGCCTGTAATTACAACGATTTACACATAAATGCCAGGCTGTAACTATACCTTTTTTTCCTACGGCAGGTGCATGGCGCAGGGTATTCGGCTCACGCTGCCACGTTGATGTTATGCTGGAGACCTCATGGGTAAGAGTTCATTGAACTCAGTTTGCTCCATTTTCTGCTCCACAAACACAGTTGTCAAATGAATATAATTGCTAGCACAGGGTTGTTGGTTTTTTCCTGTCAAGGAGCAAGAGGACTTTATGAAGGCTTAAAGATCTAACTAAAAGGTCAATTGGCATAATCAACAATTTAAGTAATAAATCTATTATCATGCTTTCAGTTTCATTACCCAATTAATGATTCCTTCCCCTGGGTTCGAAATGGCATTTCAATGTGCAGAGCATGGCGATTCTCAATAGCCAGGTACATTTTTTAATGCACTTTATGGCTAAGATAATTTATAACACAAAAACTCCAAAGGACATAATGGCTACTTTGTTCTCTAGGCATCAGTCATGTCCTTCTTTAAATTATGAATGTGTATAATGGAACAAGGGGAATAAACATCTAATATGGAAATGGACTTGAGCTGGGATGCTTATGTGCTTGCATATCTCTTTGCATGATATTAATTGAAACTAGCAAGAAACATGTTTTAGCAATGCTCTTGGTCCCAGTCCAAAATAGTTGCCCCTCTTTTGCAGCAGTGAGGGAGGAAGGAGAACAGGGAGAGGGAGGGAAAGTCACGTTTCAGCAGCAGAAAGCAGAAAGAAGCTGACTCTCATGTCTTTTCTGTTGTGGTAAACTGAACCTCATTCATTTAAAAGGATTTTGTTTAAAGACATCACATTGAAGATCCTCTGGAGTGACTGAGACAAGGTACTGGCCTGTTCTGCTAACAGCTCTCCCAAGAGTCAAATCCTGCATTACTTGTTTTCCACTTTTATACTAATCATAATTGCCTTTTCCCGCTGAACGCCATATATTGCTGATACATGGTGTATAGGTTAGCAATAGTATTTTGTCACTGCTTTTTAATACTGAATTTAAATGTGATCTAAGTAGATAAGTAGCAAACTGTTTACAGATGCGGTTCTGAGAGTGTAATTAACCATCCTACTTAATGAGATACTAGTAAGCATCACCCAAGGGCTTGAAGATATGTATACAATATGCTTTCACCTACTTCTCAGTCCTTGCCCTGATCAATGCCTCAACAAATTGAGCTCTCAAGAACAAACAACAACAGAAAATCCCATTAGGAAGTAAAGTTTCAGAATTCATTAAAGAACCTGACTCACCCCATACTACTGCAGGACTGGCAGGGTTTTCCTCCCGCACCAGGGTAAGCGAGGTCCAACATTAGGCAGCCCTTGCCTTCAGGCCCTGCATTCGATGGGGGTTTTTTTGCCTCCCAGAAAACTTGGGCATACTTCAAAGCCAAAGATGTGCTGTGGCCTCTGGAGATGCACCACTAAGAAGCACGTGCAGGGGGAGGCTGGCACAGCCATGTTCTGATACACCTCCGAAACCAAGTAACTGCGTAGGCGGGCTCTCCACCCAAGGAACAACCTGGGAGACCAGATGGCAGCGGGAACCCTGATAGTGTGCATTAGGACTGCTGAAATATTCCTGCAAATACAGAAAATGTGCTAGAGATAGGAAATACAGAGAGTTTATTGTACACACGGAAGCCCTCTTTACTCATCTGAAATTTGTACAAAAATATTTCCACGTACCTAATTCCATGCCACCTGGCAACTTAACGATGCATTACTGACAAAGCTAATACACACATAGAAACAAACAAAAAATTTCCAGGCTCTAGGTCAGAATCCCTTGCACACGGTGTCCAGAAATTTATACCTAAAGGTTGCAGTACATTTCCTTATGTGGGCTGTATTTCATAGCTGTTCCTGGCCAACATAAGGACCTCACTGCTGCTGACTCTGCACTGAGCTGGTGAACCTAATGACCTCCAGAGATCCTTTTTGAATGAAATTATTCTTTAAATCTATGAATCTGTTTGAAACATGAAAGAAGGTAGATAAATGCCCCACAAAATGGCAACATCCTCTGTAAAAAGAGCTAGCAAGTTTTTAGCCTTTCCTGGATAAGAGGTGTGTTATTTAATACCTTTCCCTTCCTCAGTATCAGGTGAACTCATCTGTTTACAGTTGCATAACATCATTAAAGTTTCAGCTTCTGAAACTTTAAATACAAAGAGATGATAAACTAAATATTTAAGAGAACCTCGGATTAGATTCCACTGACCTTCACAAACTCCTTCGAGTAATTTATATAAATGAACCTACTTATTATTCATAAAAACAAAATGCCTGCACAAATGTAAATCCAGGACTACTACCCAATTTTGCATCTGAGATTAGAGCTAGCTAGTCCATTAGGGCCATAGCCAGTGCTCCATCATGCTTCCAAGTCCACTGCGGTGCCTGAACTGCTTCTAATTGACTCAAAATTATTTTCTTTTTGATCATTTGAGGGAGTATGTACTGGACTTCTGTTTCGGTGAAATCATAGTGTACCAGGGTAAATGCTAGCCTCCTCTAAGCTTCATTGCGCTGGAGCTGCAGAGGGACAAACCAACTACACAAGAATGCATTAAATCTAACCGTGCTTTTTTTCTAGTCTTGAGTAGCACAATGCAGCTATTTTTAATTTCTGTGCAGCAGCAAGTGTTAAACAAGCTACATGTGACCTAGCTTGCATTTCAAAGAGGGAGGAGAAGAAGAAAAAATTGTAGAAGCTGCACAGTGCCCGATAATTAGCTTATGAGATTGGAGCTGGGGGATCCCATGGCTTGGCCTTTTTCTCTCCCTCCCCCACTGCCATCCATAGAAGACTTTTAGGGGAAGGGTTTCTGTGCCAGAGCTAAGGGGTATACCCACAAAAGCTAAAATATAGCTTTGGGTGCTTTTCTTTCCTTTATCTAACTAGAAAATTAAAAGAGGCAGCACAGGGGAGAGAGAGAGATGTTCTGCTAGGACACAAATCAGAGGGGTCATTTATATCCTAAAATTGCCTTGGGGAAACTTCTCCTTTTATGGTCTGCAGAGAGACCCCCGAGAGCCCAGTCCTTGCAAGCACAGCTTTCTGGTGGTGCTTTGGAAATACCACCAAGGAGAACTCTGTGCTGAATAAAATGGCACTGCAGTGAGTCAGGACAGAGAAACACATCTCTTTCGTGTTCATGAATTTATTTTAGAGTTATGTTGACCTTTACAAGAACTTTTACTTAATAACACCTGAATTAAAGATACTGGGTCCGAGAGAGAGCACTTTCTAGCAAGGGTAAAAGGTGGGCTGGGCCCTCAGAAAAGTCATCAACCATTAAACTGAAATGTCACCGTTAGCCCATAGGAAACAGCTAAAGGAGATATTATTGGTAACATCGACGTTGTAGAAGAGAGATGAATGAAACCGAACTAAGCATTTCTTTCTGTTAAAAGTGCAGGTCATCCATTCCCATCAGTCGCTTTTATTTCCATCTCCATTTTTTCCTAACTTAAAAAATTCAAATAATTTCATTTAAAAAAAAATCTGCCAAATTAGCTATACCTATTCATCAGTTTATGTTTTTAGATGCTGAACACTCACAGCTGTGTTTTTCTTGCACACTTTTTGTCTCCTTTCCTTTTCATGCCTCATACTCCTCTCAGCAAACTAACCACTGATAAAAGGAGAGATTTAACTCAATGGCACAGAACAGACTGTGTTAAAGTGCCTGGTTTTGGGGCCTTTGGGCAAGACCATTACTAAATGGGTATTTCTAGAAGCCAGCACAATACGTCTCAGTCTGTTGCTGCGTTTCAGGCTGAGAAATTAAGAAGTGCTTGCTGATCTTACACTTGCCTTGATCAGCTCAGTTTCTGAATGTTGAGTAAATATCTTTACCTTGAGAAGTGGAAGACATTCCACTTTGTGAATAAACTAAATGTAGGAAATAGACCTCTTCTAGAGGTCTTCTAGACTTCTTGAAGTATCAAGTCCATATCTTGCTTCATACCTCCAGCCAACATTGTATGTCATGTTAATCCTAACCAGCTCCGTTTAAAAACCAGGTATGTAAGGGTCAAAAGGCCCCAGAAGCTGAGGCTGAGAACTCCAAAGCTTCACATATCAACCCACAAATATATTGTAAAGAAGATATTTAGCAATAGAGACAAATCCTCCTTTTATTGACCTTCCTATGTGTGAGTCCTAACATTGATAAGGTTTTCCTTCTTCAGCTAACTGCTTGGTCTTGATCCATGCCCTAAGCTGATCCACCCGGTGTAGCAGGGACAGAGTCCTGCCCTCTGAGAAAGGGAAGAACCCCAACATATATTTTCATGAGGGAAGAGCAGAGATGAAGTATGTTCACATTGGTATCCTCATGTTGGCAGACGCTAATTATGGATCACTCGACCTAGTGACTTCGACTTCCTTTTACTGGAATATATTCTGTGTAATTACTATAAATACAGCACTGAAAAGGTTTCTGGGGTAAGTGGAAAAAAAGGGTTTGAATGTCTTGACTTTTTATTTTTTCCTGTAAAATGTCTGGCAAAATTTGGGAGCGCTATGACACAAAGATCAGAGGTTGTTTTGAAGCCTCTGCTCTGTCTAAAGATGAAAAGCAAACAGGGCAGAAACCTTTCTGAACTTCAGCTTTATGCTGTTATAGAGACCAAGAGAAAAAAACAATAATCCAGCAGCTCCAGCAGTCACAGCAGCCGTGCTGGGCGGCACACGGTGGAAGCTGTCTTGTAGCACTACCCTTCAGCTTTGGTCAAATTAGTTTTCTGCAGTTGGAGTAGCAAAGAAGACTGAGATCCCTGAGTTTCCTGCAGAGGTTAATACCGTCAGGGATGTTACCTTTGCAGTACACTTCAGCCCTTTTGAAGCTGGGAGCCTTCTAGAGCCATGCTCTGAGATGAATAAAGATTTAGGGAGTATACAAAAGGCTTCCTGAACCCTGATCTGGGCGCAATGGTCAAGAGCCAGTGAGACTGTCCTACAAGTCTTTTTTCATCCTGACATATGCAGCAAACATACATACATACAGATATATATATGCAGCACCTAATGCTCTCAACTTGTACTGGAAAGAAAATCCTTATTACTGTAAAATGCCACTGAGAATTTGGGGGAAAAGAGTTTGATTTTTCCTTTGTTTTCTTAATCCAAAGGTCACAGAAAGAGATGCTGAGCACAGAGGATTTTCCCTTAAACTTAATTGAAGTAAAGTAAGGGAAGGATTATAATTTAAACTTCTTTCTCTCTCCATACTGCAAGTTATAATTGTTGTGGATCTTTATAATCACATTAATTCCCTTGTCTGTACAGAGATTGAAAATTGTTAACTGGTAATTATTATGTCTTTTTACCTTTTAATTAAAAAGTTAACTGCCATGGGTAAATGCCAAGTAACACGTGAATGCTATACATTTTCACGTCCTCTGGCTTCTGCAAAACAGAGCCAATCAAAAAGTCAAAACCCACAGCACTCTTCAGGCTTTGAAGGGTTTAGGGAATTTGGCTTAAACTGAGAATGGCTTTCTTTACACCAAAGTTAAGGACTCATCTGTGAATTACATCCTTCAAAATTTTTTGGCCAGACTAAAGGATCGATGCTTATATTTGGGTGGATTGGCTTTTTTTTTTAGGATAGAAGATGACTCACGCTGTACAGTAAGTCATGTCATGCAAATCTCCTGAGAAAAGACTCAGTTTTTCCAAATTATATTTGATATTTTTGTGACACTGACAGTGATAAGATTTTGTTGGAAGCATTGACTCATTCCCCTTGCATGGGAACAAAGGTCAGATTGTAACAAAGGCCCTAAGGCCCAGATCTTCAATGGTATTTTGTTGCTTAACTACCTAGAGCTATTAGCTTCCTAATTAAAAGGTAAAAAGGCAAACTAATTGGAGTTAAGCCCATGGAAACTGTCTTTTTTTCTACATTTTAATTTTCTTACTTGGGCAAATTAGCTGATATGTATGATATGGCCAGTCATACATCATACAGTGTCTAGGGCTATGCTTGTTAAATCTATTAGTATCAAGGAGCAAACCAAAGCCTATAATTACAGCATGTTCTCTGTAATTAAGGTCATGTTCCAGATCCCCTTCTATTTTCCAGTATTCAAAGAAACACGTCTCTCTGAAAGGAAAGCTTTCCGTTTGAAATCAACATCTTTGATTTCAGCTGCGGCACAGGCGCTTTTTTTTTTTCAGAAAGTTTGTGTGAAATTGTTCCTTCTCTTTAAAAATTCAGAGTCTAAAACCAGCAAGAGGCATAGGTTTCACTTCAGTATACCAATCTCAAGCGCTGGGAAACTTCAGTTCTTGCAGTCACAGTCAAAATTCAAATATATTCCACCAAACAGAGTGGCTCCGCTCTGATGGAATATGGAACACCTTTCTAAGCACAGCCATATTTTCATTTTGTTCTTTTTGGGTTTGATTTGATTTGAATGAAATTTTGGCTGAAAAATATAGCAGCCTAAGCAGTCATCTTCCTCTGCACTGTGTTACTGTCTCTTCTGGAGTGATTCTGCAGCTAACCATACTTCTAATAAAACCACTTCACTTAGTAGACACCGTCAATGACAGGATCTAAAATGAAGCAAGACCGTGCAGTGGTGCATCACTGCCAGTCGCAAAGACTGAGCGTGCAATTAGCTTTTTCATTACCTGTATGCAACACACGGTTCTCCAATTATGGATTGCTCAGTCTTCAGTCCCCTTGCACAGGTGAAACTCCTTGGAAGCCTCTGAGCCTTTCTGTTTTGGGATCCAACTCAGATGCTCTCCTCTCCGCTGAGTCTTTCAGGTAAGTGGGAGTAAAAGGCAGTAAAATTGCAGTCATATGCCAGGAGACAAGACTGAACACATACCGAGTGCAGACATGATGAATAAGAAGGTGGGATTTTAATAGTCAATTTTCAGAGTATAACAGCTCTTGAAAATAGATTAGCTTAGAACATTTTCTCTATTTTAGAAGTGTCACTACTTAGCTGTGCACTTAAGTAAAAGCTGAGCTTTGGGGCACCTTTAAGTTAAAGGATTGCCATAGGTTAGAAAGGCTGCCAGCAAAGGGACACCTCAAAACTAAAACTTGATGTCATCAGACAGCAGAAATGACAGAATACAAATAAAATAAATATTAAGGTTAGCTTTATTCTAAGAGCCTTCTGAAAAATTCAAGTTGCTGAGGCGTTTCCAGAACTCGAGATATGTCACACTAAGAGGGCTCATAAATTAAAATGTCATAGCCCAGGTTGTACCCAAGATTAGGATGTATCTGTGTGTCTGTGTTTGTTCAAGAGCTATTAAGTTCAGTAGGTCCACGCTAAGACGCACGAGAGCCACACAGTATTTCAGCCCACAGTTTATATCTAGGTTGCTTTGGTTGGCTGTGGAAGTTTTCTCCAGCGTGTGAATTGCGAATCTGTGAGGCAGGGAACAAGATTTGTTCAGAGGGAGAGAGAGAACAGATGCATCTCTGGGTCAAGGGCTTTCACTGGGGACAGGGAGTCCTCTGCTCACTCAGGAACCTGTCTGAGGGCGGCTTATGCATCTTATACTGCGACTGCATGCTGCAATATATGCAAATTGTCCTCAGAGAAGAGAGTCTTTGCATGGAGGGCACTGTTACCACCAACAGCATCATTGCTGTAGAAGAATAAACCATGTCTTGTGCTGTATTTGAAGAGTGGCACCTGGCCATGAGCTCAAATTTAGCACAGGGCCCCGAGAAGGGAGGGATTTCCACCCTCCTCCACTTTTCCCCACTAGCTAATTTGGGCAGCTTATTCCTCAAAATGCCAGCCCACATCAGTCCTGTGCCCAGGTACTGCACTGGGACTGCAGGGATGTCCTGCAGTGGGTGGGGGCTGCAGTAAGGGGACGGGGCTGGGTGCCGTGGGACCTCCCGGCTTCCCCAGACACAGCTCCGTGTGCCCTCCAGGGTGCCTCTCTCACAAGCTGTGAACTCCTCAAAAACAGGTCAGAAAATAAAAGCATTATATGTTCCCCTGCTGAATCTAGTGCAAAGAGCCTTCTCTGCAAACGCGCTTCTCTGTGCACAGGGGAGTACAGCCTGAATTACCACCATGAGATTTTCTGCTTGAATTTGACACATTTATTTTAACGGTGAAGTGAGACCCAGAGGACTCCTATCAATGGCGACGGGAACTGAAAAGATTTTTCTCTCGGCAGTCTGTATCACTTACCATGTGATTTTGAGCCCTTTGGTCAGAAATACCCCTTTAATAATTTGTGTTAGCACTGTGCCTTGTACCCATAAACTGACAGACCGACGTCACTCCTGCCAGAATACGAATACTAATGCAACGTATGCACAGCCCTTTTCACTGGAAAATGTCATCATGTAATACAAAAGCTTCTTCAGGGCCTGAACTTCACCATATTTAGTTCATGTTCTTACACTGTACTGACACACATGAAGCTGCAGAACAAACTGCTGCTCGTGCAATGAACTCTTACTATGTTTATTGCCCACTTGGTCTACTCCCAGCACAAGCTGGGACAATTAATGTAAATTGTAAAAAATGATAGATGCTGGTGGAGTTCCTGGGAATATCACCATAATAAAAGTGGGCCAAAGATGATATTTTAAGTAGGGTCTTCCCCCTCTTTTTTATGACTAGTAACCTGGGGAAGCCTCAAAAGAAAAAGAAAAAAGAAAAAAGGCTTCAAATTAATAAAAAGTAGAGTCCCTGCAGCCTTGTAATCCCCAGTTGTGAATGGCAGGATTCGTACTTCACCTATACCTAAAAATCACACATCCATGCATTTGGTGAGGTGATTCTTCTCCAACCACCTCGTGCTGTGAACTGTTTTTTAAAGGAACCAGGACTATCTGCAAACACGACGCTGGCTCAGGTTGAAGATCAAATACTAGTCGAATAATGTCACAAACTGCAGATACACCCCTGCGTTTAACCGGGCCAATGAAAGTCCTCCTCCTGCTGCTGGATCAACACTGCATGGGTTCACATAATGCTGTCCACCCCTCCACTTCCCTGCAAGTCTGAGATCCCAGACATTCTCACTGAAAATCAAGACCATGAAAGTCCTAATGGCTGGCTCAGACTAGTCATCACATCAGTGACTGAGAAGAACTGTGCTGGCTCTTACCTTGTCAGGAGCCAGCAAGTTTCTCCAGGGCAAGGATAAATCACAATTTAGCATTTTATTCCTTCCCAGAAGCCAGGGCAGCAAGTTTCAGAGCTGATACAATAAGATGGTTATCAGCCCAAGTAAATGCTTATGAATGGATTCACAAAGGTCAGCAGGTTGGGTCTTGCCAACCGGAGAAATCAAGCAAAATAAAAGGCAGCACTTTCTTCTTCAGAGGCAATTTACCTCCTTCTCTGGCTGAGGACTCCAGTGCCCATGTTCCACTCATGCCCCCAACTTCCTTGTTTTCCTAGCACCCTGAAGGAAGCAGGAGGCAAACCACACATCTACCACCCTCCTGCTACCAATCCCTGCCCAGCTTGTGTCACCCCCATATCCACAGCCCTGTGCAGGCCCTGGTAAAACGTCTCTCTACATCTTTCTTGTAAGCCCCCTTTAAGTACTGAAAGGCCACAGTAAGGTGTCCCAGGAGTTTTTCTTCTCCAGGTTGAACAACCCCAACTTTCTCAACTTGTCCTCCTAGGAGAGGTGTTCCATCTCTTTGATCACTTTTGCGGCCCTCCTCTGGACTTGGTCGGAAAAGTCCATGTCCTTCCTGTCCTGTGCTGAGGACCCCAGAGCTGGACGCAGTGCTCCAGGTGGGGTCTCACCAGAGCAGAGCAGAGGGGCAGAATCACCTCCCTTGACCTGCTGGCCACGCTGCTTTTGATGTAGTCCAGGATGCGGTTGGCTTTCTGGGCTGTGAGTGCACACTGTCAACCCATGTCCAGCTTCTCATTCACCAGTACCCCCAGGTCCTTCTCGTCAGGGCTGCTTTCAGTCCCTTCATCCCCCAGACTGTATTGATACCAGGGTTTGCCGTGATCCAGGTGCAGGACCCTGTACTTGACCTCGTTGAATCTCATGCTGTTCACGTGGGCCCACTTCTCGAGCTTGTCCAGGTCCCTCAGGATGGCATCCCATCCCTCTAGTGAATCAACTGCACCACTCAGCTTGCTGTCATCTGCAAACTCGCTGAGGGTACCCTCAATCCTACTGTCTATGATATTGATGAAGATATAAATAGTACTGGCCCCAGTACAGACCCTTGAGGAACACCACTCATTACTGGTTTTGACTCAGACACTGAGCCATTGACTGTAACTCATTGGATGTGGCCATTCAAGCAATTCCTTACCCATCCAACAGTCCACTCATTCAACCCTTATTTCTCCAATTTAACAGCAATAATGTTGCTCTAGCAATAACGCAGAGCTAGAAATAATGCATAGCTCTTCCCTTGTCCGCTGATGCAGCCCATCCATTGTAGGAGGTCACTAGATGATTCAGGCACAATTTGCCCTTGGTGAACACATGTTGGCTGTCATCACCTCCATGTCTTCCACATGTTTTGATATCTTCCAGGAGGATTTGCTCCATGGTATTACAGGGCACAGATGTGAGGCTGACTGGTCTGTAATTCCCAGGGTCTTCCTTTTTACCCTTTTTTAAATTTGGTGTGATGTTTCCCTTTTTCCAGTCACCAGGGTCTTCACCTGACTGCCACTGTGTATCTCCTGGTGGGTGGTACGGGAAGGTGAAGCTGCAGTGCCTGTGCCTCTGCAACTCAAAGGCGAAAGGTGGTTTCCAGAAACATCTCACAAAATTTATTTCACCGTCTCTATTCAGACTGGCCCCGAACATAGGTTTTGATGAAGACAAGAGGCTGCTGCAAGGTAGTCCCTGGAAGTGGAAAGGTTTGGCAAGTTTCCTCAGGCTCTCCAAAAGAATGCGTTAACTTTTTTATTGATTTGATAAAAATTTGAGGGAGTTAAATGCATTCCCAGAGCAAACTGAATCTATATTTCTCCTCAGATACATGAGTCAGAGCATCTGAATGTGTATTGCCAAATATAGTAATTGTGCTCCATCAAAAGATGGATGCTGGAGTATAACAGCACACTTTCCAAAGTTTTGTTCTAATCGCTTGTTTAGGACAATGATCAGAAGTAGTCTCTTCCATACACCTGCAAAAGCAGCTAGATGAAGGCGTGATATGTATTTCAACAGAAATGGCTGTGAGACTCACATTATGACTTGCTGAGCTCCTCAGTAACAAAGAACAAAGCCAGGCGGCAAAGAGGGCAGCGAAACTTTGACGATTTAATCCCATCTGTACGCATTAATTGGCGTTCACAGGCTGCCCCCAGCACACACTATCTTCAGGGCCGCTCCCGCCCCGGCCGGGGTGCCGGACTCCATCCGCAGCTCCCGGCCTGAAGCAGCAGTTGGGACCTCGGTGACGGTCCCTTTCCTCTGCGGGGATGCTCCGGGATTTCCCCCCCCACACACACACTCCAAAAACCAAAAACAAAAAAAGAAAAGAAGGGGAGCGTTGCTTGTTGCCGGGCCTGTGGGGAAAGCAGCACTCCCGGTGCTCCTAACCACTATATGCCGAGGACGAGCGTGCAGCGGGGCTCCGAGCCCAGCAGTTCCTGAGGCAGGTTCTGCTCCAGGCCCGCTCGGCCGACGAGGAGGAGGAGGAGNCGCTGATTGGCTGTCGCGGGCCGGGCCGCGCGCGGGGCGCCGCTTCTTAACGGGCGGCGCGTGGCGGCGGGCGGTAGCTGCTGGGAGCCGGGCTGCTGCTGCCGCCGCGCGACATGAGCGAGGTGAGCGGCCGTTGGGCGCGCGAGCGGCCGTTGGGACCCCTCGGAGAGCGGGCCCTGGAGGGTGGGCAGCGACCCCTTGGCGTTGGCCGTCGCCGTCCCTTCCCGAGGGGCTGGTGGGGAGGGACGGGTGTTTCCCGGGCTGGGACCCCGGAGAGGCTCTGCTGTGCTTCCCGGCGGAGCTGGTGAAGGGGTGCCGCTTTGCTGGGTGGGGAGTCTGGAGGGCGTAGCCTGAAATATAAACCCTGTCTTCAGGTAAACAGGTCTCCACAGGCGTGCGTGCTCCTTCAGAGCGTGAAGCAAGGTGATGTTTTTCCCCTTTGAAGGACCACGTGCACCAGTATAGAATCATTTAGGTAACACCCCCACACACACCTTAATAATTGAAGGATGTGTTTGATGCTTTCCTGTGCAGAAGGAAGGTTTTAATAAGCTGTATGGAAGTCGTCTGCTAAAGCTCATGGAAAAAAAAATGCCCTGTTTGTAGTTGGATGCTGATGTAAACTTTATAAATAGTGTCATGGGAAGGATTACAATTAAGGAAAAAATGTAAATAGTGCCAAACATGTAAGGATCACTTGTACCATTATAAATAAATAAGCTGAAAACTTTTGCTTGTGGGTTGGTTTTTTTTTTTTCAGTGGAAAAGTTCTCTGGGACAAACTAGTATTTTTGTTATTAAAAGTGTCATCAGGCAGAATGACTGCTTGACAGCGTAGTCAGGCAAATGCCGGGCAGGTTCAGCCAGCAGATCCTATGTTCTCTAGTGTAACTCTTTCTTTAGGAATCAGTAGAGATATCTGTAATTACACCTTAACCAGCACCTATTTTTGGAGGCTGTTTCCTGTTATAAAAGACCCACTCCTTTGTTAACAAATGGGTATTCCTTTCTTAGCAGCAAGAGTAAAACTAAGAGCAATACCAAGTAAGTTCTGACTAGCTGCTGTGCAGGTCTTGCACGCTGCTGTATCTTTACATGAGGTGTAAACCTGAGACAGTAGTGCAGTAGTATGGTCTCTGGTTCAGGGATTTAGGAGGAGAAGCTTACATCTTGGTTTGCAGCCTAAATGGGGAAAGCAGAAGAAATCCTCGTTGTGCTTTTCCACTGCTTCCAGAGACCTGTCAGTGTAGGTGTAATGCACCAGGCTCTCTGTGACTTCTTTTCAACTGCTGCCTGTGTTTGTATCAACCAGGTAGAGTTCGTGCAGTGTGGGGTTTTCTTGCAGTCACTGTCCCTTTGTCACCCAGGCTAGCCGAAGTGTTTGGTGAGATGCAGCACTGCTATTCTGCTCCTTAAAGATAGTGTTTTGGGGAAAAAACCTTCTGGTGAGGAGTAACGATTGGGTGGTACTGCTGTACTTGTTGTGCAAGGCACTCTTGTGATAGTCCTCTGTTGGATTGTATTTGCTCAGTGATTATTCCTTCATAGTTTAAATTGGATTGCGTGCCTTGTGGATTTTAAAAGTCCCAATGAACACTAAGATCATCCCTAATACCAGCATAGGCATTCTTGATTCATAATACATTTCCTTGAGCCTCATGGAGTGTTATTCCTCGCAAGCCTTCACGGGTGGAAATGGCCTGGTGCAGCACCAAGCCCTGTACGTATGACACTTAGCACTGCACTTGATGTCTTTGGTGCTACTGTCACTCTCATTCAAGTCATGATATTGGTCAGCTTGTCACTCACAACACCAATGAAGAAAATCTTCCTTGCTGTTACTTGCCTATCAGCTATTACTCAAGAGATGATTCTTTTCCCAAAATGCAGATGAAGGCATCTGGACCACCCCAAACCACCTCACTGTGAAAGACTGTTGTTAAAAAATGAGGCAAAAAAGATTATCGGAAAGCAAGCTCCTTAGACATCTGTTTGCTGTATTCGGATGGAGGTCTTGGTGGATTTCACTTGCACTGCTGTAACTGAAAAATACTTTTATTTTCTTTGTTTTAATCTGCAAGAAAATCTGAGGACAGGGTGATTGAAAAGAAGCTCATCTAGAGCAATCAAAAGATTATCCCAAACAGAATGGTGTTGGGAGGGTGGGAAGGCTTTTTGCTTTATGCTAACAATTGCCAGGAGCTTGAAATGCGGTTGCAGAAGTCTCTGAAGAGAGCTTTCATATCCATCAAGCTAGTTCCTGAGACTTTGTATGGATTCTTATTTTACTGCTTCAGGCAAAATTAACTTATTTCCTGTTTATGGGCCATGATTACCAGTCTCCTGGTGGAGAAAGCTGAACAGGAAGCAGCTATTCATCTGACTATACTACTTTTCTGTTTTCTAGCAGTTAATGTTGGGGGTTTTTTTTCAGGAAGGATAAAGAACTCTTCCACAGAAAACCCTAGACTTCCTCCTCTGCAATATTTGGCTGAAAATGTGTTTAAGATGCTCTGTCTGCTGGGCAGAAGTCTGGCCCTGTAACTAGTTATAGGGAACGTTGAGGTAAAAGAGCGTAGCTGGTAGCACTGCGTAGTATGGTGAGTGCTTCCTGCTGCTTGGAAGCTTTGGTGGCCGACAGATCGCTTAGCTGTTACGGGGTGGTACTCAGGAACATCACTATGTACTGAAATGCATTTCTAGGTGTTGGAGTAGCTTTGGAAATCTTGTCCTCAAATAACCGAAGAGCCTTTTCTTTAGGTCTGCAGGTGTGTTCTTTTATTTTTAATGAGTCCAGAGAGAGAAGGGCCATGCTAGAAAATATCAGCTACTGTCAGTGAGCCCCTGTGAGATGCAGCCCTTCTTCTGTTAAAGATCTTTGGTCACATGGGATGAAACGGAGGAAGTAATCTTGGGTGATGGGCTTATAGACCAATGCCAAATCACTGTTCACAGCCAGCAGTTTTACCAGTGAGCCTCCAGACTCACAGCTGGCATAAACTTGATTCACCACAGGGAATCCTGTCATCTTATCAGTTGTTTAACTATCAATCTGACATGTTGCAGATGATGTCTGGTCATGGTGACAGTATTCCCCTGGCACGAAGGTTCATAAGAAGCATTCCATCCCACAAACATTTTTACGATGGTCACTGCCACTCTTGCTTCCTGTGTTGAGTTATTCTGGCTGTCATCAGGAATCAAGTCTGGACTTGGGAAGGGACACACTTAAGCAGTGTGGTGTTACTGTCCTGGATCCCGTTCCAGTGGTTTGTGGATGAAGTGCATGTGTAAGGAGTTGCAGTTTAAAATAGCATTAGCAGAGACTGCCTTGTTGGATGTGTTTCTTTCCTTTTGATATTAAAGTGTCCGAGTGGTATTGCTGGGGTAGGGGAGGAGTTCAGCTTTAACATCTTTTTAGGTGACTGACTTTGGGAGAGCCATTCAGGAAGACTACCTAATCAGCCCACATGCCTGAGGCATCTGTGATTTAAGAACTACCATTGTAAGAGCCTTACACAATGCAAGTGAAGCTCTGCGCTGACTGCCGGGTGCTGATGCACAGCACCTAAGGCAGGATTTGAGCCAGGACCTCTTTATACTTGAGGAGCAGCCTAGCTACCTAGCAAGAGTATGCTAGCTTTCCTTTTGAAACAAACATCAAACAACCAGGCACATGAAGTTCCTGAGACAGAAGAGGAGAGCTGTCATGGGTTTGACTCTGTAGAGTGTGTAGGTCTCTTTGTTGGAGAGCTAAGAACTGAGGTCTTGATCTCTGCATAAATGTAGAGAGTTTTTTCTGTTGGGCTTTGAATACGAAGAACATCAGGTCTTGTTTCTTTCTTGAGCTACAGCAAGCTCTTTCCCTTTGCCTTATGTTGCCTCTGAGCTCTTGGGTCCTACTGCAACTGCTGTGTTATGTCCACCTTCAAAAGGATCATGAAGGGTGCTCCTGTGACCTGTAACAAGGGTGTGCAGGGAATTCATGGGGGATGAGTTGCAGAGAGCTCTCCACTGCGGCCTGGAGTACTGAATCTTTGTTTTGGAGCTCAGCTTGTCTTCAGTGAGAGGTGCTTAGGCAGCCCACTCAAAGATGGAAGCTTCATTGGAAAGGTGACATAGCCTAACACTAAGGTCAAAGACTTTTTCTGAAATTTGACCTTCACCAGTTGGGGCGGAGGGAGGTGATACTAATTACCAAGGCAATCTATGCTATGGCTATTTTCAAAACTGGTAATACCACATGGCCTGGTGGTTTGGGCATACCCCTAAGCCATCAGCTTCTCTCCAGGTTGAGGGAGAACCTGAAGCATGTTTCTATCCCTCTTGACAAGTGTGGTCACCAGGCAGGAGGCTGTTAGAAAGGGTAACGGGCATGGCGGTTGTGAAACATTAGGCACATGTGGAGCCTTCTGCCTGAAACTGTAATTGCTTCAGATAGTTAAATGGGAAAACTGATTCTTTCATGGGTTGTTCTCCTGAGTTCAGTTAAATCTGTTCTGCTGAAATGGTATTTAGGGTCTTTAAATCAAATTTATTTAAACACTGAGTTGAGGATAGTACGCCAATAATGCTGATAGCACTAAATCAAAGAGCTGGTGTTTATAGGGGGAAAACATGCCGTGTTTGTTTAAAGGTGTTCCTGTGCTCTTGTATGGAGCTTGTGGTCCTGGGGGTGTCTGGGCCAGCCAGGGTTCTTAGGGAGTCCTTCTGGATGCATTTTTCAGACACTGCCATGACCCCCAGCTGTTAACTACTGGCCTCACTGAGGTTATACCCACAGTAGGTACAAAACTGTATAGATGTAAAAAGTGCAGCAAGAACATGGCAGGGTGGAGGAGGAAATTCTGCTGCTGTTATAGGGTGGGGGTGGGACAGATAAGGCACATGAACATCAGTTTTTAATTTTAACTCACATCTATTTATTATCTGAGTGGTAAATTGCAGCTCAAAAGAGGAGGAAGAAGGGAGAACAATAAGTTTTAGATCTGTCACTTTGCCTACTCCTTCCATCAGTGTGGTTTCAGTGGGATCAAGCATCTTCTAAAATAGCACTTAGATCAATTTCCAACATCACTTCCTAATTTGGTGAAACTGACAGACATACTGTTCAGGAGTAAGCACACTAGTTTTCTTGCAATGTATAGGATGCCCACAGATTCAAACAACACTTCAGTAATATCCCTCAGATACCATGTTCCCTGTAAAAGAGTGACTTGAAGCAAAAACTCCCACCTTTGTAAAACAGGAAAACTCCAACCTTCACACTGCAGTACTTGATTTGGTAATAGAATAACATTTCAGGCTGCAAAAGCACATTTATTTCTAGTCCGATGTCCCTGATTTGTAATGCATTGGCAAGTTTCAGCGTCATCTTTCAACAGTTTCTACATTAACTAGATCATGCTTATGATGAAATGTGGTATATAGTAGCAGTTAACTTCAGCTGGAACAGTGGTGGCCCTTTCGTCAAAGGTGTTTGTTTATTGATTTGAATAAAATTTGATTTCCAGGCCACTATTGGCTATTGTCTGTCATCCCTTTTTTTAGGGATGACTTGGAAAATGTGTCTCAGTGTTTACATGTTTTGCCTCTGCTCTGTAACTTTGCTACAGAAGAGCTTGTAATAGAGTGGCTAGGCGTAGACACTGGGTACGTAAATCATGAGACACCTTCTTGGCTGAAGAGGACTGGGAGAAGGCAGCTGCGTGTGCCAGAGGAAAGCTATGCCTTTCTTCAGCCTGTCTGTTGCAACAGAGACTTAAAATCACTGAGCCATAGAATGCTTTGTTCTTTATAAGGCATAGTATCTTCTAATGAAGATGGATAACATATATTCTCCCTCTTTCTAAGAAAAGGTGTTCTGTTTCTTTTTCTTTGGTTGTTTGGATGTAGGGTTTCTACATAAAAAACCCATAGTGGATAATTAGAAACTAGGTCTAATCATAACTAACAAATAATTTTTCCCTCTTCCTCTACTTTTAATTAAGAAAATCAGTATTTATTTCTCTTATGGAAAGAGATGGAAGAGACAGATGATATAGGCTACCTTTCTCTTAATAGGAAAATGGATGGCAATCTTGATGGAATAAGCTCAGACTAAGCAGCTGCAGAAGAGTTGCAACTGTGAAACTTATTAACGACAGGATTTGAGGTCAATTTATCCCTACTCTTCACGTCTGCTTCCTCTGAGACCAGACCAGTCTACTTAGAGGTGAATTGGGCAAGGTCTTTGGCTGGTGCTTTGTCACTTGATCAATTCATACCAAGTGGGATATAGACTTATTTATGCAGTAACATGGAATTTGGAGGAGGAAGCACAAGTTTAGTCAGAAGAAATGAAAATTGTCTGCCTACATGCCTTGAATATTAGTTACAGCTGAACTGTCTTTCCTCTTAGAGAGAAGTATTATTTTACAGACACTGAATGTTCTTACATTATCACCTTAGTATATAGTGCGTGAAATATGACCTGAAACTGTGGTGCAGCTGATACTGAGTACTGACAGTAGACAGAATGATGTTAGAGATCTTTTTTGTTAAAGCTGAAAGTAAGAAACAAAAGGAAAAAAGAAAAAAAATCAACCCTGTGAAAGGTGATGTCCTTGTCTGACTTTGGAGGCTTCAAAGATTCCTGGACTGAGACAGCAAGCTGGTGAGAAGGGTGGCACCAGGTATAAGGGCTTCAGATTTTCTAATGTGTGGAGAGACAGAGCTATAACTATGGAAAAAAGTAAGCAAGTGTATATTTAGTCTTTAACATATTCTTAGTGTCCAAATGTCTCACAGAAATGTCTGAGCTCTTCTGTTGCCAGCCTTATTTGCTGCTCCTTGGCTGGCAGGTTTGATTCTAGCTGTGCCATGGAGCAAGCTTCCAGATAGCGCCAGCAGGACTAGAAAACTGCAACAGTAGAACCAGAAAAACCCGAAATAAATGTTCATGTTATAATGGTTTAAATTTGGAAGGGGCATGCACTACCATGCACTTAGGCAAGGGAAGGTTGTGTTGTATCGCAGCACAACAGG
The DNA here is from genome assembly GCA_013400135.1 of Rhinoptilus africanus. Taxonomy (NCBI): domain Eukaryota; kingdom Metazoa; phylum Chordata; class Aves; order Charadriiformes; family Glareolidae; genus Rhinoptilus; species Rhinoptilus africanus. Next base: position 381,348 of record VXBO01013622.1, read on the forward strand.
AGTGTCCTAAAAGTGAAGAGGAGACCTTTAGGGATCCTGGCTAGCTGTGCATACTGGTGTAGATGTATTTGTAGGGATTTTAGGTGGACCTTTTCTGGAAATGATGGAGCACCGTTCAGAAATGCCTAAGCTAGTGCTGGCTAGGGCTATCCCTGGAAAGAGGACAACTGCTTGTCAAGATTAACAAGCTTTAGCATAATGTGAGTTAGCAGGCTCTTCTAGAGCTAGTGAGTGAGACCGCTGGAACAGTCCTGTTAAGTCAGCATCTCCAGTAGGAACTAGTGGCATTGCACATGAAAAGCAGTTTTTCACAGAAAGTACCTTAGTTTTGTAGGAGGTGGAGGAGAACTTTCAGGGGAACTAGGGATCTGCAGAGTTTCAAAATCACTGGGCAGAGTGCTGGAAAGCAGACAGTACCCATTGCTAATGCCTATGGATGCTTTGCATCTCTGTCCTCTGTGACCTACAAAGTAAGCCTTGTTACCCAGGAAGTACTGCTGGTCAGGGTTCCTGGCTGTCAAACTGCTTTGTTGATGCTTTGTTCTGTATGAATCTAACACTAGAGGGATTACCAGGCATTGAAATAGTACTTGGCAGCATTCTGACTACAGGAAATGATATATTTCGAGGAAAAGGCTCTCAAGATCATAACTAACTCCTAAATTGGTGCAAGTGGCGTAACTAAGCAGATGATGAAAAACTGAATAGATCTGAAAACATTTTTGATTTCTTGAATGTTGGTGATATTGGACCATTTCCTGTTAACAATTGGGATACAAAGGAAGACCGATGATTTGTGGGGGTGTTTTTATAGACTTTGTAGCACTTTCCCCCAAATAATGTGGCTTTAGTGAGTTGGTATTTCTAAGCCAGATGTACTCAACTGATCTGTCCTGACCAGTGCCATTACCCACATGACTGCTATACCTTTGCCTGTCTACTAGGAAGCTGTGTGTGTTTCAGCAAAGCCCTCAATAGGCAGTAGGATGAGTTTGGGTTGATCAGAGGGAAGTGTACCCTATTCTACGATGGGATGTGGGAATTGGACTTTGGATGTCCAAGGTGGAGTTCTCTTCAAAAGGGACAAAGCAATTCCAAACCAGGTGAGTGCAGACTTCTGTCAGACAGATGCAGCATAATCTGGTGAAAGAGAAGCCTGCCTGTGATGAACCAGCATGTAACGCCTAGCTAAATGTGAAAACACACCTGAAAATGCTAAAGTCAAGTTTGGGTGGGGTGGTAGGGGAGAGGTACAGAGACTGAAGAATAATTCTCATAAAAATCACTAGCATGTCTTTCTTTTGAATTCGAGAGATTTTCATACCCTAGCTTGATTGTTTCAAGTAATGGCATTCTTGCTGTCTCTCTCCCTTATAGAAAATACACTTTTCTTTCAAATCCCCAGAATTAAATTACTTTGTTTTAAGATAGTGAATACTCTGGATGTTGACTCCTTAAGCACATAATTTTAACGCTAATGCGAGTACTCTGAAGAATACCTTTTATTTGAATTTAAGAGATACTATAGTGTTCAGGAAAAGAATCTGAATAACATGAAAATTTGGTTCCTTGAATTCCAAACATGTATTAGTAAAATGTGAAGTAGAAGAAAGAAGTTTGAAACCGCTACAAATTAGAAGCGTTAACCTGGTAGGAAAGAGGAGGAGAAGAGCGTGCTAGGCAAGAGGTGATGGCTAGGCAGGCAGCTTTCTGCAGATGACATGGTAGAAAAATAAGACATGTGGCTTCATAGCTGCTTCATACATATCACTACTCCACTCAGACCTGACAGATACACACTTACCACTGGAAAAGAGGGCAAACACATTGTTGGCTTGGCAGACTTTAAAATGCATGGGCCAGCACACGTGTGCTGCAGTTTAACTGGGGCAACAAAATGTCTAAGGCAGGCCAGCTTTGTGCCAATCTTAGTTTGCCAGTCAGACTTGGCTAGCTATCACTTCTTTGCTTTAGCATATTTTGCAAGCTACTAGACAGCGCTAACATCGAAGTCAAGTTGAGTGAACATCTCAAATAAGATTACAGGACACCCTCTGTTTGTTTCACAGGGCTTTTATTCTGAGTGCTGCCTTGCGTTCTTTGCTTGGACTAAAAGCTTGGTGCATTTCCACTGCAACTGGACTTATGGGATGGATCTGAAGATGAAGAAACATTGGTAGCAAAGGACCTAGCATTAATGTTGTAAATTGGAAAGAAAAAAACCCTACCCCAAGTTTTAAATTATCTGAATTCTAGCAATAGCTTTTGCGGTCATGCCATGTAAGCCTTTAATAGATGTTTTTGTCTGACTACAGAGTGTCAGGCAGCACACAGCTGGATTGAAGCGAATGTTATTATCTCCTTTCTGCACGAAAATTCTGAGTAACCTATTTTCTGTCTAGTTATGGGATGGGTATGTTAGAATATTAACAAAATGAATGCATGACTGTTTTCTGGAGGAGAACAGCACATAGGGTCCTTTTTTAATGGCACTGAATAATGGTGTGCCGTGTTCATATGTGAATAAGGTGGAAATGTCTAGATGGGTAACATTTTTCTTCCACTTCATATGTAAGGCAGAAAGTGCAGAACGGAGCCTGATACATAATGGGAGACCGAAGACAGAAGGAATGACTGATGACTACTTGGAGTGGAGAAACTTGCAAGTTTTCATTGAATTTGAATTGGAAAACAGTTCTGTGGAGGGAGTGTGTTTGAAACAATATGGGGGGGATTTTGCTGAATCTCCCTGATCACACATCCTCTGGACTTATTCCATGGCTAGGGTACTGCAGAAACTGTAGAGCATTTTGTTTTAGGGCAGGTAGCCTGGTGGATCTGTCCTGGGGCCAGGGACCCTGGGAACTACCTACAACTGCTCAGTGAAAATTGCTTCTTTCTCTGCTGCTATTAACAATGAAGCTGATAGCAGCATCAATTTCACTGGAGCAACTGTGGGGTCTTGGGAGCTTCTGATTTGAGTAAATCTTTATTTTTGTCCAGCTCTCGGACAGAGCTAGTGACCTGGCTTTTCTGCTTGCTGTATGTGAGCGTATTTGGTTGCTGTCCCTGATTCCTGGCAATCAAGGTGACCTTGTGCATCACCCTGTCCATTTTCCTTTTTAGTATGGAAGGGTTGTTTCTGATTGCTTGGCTGCTCTTCAGACTCATAGTACCAAGACAGCTTTGCTCTGAACTGCATCACACTTTGAACACAGCAGCTCCCCCAGAGTCTCAGTGGGTCAGTTCTGATACCGATTTGAACAATGTGGGACAAATCCTCTGTCAAGTGAGGCCACATTTTGAGGCAGCTTGAGCTGCCAATTCAGGGTTCCCCTTGCATGAATCTCCTTGTGGCACAGCGCCAGAGATAACAGGTTTGCGTCATCTCTCTGTGCAGCCCCCGGGCAGGTTGTGTTGCCAAGGCTGCAGCATGCTCTCAGTCCAGTGATTCCCCTGCTACTGGAATAGCCCTAAAGAAGTTACTGTCATAACTGCAGATGGCTCTGAGGCTGCTTGGAGTTGCTCTCCGTGACCAGACTGGCTGCCCGGGGGGTTGAGGAGTAGAGTAAGTGATACATAAATATCCTTGCAGCTTCGTGTTGCTGTTGTCTGGAAAATCGGAAGGCATTGCCCTAGGGTGAAAGCAGAAAGTTCCTTTGCATGGCAACTTGAAACTGCCACAATTAATACCTTTTTAAAAGCTGGCTGGCCAGTTACTAGTGCAGTCTAATTGAGTGTAATAATACCTCTGAAATATTTAGGGAAATAGAAAGAAACTGAGAATGAATTTTAATTGCACAACTGGAAATAAAAAAGCAAAGAGAGGAAAAAAAAGCCAGAATTCTTGCAGCCTGGGAAGAAGCAGCCTGTTTTAATAATGATAGTCAATGTGATCAGATATGAAGCAATTTGTCAGTGCAGACTTTTGCCATTAATAACCCAAGCTGTCCCTTGAAGACAGCCTCTAACTCAATTACAGCTGAGTTTGTAGCTCAGCAAATTAAATTACCCTAAACTTCGTAAGGCTTTGGAAGAATGAAATATAAAGTAAATGTTTGTTACAAAAACACCATCCATAATCAGTTATATTATGCCTAGGCAAGGACCCTGACCCCTTAATTGGCTAAGGGCACTCTTCCTGCCTGGGGATGCTAATATCAAAGGATAACCAAGATACTATGTGAATCCAAATGCTTTTCCCAGATCCTCAAGGTTCTGTTTTGCTCCTAATCAGATGACGCAGTCAGTTGCCATTAACCGTCTGTATTGCCTGCACTGGTGGCCAAGGCTTACAACTGAGGCTATGTAGATGTGCCTTTGTTCTACCTTTTGCTCTGTTGCAGAGTAAAGATTGCTAGGAGGTAATACAACATCACAGGGAGATACAGCATGCTATGTTTTGGGGTATAAAGCTCTGACTTGCTCTGCTTTCAGTTCCCAGAACAAAATTTCAGTGTTCCATGGTATTTTGTTGCCTGTTCCCTTGCCCTGGTACAACTGTTTGTGGATCGGAGACATCAACTACATTACCGAAGTGATCAACAGAAACAATTAAACTATGCCTTTTTTTAGCTGAATCATTTCCAATGATTGTTTTCAACACAGCTCTGCTGAAGAGTTATTTTTAACTTTAATAAGTTTAGTGCTCCCATTTTCTGTATGAGCTTGCAAACAATTGTATCCAAACAAACAAGGCCTTGGGGACAGGAAGGTGGGGCTGGATTGGGCTAGACTGGGAAGTAGGAGTTCTTAAGGCACGTTTCCTGCCCAAAAATGCCCTTTCTGGAACTGATGCTACCAATAGATAACAAATAATATGAGAAAGGAAGAGACCACCTTCAGAACCTCAGTCACTTTTCACTAATGCCGTATAGCTTGACCAATTTTTATGTAATTGAAATATTCCTCTTGGGTCACCTTGATGTTTTCTCTTTATCAATTTCCAGTGTAATTCGGATACGGGCGGTATCATCCATGTCCAAATGAGAGCTGAGGTAATTTTTTGTCAAGTGGTGTGAGAAGGCTTATTCTGTAGTTGATTTTACCCTCTTTGATAAACAAAACCTAACATGCGGTTTAGAGAAATTGCACAGTACCACATTGAGGTACTGTGCCACAGTACCACAACTCTACTCATGCCAGTAATTCTGCTGAGTTGAAGACAGTTACTTGTCCACATAGGAGTTACCCCTGTAAATAAGCCTTGCAGGATCAAATCCTCCATTTCCTGTAGAAAAGGGGGTTACTTTCATGGCTGGCATGGTAATTAACAGGATTTGGGAAATAGGTTCTTGCAGCTGCTTTCAAAATTAACTTCAAAGATTCCATTAATCCCTGCCTCAGAAAAAAGAGATTACAATGTCTTTGGAGAAATATCTGCTTAATAATGTTTTAATTCAAAATATGCTAATAACCTAAATATTAAGCAAGCTACTGTTTGTGCTAATTATGTTGATTACATTTGGTGTCGGTGTAAATATTCTGTTTAGAACATTATATTGAATCTAAATACAAAATCAGCAGGTTCTCACTGCGCTGATTTATAAATTACAGCCCAGCATTGGCAAAAGTGGGGCATAGTGGAAGTTCTTCTCTGTGCTATTAGAATATATTAAGATGGCTCTGTAAGTCAGTTCTTGCATCCCAGACTGTGAGTCTTGCTGCCCATTTTCATTATGTGCCTCCTTATTTACCCTGGAAGTGTGTTGGTTACTGAAGCTCAGTGTACACTCAGAACTGCCTGTTCTAAGGACTTCCCTTGAGCCAAAAGCTCTGTGTGGAGGAAGGAGAACAAACTGCACCCCTTAAATTGAGGCAAATGCCCTAACTCTTGGAGCAACCCTGTGACAAAGGCACTCTCTCTGTGGGGTAGATTATGCATTTTGCATAGACATGTTAATAAAATGTGTATTTTACATGGACAATGACATTTGGAAACAAAATAACCCAGGACCAGGGACTGTGACTGTCTCTCAACTGCTCTGAGAAGCCCCAGCATCAGGTTCCCATTGCTTTGGTTCCTTTGGTTCCCTTTGCTTTTTCTGTGCCTGGTGTTCCTGTGGATCAACAGGAGGGCCAGTGCCTTCCACCAGCTTGCCTCCCTCTGCTGTCCTGTGGGCATTGTAGGCTCACCCTGAGTAAACAGTACCTAAACCTGCACGCCCTCCTTTCTGGGGAAACCAGTACATCAACAGTGAACCTGGTAAATTGTCTGCAGTTCACACAGGCTGCAGTTTGTATGGACAGCTACACCTTGAATACAGTGCTTTCCTTCTGTGATTGCGATTTAATTTGTGCCAGTGTAAATGACTGTCAAAGATGCAAGGATATGAATGCTCAGGTCCAGGTTGTGTCCTTCATAGAAAAATGAAAGGAAATTGCAAAGAGATTGTATCTTCCCCAGATCATTGCAATAGCAAGAGCCAGGCACCTGGTCCACAGTGTCTAGAAGGAAAATCACCTATTGTTATCCACAGCCTTGTTGTTAATTTCTGACAAATATTACTGTGGTTTCTAGAATGACAATGTGCATGTATGTGCACAATCATGTGCCTTCAGTGACTACAAAAGTCATAGAAAACCAGTGCTGGTCACTGTGCCAACTTTTAGCCACTGCAGTTTGAATCCCATCAGTTCATCTCAGCCCACCTGTGGAGTTTTAATTTATTAAAATAGCTATAGGAGAGCCTTAATAAAATTAAGGACAATCAAGAGCTAGTCAAGTAGAATGCTGCTTGACCCTTGAAGATAATTAAAGAAATCGTCAGAGCGCCAAGGATCGTTTAGTCTTGACAGCCAGTATTGAAAGATGGATTCTGGCATTCTTGCTCTGGCAATATTATGCTGACCTGGCAATGCAAGACAGCCAGAAAACTGGCTGTAGAGAACTCTTTGTTGTAAAGGAGCATGCAGAGAAGGTGCTACATAGGCAAGAGTAGAGGCCATATCCTAAAGAACTGAGATTCTAGGGTGACAGCAGTCAAGGAGAAGTGGTAGTCTCCACAAAGCTACTTCTACCAGAAATGTAAGCTTGGTCATAACCAGGGGTGGGCTTCTTTGCACTGAAGTATATGTTGATAAATATTTTTCCTTTCTGTCAGGTGCCCAGAAAATGTGGTCTTAATTTCCTACAGTGATGTGTAGGACAGTGGTAACAGACACATTATCAGATTTACCCATCATTCGGACAAAATTTTGGCTAGATGTTCTGTACCTGATGCAATTACCTTAAATGTGGGCTTTGAAGGACACTTTACTCTCATAAATACTCAGTACCATGCCTATAAAAATGTAGGGAAAAAGTGAAGGAACTGGTAAAGGAGGCACAAATAGACTAGTAAGGGAAGCTTACTTGTGTAGTTTATAATGCAATTTGCATTACTATATTCAGGCTTCTCTCTGGGATTCTTCAGTTCTGTCTGCAGATGTTCTTTAGGTGACTAGCTCTTACTGATGTGAATGAACCTGTGTGTTACAGAAGCTGGTTTTGGATTTACCATCTGGCTGTATTGCAGACCAGTTTTGAGAAGACTTATAGGAGAGAAGTAAAATGGCAGCATTTGTGCTCTCCAGCAGTACGCTTTATCTCTTCAGCTGTTCATGATTTTTGATATATAATTCCAAAAAATACAGTGGTGCTAAAATTCCATTCCTGTTACTTAGAGGCCAGGTACCCCTTGCAGCTTCAGTAATTGAAATCTTTCTGTCACGGCAGCATTGTTTTTCCTACTCAACTTTTTATCTTAAACATGGTAATACATTTTGCCCTTCTTATTACCAGATTATTTACTGTGTTGTAGTTGAGTAATGTTTTTCACACTTAAATGTGTGAAATGCTGAGTGCTAGAGTTTCAAGACAGTACATGGCATTAGAAAGAGGTTGTCAAACAGTGAAACAGAAATCTCCAGTAAAGAAGAGTTTAACCTAAATAACATCGAACATCCCAAATTCTGCAGAGTATATCCACTCATCCCAGGTCATAGCTGCTTGGTTCTTGTTCCTACTTAAATTTTGGATCGTCATTTAGTTTCTGACATACAGCTTGTGCTCTTTGTTAGGCTGTGAAAGAAAAGCAATTGCAAAATTCCCATTGATTTCAGTCAGTTTGGGATATCACCTCATCACATAACTGTTTTCAAGTGGCATGTACGCGTAACGTATTGACCTACTGGCAATACTTAGTGTTCCCTTCAATGCCCACTGATTGTTTTTAAAGTATGTTGTCTTTCTGGGGTTTTTTTGATGGCAAACTTATACCTGGTGTTAAAAAGCATAGAAAATTCTGGGCTTTTAGAACCAGGGGAATTGAATATAATATGCCTGGACAGGAGGTACATGGAAAAGGAGACGATGAAGTACATTGGTCCCACACTTGATAGTCTTCTGGTCTGTGTTTTCAATCCACATCTCTAATTTTTTTAGTTTGTAGGAAGTGTGCATGCTAATGTGATGTCCTCAAAAATCCACCTAGATGAAACTAAAAAACATACTAGGAACCTTCAGGCAGTAATGCTTCTGTACTAAGTATGCTTTGGCATCTACCTATGCCTATAGTCTAATGAACCTCAACTGGGTCTTCAGTAATCTAAAATTCTCAGTATCTTCAAAGATCAATCAACACTAAGTAAAGATTAGCCTCTAAGAACTTTGTTTCTTGTATTATTCCTGGATGAAGTCAGCCCTAATTGTCCTAATTTGAGGAACTGTATAGGAGGTATTTAGTCCTGAAAAACAGCAGGCAGAAATTGCTGCATTTCCTGATCATTCTGCTGTTGACTAGGAAGCTTTCCTTACTTGTAAAACATAGCAGATTCTTAAGCAGATATTTACAGTGACATTTTTATTTGCAGAAAGGTTATAAACTTTATAAATTTGAAAAATATGTTTTTCAGTACTTTTCATTTTAAGGCTGAAGCAGCTGAACTCTTTAATTAAGGCAGAAGGCTATAAAAAAGGCACTTACAAAATAGTTTAGTTTGATTCAATTTATCTCTTAACAGAGGAAAACTTTGTATGGAGAACAGATGGTAGTGCAGAATAAAGGCTTGCTTGGCACACAGCTGGCTGACCCACAGCCACTTTTGTGCTGCGTTGTACCAACATGTGTTTCCTTCTGTTGCACATGTAATGCCTCTTGTCAGGGATGGATCTGGTAGCAGAACAACTCTGAAGAAAAGCTTAGGATATGCACAGACTTCACTGCTCGTTCCTTTTGTCAATGAGTACAAACATCCTAATAACACTTCATATGTGTCAGTGAAATTATTTTTTTTTGTCCTGAGTCAAGTCTATACTGACTCTTCCTGCTGTTCGCTTTACAAACTTTCCACTGTTTCTATTCTCTTAATTCTACCCTCGGATGCTCTTTCATTCTTTGATGTAGAAACAATATACTTTTGAAAATCTACAGCCACTGCTTTACTGGGATGCAGCCTGCTGTACCTTGTTGGTCCCGCACTCAGATGAAGTGTCAGAATAATGTTATTACTGTAAAGGCCTATTTGTCAGAGCACTTTCTCGCAGTTTCATGTCCCTGATCTTGGGCTTTCTTTGGCTCATCAAAAAACAAACCACCCCTCTGCCCCTCAAAATTCTGTAACCAACACCTGGCTACAATGCCTAACACTGAGGTGCTAATTGGAAGCATAACTGAAAAGGTCAGGCTATTTCAAGACAAGAACAGAATGTAAGATTAAAGGCAAAAATTAGGCTGGGGGTGCAGGAGGGGCTAGAATAATGAGTAGAAAAGCTGCTGCAGTAATTTAACATTCTTCTTGAAAAGTCCTCCGGGCTGCAAATTCACTTTTGACCTTAGTTTGTACACCTAGGGGACTAATTTAGTACAATTTTTCATACCACATTAACTAGCTGATGTGTATAGCACTGAGAATTTAACAGGAAAGTAAACCTGTTTGGTTCTTATAGGGATTTGGGGCATATGGCAGTAGTCCTTTTTCCTTCCTCTTCTGACAAATTAGGAGTGACTTTGATTTTGGAAACATTTTTAATGATGCGCCTTTGATGTTGTGTAAAACAACTGAGTTAAAAATTAATATAGCCCCAAGCAGTCATAAACTATGTTTCCTCCTACGCAACATAGCAACAAAATTGTTTATCTTGTTTTACTGTATAATCATTATGGTTTTCCACTCGTGTTCATTTTGGCCCTGATGTTTCTTCTTCGGTGCCTAGTGGAAAGTTTATTCAATGATTTTGTCTTAGTACTTGCCTTAGAAAATGCTGGGGAATTTTTAGAAGCAGGGAAGGAAGGAAGAATGAAGGAAGCTGGCTAGAAGTTATAGGAAACAGAAAGCATTAGGCTGCTTTTATAACTTAAAATATGGTCAACAACTTGATTTTTTCTTTAAAAACAAGACCCAGAAATTAATATTGTTTTTCTTGCATTTCATTGATTTTAATTTGATCTATTGCATCTGAGGACAATATCTGTTATACAAGTTTTTGGAAGGCTTTCATCCATTGCTTCTTGAAAATACCCCCGGTAACTCTTCCTCGTGTTTAATCCTCTTGTGCTTTGAAGGACGCTAAAAGTGAAGCTTTGTTTTGCAACCTTTTGTAGCATCATGAAATATGATGAAAGAAGCAAGAAGTTCCAGCTGCTAATAATACCAGCATCTTGAAAATGTTTTTAAAAATAGGTCCACTGAATGTATTGAAATAAAAGGCTAAAGGCTTTGCAGGTAGATGATCGCATTGTTTGTGGCTTTTTCCTAAGTTTCAATGCCTTGTTAACGAGAAACTGATTTGCACTTTCAAATCTATTGCACTCACTTGGAAGACAGCACAGTGCTTACAGATTAAAATATGTATATAACTGAAGGAAAAGCTATCACGAGCTTGTTTGGCAGACTTTCAGGCTTCATCCTGTGTATGTCCAGTGGTCACCGTCAAATGAATGGCTGTAGAATGCTTAGGCTGATTTCAGACTTAAAGAAAAATCTTGACCTCATGAATAGAAAAACCTTCATTGACCAAAGTGAAGTTTTCATTCACTTTCTTTGACAACTTTCCCCTCTCCCTGAGGGGAAATCCCGAGATATGAAATAAATGTGTGGATCCATATTCCAGCACTCCATCAATAGCAGACCAAACCTGACAGGTATAGCCTAGGGAGGAAAGAGAAGCCTTCATAAAGGCTAAGCAGCACAGCCTGAAACATGAAATAAGACAACTTGAAAAAACCTTTAAAAACAGGGAAGGAAAAAAGCAATATAGCTGCCATATAGATAGAAAGAATACAGTATTTTGGTTTTTTGGGAGGTCCCAGTAAATTAACACTAAAATCTAGTTTCAAATGTGGATTAAAATATGGAAATATTAACCAAACTTTAAATAACAGCGTAAAGGTTAATATATTTAGCAAAACTGGTTGTTGGGTTGATTTATTGATTTCTGGCTGCTGGTAACTTATGCTTTTGTAAAAGAACTTTATCCCTTTAGAATCCCATTTTTTGATGTTATTGGCCAAGTTTTCTCTCCTGTCTTAGCTCTGAGGCTCCAGGGAGAAACAAATGTATTTTCACTGTATGGGGAGACTGTAGCTATGGTTATAGACTCAGAGTTGTCTTCTCTAGGGATGCTCTTTCTCATTGCACAGAGTGAGAGATGAGGCAGAGCCAGTAGAGCAGAGATATATGCACTGAAGTATGCCATGGAGAAAATGTGTAACCCCAACAATTGGCACGTGGATGAACAATAGACCATATGTAGCTCTTTTGGCAGCTCCTGAGGGGTTTGAAGAGTTTTCTTTCCCCCTTTGGCTTCTATAATAAGAGCTAAGTGTACACATGAAGGTTTTGTTGTTATATTGTGATTACCTCTATATACATAGAATAGCCTGAAAATACCACCACTGTGGGAGATGAAGGACAGAAACCAGAGCAGTAGAAAAGGGTTTAAGTAGATATTCTGGATTAAATACCTTCAGATAAGTATGCCTGTATGAATTTTCATAAGAGAATTAATATGACATATTTTGGTATAAACCATTTGGCTTGCAGTGCTACTGCAGCTTTTAACTTTCCTTATGCATTTCCTGTGCTGCCTCTGTTGGCTGAATGCAGATGGATTTGTTCACTTAGTTTAATACTCTTGTTTTTTTACGCGTACAACCCTAGATGATGAATTAGTCTATTTCAGTAATACGGACAAGTATGAATAATTTTGCATAAGAAATGCAAGTTTTGCCATACTTGCTAAAGTACCTTAATTCCACCTGTGAGATGCTTTCTCTGAGGGATGTGGCATAATTTTCATAGAGTGCCCATTCCTAATTTAGAAAATTACTTAGTAATGTGATCACACTAATACAGCTCTGCCACTGTGAATATTTATTTGGACTGCACTGGGTTTTGACACATGTTACTTAGTGACAAAGTGGATTGAAGTTGGAAGCTCTATCTCCACTTGTGGCCAAAGCAGAAAGATGAGTCTTCTGGCCAAAGTCAGGTCAGAAGAATCAAGGAAACGGAGGCATAGCAGGGACCTGAAGAGATGTCCTACTGCAGCTCATACCCTTGCACTGATGGAAACTTGATTACACATATGCCATCTCTAACATGTGATAATTATATACGGTTGCACACATAGTGATAGTTATACACCTGTACCTAAATCATGGTACTGAGCATTCCTGTTCTGACTGGTAGTGTTTCAAAGCAATATTGCTTGAGAGTGAATGACTATCCAAGGTATGGAGAAGAAATTGGGCTGTAACTGCTAGTAATTCCAAAGGGAAAAGCACGTTCAAGTTTGTGCTAACCACTTGTTTGTTTCTCTTTTCCCCTAACAGAGACAAGGAACCGGAGCTACAAATGGAAAAGATAAGACAGCTGGTGAGAATGGTAAGAGTAGGCTGTATTTCTTGATGGAGAATATTGAGTCTAAGCGAGCCAAAATATTTTTACTGTAATGACGGGTCAAATTACAAGAATACGTTCTGGTAGTCTGTCTTGTGTACTGAAAAGTATCTTCTCTGAAAAGCCAAGGGTTTTCAGAGATGGGATATTTGAGCAGTTATTTTGGATATGTGTTTTGGCTTTTATGTGCTGGTGTGAACTGAATTTTTGGGCCCTTTGAGGCAACACATCCTAAAACATGGAGAGACTTCTTTATGCTTAGTTTTCCTACTACAGAGAGGTGACTTTCCCATAAGGGCTGTTTGCATAACGTTGCCATAAATGAAATCCGTAGATGATGTTCCCAATATGATAAACCACAAATTCGAGTGGGAAAAAGAAATAAATATTTTGGCTTGTTATAGTGTCTTGAATTAGTGGGAACAAATGTACCCTGACAGCAAAGCTATTTGCATTCTCAAGTTAACAGGAAAGGAAAGCAAGCAAAATTATGTCAGCCATTTGGGCAGCATGGGAAGCATGTATTTCTCTTTACTGCTCGAGCACATTATGAACTGAGCTCATTTGCCTTGAATTTCTTCACAAATAAAATTGTCCTGTTGTCAAGTTTAGCTTAGATTTACTGATCCTGCAGCCTTTTACAAGCAAATTCTTTTTTTTTTTTCTCAAAGGGTATTTTGAGTGACAAAGCGCTGCATCATTGATTAACAAATATATGTGGTTCTAGCTGTAGCATAGTTTTTAATATAATATAAACAGGCTGATGTGCAGTTAATCTTAGACAAATAGATACCAATTATTTTTTATAATGAGGTTATAACAAAAAAACCTGTTACCTAAATAAAACAGAGGAGCAGCAGGGGAGATGGAATAGAGTGCTCTGATCTCCCCAATCTACATGCTTGCATGAAAATAAAGCAGAATCCAAACTTTGAACCTGGGATTCAATTCTAAATCAAAGCAGCAGAAGTGTATACCTCTTTGTTCTTATTACCTCTATGCAGTTAGAACTCAAGCAGAAGTGATTTATTCCTCTGAAAATTGGTGTGTGCAATACACAATAATACAAAACATACACAATAAATCCTCTGTTAGGTGTTTTTTGGCCAGAAGTCTGCAATATGTCCATGTCTTTAATTCTCATTGTGGCTGTTATCAGCCTCTTTGGATGCTTGTTTCTCTGTCAAAAGGAACCTTTCCCTCTTGTTGAAAGTGAGGGATTGGGAGGAGAAACCCCAAACCCTTTAATCTTGTTAAAAAGAAAAAAGTCATCCTCTGAAAATGTTTGCCAAGGCAAACTGATCTGGTCATTGTCCTTGCTCTTGATTACAAGATCAGGAAAAGCTGCTAAAAACTAGCCCTAACAACAAATAAAGGCAATCAGCTGTGTTCCACATTTTTCATTCACACAAATCAAGTGTGACGCTTCACAAGTGGAGTCACACTTCACAAGTGGAGACACTGCTATGGGACAAGTTTGTTCATGCATTGTTTGTAGAAAATGAATTTTGGGCCCATCTCTAGGATGGCTCCAAACTGGAGAAAATAAAACTAATGACCATGGCAATCAACATTCTCCCTCTTTGAAGACATGTGTGGCACTGCTGTCGCTGTAAAGCATTTGGGGAAATTAGATCTCTGAAAATTCCTTTTCAAGTAGTGATAGTTTGGGTGAACATTTCTGAATGCATTTTCTTGTTTGACCTTTGTTAGATAGCAACGTTAAATTCTTAGTTGTACTTAGTTCTTGCCATCACAGCAGGGGTCTCTCTTAGCTAGCCTCCCCTCCAGTTTTTTTCCAGGGTTTTATCACACAAAATGCAGGCTTAGTCCCAGTTCCTACTGAACTGTCACTGCCTCGTTCTAGCAGCCTTGCTTGGTGGCTCAGGGGGATGAGCAATGGAGAAGGCTGAGCTTCAGAAAAGACAGTACTGTGGAGCAGTGATATGCCACAGTACAAGAGCCTATGATAATGGGAGAGGAAAATCTTGTACACAAACTGTACTGGTTATCATGTTGATGAATGGACTGTTGTACCTACATGGGACCTTCATTCATCAGCAGTTATCTTCCCTCAGCTGCTGCCTTGAGTAGTCTTCCAGACTGCTACGTGGTAAGGTGTAGAGGACAAAGTTTTTCCTCTTTCAGAGCACTGGTCATTAGCAGACAGGATTCCTTTCCACTATATTTAGTACAACATATATATATATAAAACTGTATCTTCATGGGTTTTATGCAGCAACAAGCCTGGTAGTTCTTGAAGCTGTATCACTATTATAAAAACTGAATAATCACTTGTGTTTGAGAAACTTCTACGCACTGAGAGTTTTCCTGTTAACCTTCAATGACCTCACTGGATGCTGGTGAAGCCCTAGATGACATTTGTCTTTCTTGACCTTTTTAACAAGTTGTAGCTTGTCCTTTTACAGGTTATGATAAGAACCAGGTGGTGATTCATGCCTTCCTAAGGAAGAGTGACTATTGCATTACAGTGTGCTCTCATCTCTCATGGTACATCAATGACTAGTGAAGTCAATGGTAGAGGTCCTGGTAGCTTCAGCGGGCACTGTATAATGCTGAGTGGCTTTTCCATCCAAAACATACTATTTTGCCGTCAGGAAAGTCTATGTAATTTCATTCTGTTGTGAGAATGGGAAGAACATTAATATTATTGGGAGTAAATTACATAAGCTAGTTTTCCTTGGTGAAAACTGGTCAAAGGACTATTTTTCAAGAAACACCACACTAGTAATTAGCAATAATACTATGCATACAGAAGCACCCGAATAAAACCAACTTGTACATAAGGATGTAACTGTAGCTGCCATAACCTCATTGGGTCTTGAAGGACCTCAGTCTATCTGAAAGCCAAGATATACTTACTTGTGTATGCCATTATGAACTTGTAAACTCCATTATATAATGCTGTTCTGTATGGTAGAAAATCCAGAGAGAAGAAAGCAGTACTATGCCCATGCATCCTCTCCTATAGGAATCTGACTTGGTCTAATAGAACCACTGTGCGATAAGAAGGCATAATTTCCTTTTTGCTCAACTGGTTTGATTAATCTGGTCTATCATATTTGCAAATGCATCCTAAATGGAAATAGGATGTTACTACCTTACTATTCTTACTACCTTGGCAATGTCACAAAGTTCCTTTGTACGCTAACACTTGTCACTTCTCATTCTGTTTCACATTACCCTGCAGTTTTTTGCTATGTAATTTCCAAGCTGTTATCATACTAGCTATTTTACAGCCTAGCACAACTGGCAGGGAAATAACTGCATCAGAACCAATTATTTCTATCTTCAAATTTAGAATCACTCTTTTTCCTATTAATAGATCTCACTCTTTCTTCTAAAAGTACATAAGGCCATGTGATTCTTAATTGATATTTGTTAATAATTTTATTGGAAAATCAGATTTATCATTCAGCAATATGAATTCTTATAATAACAAAATACATTTTCATATGATGAATTCTATAACTTTCTGGGTCTGACTGAAATGAAAATGAATAGGTTTTGTATGAGCTTACATGTCATGGTGGGTCAGGCATACACAATCACGGCAAGGCGGTCAGTTGTACTGAAAAAGTGAAGCCTTTCTTTTCAGTCTCTAGTCATTCTTGAGCATTTGTCTTGTCAGTGTATGATCTCTGATTTGGGATGGTCAGAAAACTATAAATGAATAAATGCTCTGCATTTCTTCCTCTCCATACAGTACACTATGGGATGCCTCTACATAAGGATAAAGAAAGAATAGAGTTAATAATGTAAATTCTTATCTTTTACATCTAAAATGGAGTAATCTAAACTCACTTAAATCTGAATGCTTCTAGAAAACATTAACAGTAATGGTAAAGAATTTTAAAACATTCATGCATGATATAATAGAGATGTCTCTCTGGTAAGCTTTCCTGGTAGACAGGTAGACATCTTGCAGTGCAATCAACAGTCCGCTCACCCATTTCATCTACTCAAGGAATTTAGGAAGTTCTGCACTCTCTGCATGCTGCGCTGAGGAATAAAGAATCTTGCTAGGTCCGACAGAGTGAATAATCATCTTCATAGTTATTTATGCAGAGTGCTTGGCTTAATAGAGCTTTAATTCCTGGCTAGAGGCCAGGATCATTATTGTAGTATGGTCTAATATAAATATCTGTTTAAGAACTTGGAATTAATTTTCCACTAATATTTTCCAATGACTATGTAAAAATATACTGGGTTTGGGAACAGCCCTACAAATAAACTTGTGGAAAAAGGATTTTTGACAAGGGAAGGAACACATGAGGCTAATTTGTATAAATATTCAAAGGACCTCATGGTATGTACCCTGGTCTAGAGTTCTTCAGTCACAGGGAAGGACAGTGACTAAGCCGCAGCATTGCAATGCCTTGTGCAGATTGTCTTTCCCACAAAACATTGCTTGTGTGGCAGAAGATGAAATAGGTCTTGCAAGCAACTGCTGAATCATTGTAAAACAAACAACAAAAAAAAGAAAAAAAAAACAGCCAAAAAAACCCCACAAAACAATCTTCCCATTTCAGACTGCTTCTTTCTGATATTTCACTCCCACAGCACTAATCAGAAGTTGGAATGGTGAATACTGCATGAAACTAATTAATACTGAGTTTTCCTGGGTGTTAGGTTAAGCGTTGTGAGGAAAACTACCTTCCCTGCTTATGTCTTTTCACTGTGGTGTTCTGTTTAAAATTTTCTTGTCCCTTGAAAGTGGTGCTTCACAGAATAGGATCTCCCAATCAGTAACGCCGTCTCTCTCTTCCACTTCTTTCAATCTCTGTCCAGAGCCAAATTCTGTCCTGTCTCCTACAACCTAGCTGGTATGTACTAGTGGGGATTTAGGAAGTGAGATGACAATTATTTGCTGTACCTTATCCCCTATCTCTTAAAATAGGAAGTCTGTTTTGGCAACATTCCTAGACGTATATGCAACCATCAAATAATGTAACACCTTCACAAAGCCTAAATACAAAAGTGTTTGAACACTCAGCATAGTTACATAAATCGTATTTGGTCATGTACAGATTGCCCAGGCTCAGAGGAAGGTGTAAAAATCCTGTGTGAACTCAACACCATGATCTGTAGCCAAGTGTGTTTCGGATGAGAGTTAGGAGAAAAAGCGAACGGTTCTAGACAAATCTCAGCTCCATGCATAGCTATACATGGAAAAAACATTGCAGGCAACCTTTTCTGCTGAGTTTCATTTCAGGCACTTTCTTGGGCACAGCTACACAAAAAGTTTACCTAGAACCAAACCAAGTTTGTCTCAGGCTTATATCTCTTTCTTTGCCTAGGCTGGTCTGTTTATCAAGGAGTCCGTTCATCTCTTCAGGCAGCCAACATGTCTCAGCTAAAGACAGATCAAGCCTTTAATAACAAGGCCCTCAGATTGTTCGCAGATCTCCCCTAGAGAGGATGCTGAAAGGAAGAGAGAGGAATTATACATGAACTTCATTTCCTCTCCTAGGTGAATTTCCATTTCGTGAGGCCAGGGATATGTATAAGTCCTCTCCAGAGGAATACTGTGTGTTTATTTACTCAGGGCAATGATGACTATGAAGAATTGCTCACAAAAATTCTTGTATCAACAACTTTTGATGTTTATCTAGCAACAAAAACTTTTAAAGCAACAATTTTTATCTGTGTTTGAGATTAAGTAGATACCTGCTGTACTGAAACTTCACCTTCCCTCACACGTGTCTGTACACATGAAGTGGCCATCTGGTTTCATGGAGAGGATCCTCTGGTGGAGTTTAAAGTAATGAATATACTTAATTTAAACTTGAGTAATACTTGTAAGAGAGCAGACACTGTTCTTACTCTTTTGTTATCTGACAAGTCGGCTGCCATTGTGCATTGCTGCTGCACTTCATCTGCTAGTGAGAAGCTTTCATTTTAAAATGTTTAGGCAGAAGCATCTTTTTTTAAAAAAAAGTGTTGCATTAAAAGTTTCATCAATTAGCAGAGTCAGCCGTGCTCGTGTAGTCTGGCCAATGTCCTGTCTTTGTAATCCCCTGCAAGTTTTCATTTTGTGTGTTATTTATAACTACTCTTATGACTACCAAATAAATCCCATCTACTGATACAAAGAATATAGCATATGCACATGAAGGGTGTCTGTGTGCATGTTGATATATAATGTTAATTTTTCAGCTTTTTATTGCTGTTTGGATTTTTTTTTCCCTCCCCAGGACTGCACTAGAGAGGAAAGGAATGGTTTTCTATCTGATGAAAGAGGACCAGGAGAGCAAATTAAATGCAGAAGTCCCATAGGAGAAAAAACCAAAACTGAATCACACATCCATAGAAGAACAATTTCAGCTTTTTAAACTCAGTTTTTAAGTAGTTAAAAAATATGAAATTACTTCAAAATATATTTCTCCTTCTTTTTTCCCTTAGAGGAAGAGGTCCCAGCTAGCTGGCACCTTTGAAATGGAAAAACCCTCACACTTAATGCTCCTGCTACAAATGACTATGCCTAGGTACTTATATGGTCTTCACCACCGTAGTAACTGACTGTCTTCCAAGTATTTAAAAATAGAGATAACAATAACAATTTTTGCCTCTGTCCATCTCTTTCCAGCTTGCTATGAGAATAACTTGATTAATTTATGGGATCTTTGTTTTGCTCATAGTGTCTGCATACAACTTGGGAAACTTTTGTGCCTGCTTAAATGTGATGCTCTCAAACCGAGAGGTCAGCTGCATTTCTAAATATGCGAGAAATGAAAATGTGTATAAGTATATATACTTACATATGGTCACTCATACAGTCTGCTCCTTTACACCTTTGCAGGAGTAGAAATTAATAGAGCTGTAGCATTCTTGCAATATTGAGATTAGAAGCAGCCCAAGGGAATCATCGTGAATTATGCTCACTTTTAACTTTATTCAAGATGAGGGTCACAGACTTCTTGTGTTAGATGGTGCGAGCCTCTTTCCCCCTGCTTCAAAAAAAAAAGTTTATTGCGTTGCCAGGCAAACCTGGTTCAGTGAGAACATGGGAGAGCAGTGAAATAGCCTGAAAGAATGAAGTCTGTAAAACTAAATGTATAAAGATTACTGTTTAATTCAAAGACCCAAGCCTTTTAAGGATACCCACAAGGACCTTGACATGTTCCGTTGTCCATAAGTTTTTTTGATACTTGCATTGACTGTGGCCTGTTATATTCTGTTTGGCCTTTCTGACTCCTAGTTTCTGCTCTTAGCTGACAGCCACTACTTCCCTGTTCAGTAAGATTTTGTCTTGGTTTCTTTGCCCTTTCAACAATGACAATGTGACTTGGATCCAGCTTCCTGCAGCACTGGGATTAGGAGTTGCCTAATTCAGTGGGCGTTTGAGCACCTTAAAGGTGGTAGAAACCCTAATGCTTTCTGAAAAGCTGATCTGTAAAGGTCAGGTTAGGTCATGGGGGGGGGG
>VXBO01013622.1:401683-417737 GCA_013400135.1 Rhinoptilus africanus
GGGGGGGGGGGGGGGGGGGGGGGGAAAGAAAAAAGTCGGTTGTAAATTAAGAAAAAGATAATAAAGCTTTGTGATGCTGGTGGGTTTTACCTTTTAGATGACTCATAGATATGCTGGAGTTCCCATCAGGTGCTAATGAGGAAAGGCAGAACTGAAATTATGCCTTTGAGAAGTGCCATATTTCTTTTGGAAATCAGTCTGTAATTATCAGTGTGCTGCCTGACTGTGCACCACGGCAAATAAGACTTCTTTCCACGACTGGCACGTAGCTGACATGCACTGGTTTGGTTCCACAAAGATGCATTCATTTGAAACTCTGTCATCTCCGATGTCATCCTCTGGAAGAGGAACATTTAGTTCCGCTTTGCTGCTGGTAGGAACCGAAATGAAGGACGTGGGTCAAGCCAGTCCCTAGATAACCCTAGTAAAACCCAGTAATGCTCTACCTCTGAAATGAATCTGTGCCTACATCATCAAGGAGGGTTTGAAGCTGTATCAGCACTAGAGTCAATGGCATATGAAGCTGGCATATGCAAGCTGGCATATTTACACTGGAAGTCCATGGAGCTGGTCTGACTTGCATATCTATCTCTACATGTTCCCAGACTCTAACAACAGATGATTAAAAGGCTACAAGAGGTGAATGTAGCTCAGCAGCATGTTTTCTAATTTAGTGGGAGTGAAAAATGAGAGAGGAACACAATCAATGCACAACAGTGGTTACCAGGATTTACTGTTGCAGAAACATCACTTTTCTTTTTGACCGTATACACTGTCTGCCAGCCTTCACATGATAGGCTTTTGTTGTGTTATGTTTCTTTTCCAGAAGACTTGATTTTGTAAATGAAATTAAAATGCTTTTCCACTTACGAGTTCCTTGTCTGTTAGTAATTCAGTAAATGATTAATCATTTTTTTTATGAAAGTTTTTAAGATTTTAATTTACAGCACACAGCTGTCTTAATGCACTTAGCTAGCTGCTCCAAAATTAGCTTGTAATTTGGTGTTATCAGGCTCCCTTGTGTAAGCAGGCATCAGAATTTAGAACAGCAGGGGTGTTACAGACATGATTAAAATTTGGTCCTTAGCTAAACTAGTGACCAGAACAAAGACCATTTAAGACTGCAAAAGGGAATTAGATGCTACAACATGAACCAGCACAATACTGAACCTTCAGTCTTGATGTTTAGAGTGGATTTCAGGACCTTAAGTAAAGTGCCAAAGTTGCCCATACAATGCAAGAGAAGGATGTCTCAAAATGTGGCTTCAGCCCACATGTAGCTGGGGTTCCTATGCTGAACAGGACCTCTTAGAATTAATAACAGTAAACTCTGTCCCTCTCTGTAGGTTAGGGGTGAAATTACTCTTGCTTGTCTGTGTTGGTGTACATGTGCCTGAGAGACCTAAAGCTCCATTTATTGTAAATAGACACATTTTCTTTTGTGAGATGATACTTATAAGAATGAGCTTCTGTGGAGAGACTGGTGTTTATAGATCCTAATCTGATTTAGGTATAAAATGACTCTGATTTGGTCAGCTCTATTAAGGCTGAGGAATTTTGAGGTAATACTAAAATAGAGGTCCTATAGAGTCTGTATATCTCTGGAGTTAAGTGCATATTCAACAGAGTTTTTCAGAATGTCGGGTTTGGACCTAGGCATTTAAATTCTCCTTAATCCTATCTCTGGCAACTCCATCCTTATTTAGATCTGGATGATCTTGGCCACCTCGTATCATGTCTTACAGCCATCTTCTCTATGGAAATCTGGATGTGAAAACATCCAAATATTTCCTGGCTTGAGGTCTTTGTTAGCTAGGATACTGGATCTGATGAAAGCATTTGCTTTGGTCAAGCACACTTGGTGTTGGTTCATTTTTTCCCCAGACCACAGTGGGTTACAAATAGGAAGGACTGAGAAAAATACATATTTTCCAAGGAGGAATTCTCAAGAAAAGAAGAAAGTTGGCTAACACTGGGTATGGAAAAGGCATTTCAAGGGCCACAGTGGAAAATAGGGCAGGGTGCTGTGGCAGCTCCTGAGATATCATGGGTAGTCTGGAGACTGGAACTCAGGTCTCAGCACTACTCTAGAGTCTCACAGTAACATTACTTAGTCATGGTTGATGAATGAGTACTCTAACTGTATTTTGAGTATCTCATCTTTCATTCTAATTTATACCTAAAAACCCCTGAGACTGCTGGTTGACTCTAGGTGGGGAAAACATTAATTATTTGTTAGGTTTTAGTGAAACACTGGCACTCCACAGTGACCAATTTACTGGCTCCTCTAAAAGCTGCCAATAAAAAATGGACATGTACAAATGTATTCATTAGCACAAACTAATTAAAATCCAGGCTAATAGCCAGAAAAACAATACATTATTGTAGGATTTTGGAATTCATTACGTGTCTATACTAATCCAACAGTAACTGTCCTGGCTCTGCAGTTTGTAACCTAAATTACAGATCTCATACTGATAGCCAGACAGATAAGAGTTTACCTTTTGGATTGCTAATGACCTCTTTAAGTAGTTTCTACATTAGTAGGTTCTCCAGAAGGACTCCTTTCTGAGGAGGTGGTGTAACAACTCTTTTTCAAACACAATGGGTAGGACAGAGTCCCTCACCTGAACATCTTTAACTTTATTGCACAGTGGTGGTGCATTTACTTCCCATGCATTGTGACTTTGGTATTCTGTAGTTTGAGGCTTAGATTATCCTTGATCAGTCCTTTCCTTTACTTCTGTAGGTTTTTCAAGGGCTTGTTCTGTTCATTTTGCCTGCTTTATGTAAGCACTGTTTTCTCCAGCTAAACAATGCAGCACTGTTGTATGTAAATGATTTTTACTAATAATTTTCTATTTCAGTGTTCATAAAATAATTTAATTCTCATTAAAATTGGTAGCACTTGAAGAATTTGTGGCTGAGATCCCTATCAACACTGCAGAGAGTTTCTGACAGAAAGCAAGAATTAGCTATGGAGAAAATTCTGGGCTGGATTCTCTGGTTTGTGGCAGATGTGATACAGCTAAACAGAAGGGTAGGAGGGGAGAGATTAATAAAGCTTGAAGATATGTTTATTCTGACCTTATATTGATTTCACCAAGTTTAATGTAGGTTATCAGGTGTTGTAGCTTTGAGAAAAGATGTGTATACACATGTAATACCAGACCTCTAGTTATGTTTGGGCCCCATCTTGGGGTATGATGGGAGTATATATGCCCCCATCCTGGTTTATATAGATGGTTATCATACAGCACTGATGAGAATCAGATAACCCTTTTCTTTTCACCTCAAATAACCAGAGGCCAGAACCCACACAGGGAAGGACTTCTAGGCAGAGCTGAGGCAGTGGGATTCAATGCTCTTTGGCATCCTGTAGCAGCTACCTCTTGGTCTGACAGCCAGCAGACTAATTACTAGCAGACAGTGCAAAGCACAGGTGTGTTATGATTTCATCTAATGATTTTGTTCATGAAGCAGACAGGTGTATTTTTCAGCGGCAAAAATTTCTTGGTGACCTTTACAATGAATCTATTCATAACTAAACTGCGTATCTCTTGTGAGGTCTGCCTCTGGGAAGCAAAGACATGTTTTGCTGCCTAGGAGAAGCTGGAAAAAAGCATTTCTGGTTTCTTTTAGCCAAGAAAGTAAGAAGAAAAATGGAAGACGTGTGGTTTTGGACCTTTTTATCAATAGGTGATAGATGCTCTCAATGGAGGTCATAGACACAGGCTTTGCCAATCAGTCACGAGTCACCATTCTGTCCATCAGCACCACTTTGTCTTATCTCAGACAAACTTAAGCCTGTCACATTCAAGAGAGAGAAATAGTTCTGCTAGACTGTATTGGAAAGCAGTCTGGAGATTAAGGATCCATAAACAATACTGTATATGCTTAGCACACCAGCCGACAGGCCCGTGTCACGTGCCCAGTGGGAAGAGGTGCAAGACTTGGAGCTGTTCTGCCCATGTCCAGGAGGTTTGATGGACCTAGTCTGCACTGACTGTTGGACCTCTTTGAGACTGTTGCTCTATGCCAGAGGAAAGTGTCACAACTGCTGTTTAAGTATTTATATGTTTTGAATGAGGGACCACATAAATAAAAAGCAAGAGATTGAGTCATAAAATGGAGTCCTCTGGAGGTCTCTCGGCTAAAAACCATTACGTTATGGAAGAGCATCAAAAAGAAACTGTAATTTTTGGCTATTCTCTTAGTTCCACTCATGCCACAGGCAGACCTTGTGAACAATGCAATCTAGAGGCTGTTCTCAGTTGCAGCAGAATTAGTGTAGATTTTTGGTCTTTATTCATCATCTTGAGATGATTACTGCTGCTAACATTAGCGTTTTCTCTATTACATCGTAGACTGGCTGAGGTCCAAAGTGAGTTGGAATTAGAATACTTATTTTCTTCCTTTTATTAGTTCTTGGAGTAGAAGATGGTACACACATACACAAAAGAAAAATCAGTGAAGAAAGCTGCATCAAGGGATACTAGTCCTTCTTTGTGTTTTCTCCCCCCTATATCTGTTTGTGTGAGGTTGTAACTCCCACTGCATTTGGTATTGAACCTAAACGTAAGCACATCCACAACTGCCATTATTTTTGGAGTAGATACTATGCAAGATCACTAAGAAGTTATTGTTTTCCTCTCCAAAGTATGCATAGATCCAAATTTACTTGAAACTTGGCATGGAAAGATTTTATAACTGACATAAATCTGACCCTAGTTTAAAGTTTCATACAACTCTTAGGATATCACAGTGATTTTCTCTGCCTGTAAGTAGTTTTCTCCAGGATTAGTACCATTAGTAACATGAAGCATATTTAGATGCAGATCTCTTGACTGTACTTGCAGAATAGAAACTAGCATCTAATTAACCTGAGCTGAGATAGAGAGCAGCTGCTTCTATTCTGCTGTGTTTGTGAGGTTTCTGGCCTAGCAGCAAGAGGCAGAGTATAACTCCCACTTCTGTTCATCACAGCTTAATGTTTCAGTATGATTGCTGAGAAAGTGAGCGATCCAGCCTAGAGCCGCCGCCTCCTCTTCCAGTGTCAGGGATACCTTTTGTTGTTGTAAGTGATTCTGCCTGGATGTGACAAAACAGTTGATAAGCTTGACCAAGCGTGCCAGAAAACAAAAAGACTTTCAGTTCAGACGGTTCAAAAAAAGGTGTTCCACCCCTCAGTGGCTTGTTTCAGGAGAGTCTGATCGATTTGGTTTAAAAAAAAAAATAAATTGTTCTGGTTATTGCTAGTCAGAAGAGGTTGTACAGACTGAATTAAGCAACAGAAAACAGAGACTCATCTCCTCAGTTGGTGCAAATTGCCATAGCTATGCTGGCAGTGATTTCTGCTGCTTTATGCAAGGCCCAAGAGGTATTCATTATATTGAAGTTTTTAAGCAGTCATTGTCTTGTATAAGTAGGCAGTTTTCTGCCAGTGAGACCCCTTATTCTCTCAGGCGACAAGTGAGTATGCCCATGAGAGTGGGATGAAGCACGTGATGAAGATATTCTGGAGTGATTCCAAGCTACTGGTCCTCTCTGCCAGGCAGGCCAGGATGCTGCGATGGGTCAAGTTAGTTATTCCTTACTTTCTTCCCACCTTCATAAAAACTGGTTTTCCTTTCATCTTTTGCACGAGCAGTTTCTTCTCTGGCTTGCTTTCTTATTGTCTCCCTCATGCTGTGTTTTTGTCTTACTCATTCTTTCTCCTCCGCCAGAGAATTTCATGTCTCTTCAGAACAGCTAGGTCAAGTGCTGCTTCTCCCTCTAGCTGCCTAGTTTTCTTCCTTCCTCTTATTTTCCCAGGCAAAGTGCTGGTCTGGGTCTTTATTAAAGAGTATACATTCACCAAAAGAAGGTTACTGACACAAAATGTTTACTGTTTCCCAGACTAGATTTAAGCAAGGACCAGATGAGTAGGCTGCAAAGAAACATCTTGAAGAAAACCACCATATTTAAGAAAGAGACAAAACAGTCTTTAAAATAGTGGGAATGGAAACAAGAAGGCTTTTAATTGTTCTCTGTGTCTGCCTTATTGGCTTGGGAAGGAAGGAAGGAGTGAAAACCAGGTTTCCTGAGCAAAAGAGAAGAAAAGAATATTTAATTGGTTCTGTTTACATTCAGGTCTAAAATTTTAGCAGTAAAGAAAATGGGATGGGTTTTAGTGCAACAGAGACCAGTTCTAGGATGTGCTCTATACTGTGCATTCTGCATATGCCAATACTTGCTGTATTAGTTAAGGGTTTAAGTCCTACCTTAAATCCTTCATTGCACTAACCCACCTTGTGTTCTCTGATGCAGAGGAAATGCATGAAATTTCTAGTCCTCCTTCTGCGTCCTAACCTCGTAAGCTCATGGGACTTGTGATCCTCAGAAACAGGAGAAGGAAAAATGAATCTATAGAGATTAAAAAACATGGACTGGAGTAATGATCTGAGGTTGGTCAACCGTGTGTGTCAGCTAAGATGCTGCTTCTGCTTTACTGACAATCTGACATGTCTGTAAATCCAAACAGAACTCCAAAAGTGCCTGTCAAAGCTTAAATTCACACAAGGGAAAAATGTTTTCTAGAGAAATTTTCAATGAGTAGCAGAGTTAAGTGCTAAAGAAATTCTCACACACAGAATGTATAAGCAAGAGGTTTGATTAATTTTTGTCTTCCATGTAATCATTTTAAGTGACTCAGTTATTTTGTTGGTTTTTTTCTGAGGTTAAAACTTGAAGAAATCATTGTCAACTCTCAAAACACCAGCACAGGAATATTCACACTCCTTTTTTAACCCCTTTTTAAGATTTTCCATCGATCCATAACTTATATTTTCATTTCATTTAGTTTACATTGTTTTACTCATATACACTTACTTTGTTTATTACAATTGGGATGGGTGGCAAGACCAATTAACTGAGCTGCTGAATTCTGCTGGTTAAAAGCTCCCTTTGCAGTTGTACACAGCCTTGCCAAAATCCCGTTGCTTAGGCTGAAATTTGTCATGTTGATTGCTTTGCCTCAAGCAGAAGTATTTTGGAAGGGTTCAGCAAAGTCATTCCAGTTGTTTCCAAAAATGAGGCTTGAATAAAATGCTAGCACATCTAGCAATTAAAAACACTTTCTAGTGGCCTTTTTTTTGACTGTTCTGAGCCTTTGTCATTTTGAACAGAAATGTTACATTTGCCATCTGGGATGTGACTTTTCTATCTTCAATATGGGCCAAGTTATAAATGCTTAGAAAAGACAAGTCTTACATTTGCGTGTGTTCACTGAAGCAGTTAATTATTTTTCTTAATAAAAACTCAACACCACTGATCCAAACAGTAAGCACTGAAACAACTAAAACAACACTGTCTTTGCAAGGTTTAAGGAAATTATAGTTTTCCTTAATTGTTGGTACATGCTTCTCTAAGCTACACTTAGGTCAGGAACTGAAACCAAGAGCATGGCAGTGCCCCTTCTGCATTCCCAAGACACCCCAGTGGCTTAGAAAGAAGTGTACCTCCTTCCTTCCACAGAAGCTGGAGCAGGAAGATCAAAGGGTGGAATGACAAAGGAGTTCAGTAACTCTTATCAGGAAACTAGAACCCCAGAGGATTAGGGACGGTTTGATACTTTTGAATGGAAACTGGGACTAGGAGGGAGAAATATGAATTGGGATGCGAGAACTGGAGAAGACTGGGAGCCAGCTAGTGTGGGAAAGGGCTGGCGTGGAGTTCTGAGATTAGGGGATGCTCCGGTACAGTTTTGGGGGCAAGGAATAGCAAATAAAGAAGGAGCATTGTTGAGGTCTACTGGGAACCATGATGAGAATCTATAGTGGGGAAGAGATGGGGCTAGCCCTGAATTTGTACCAATGAGGTGGTACAGAAATGACCACCACATCTGAAGGCATCGTTGAGCAATTAAGTCTCTGAGCCTGCAGCCCATACCTTCCATTGTCGTGTTCCTTTCCTGTCAGTTGTATCAAAACTTACCGGCAAAATATGCAACTCATCTCATTTCCTGCTGATTCAAGTAGTGGACAACAGCCTACCACCACTGTCAGTTACTTCATTAAAACAAGAGGTCTATGTGGTGGATCTAACAGTTCCAAGCAGTCGTGCTGAGAAACCGTGTGGGTGTCCATCTGTTGCAGCAGAATATAATTTTTTTCTTTAAATCTAGGAAACAGAATGTGCTCCTACGACTATGAAGGTTGCAAAGTCAAGAATTTAAAACAGGCTTTTCTGTAATTGAAGATGCCTATGCAAAATTAACTGAATTAATTGCATGATAGTAGTGATGTAGCTTGTTGTTTACTAATGCTTTCATGCTCAACTTTGCAATCTTAATATTCTTTTAAGATAGCTTTGTGTGTGCAGTAAACGTAGAACTTAAGCAGGAGGGAAACCTTTATTCCCTGGCCTCACTTAGATTTTCACGTCAATTAGACTATCTGGCACTGTGTTTAATAACGCTCTAATTGCAATTGCAGCACTTTGCTAAATCAATGCCCACCCTTCCTGATAAAATTGTTTTTAAATAGCAGTTGTTAATAGGTGCCAGGTGAAAACTTAGTGAGGTGAAAACAAAGACAGTATGAATAGGAAACCTTCTTTTCTTCCAGACAACCTCCCGTCAATAAAGCTTGGCTTTTCGTTTTGTTTTAAAATATTTTTTACATTGTTTTATATTTAAAGTGTTTTATACTTAAGAGTAAACTACTCTATCACCTTCTGCATCTGCAAGAATACAAAACATTTACTATGTGTCTATAGCAAAGAATTTATTTCTGAACTTTGTGAAAATTTACTGTGCTAGTACTTCCCAATTCATTGCCTGGAAGTTGTGTGAGGTTTTTTTGTAATTGTGCTTGAGATAAAGGATCAACACCCACCAATAATTTTAATTAAAAAAGCAAACAAAAATCCAACCCACAAATGAATGAACATTTGCAGTGACCGCCTGCCGAAATCCCTGCACGGCTTAATGCCATTTCTCTCTGTTTCACTGTCACTGTAAGTCCTTTCAGCACAACGCAGAGACCTACAGGCAGGACAAAGCCAGTCACAGGCAAATGGGGGAACATGTCGCATACGGATCCACCGTTGCGCTCTCACCCTCCTGTTCCTCCATCTTGAGGCCATGTATATTGTAAAAGTGAATGGGGCTGCACCAAGGGGTGGTTGTGCGTGAACCCTTTTAGGTGGGATTGCCAAGCAAAAAGAGGTGCTGCTGGGCCAGGGTGAGAGGGAGAAAAGGGGAGACAGTCTCTGACGGAGAAGGAGGAGGCAGGGAATGCTCCAGGTGACAAAAGTAATTTGTTACCACTCTGAGGGCTGGAATGCAGCTTGGTTGGTGAGCCAGTGTGGTACTTCATAGTCACCACTTGCATTGGCAGTTCAGAAATGCACTGCGCTTCATGCATGTACAACCTTCCTTTGTGTTCTCAGTGTACTGTGGGGCTTTGTTAAGTGCACCATCTGTCAGGATAATGAGACCATTTTCCCTACCCTGCTCCATAACCTCCTGATAATATATATAAAGAGCTAGGAATATTGGCCTACCTTTTCCTTCTACTGGGACTTTATTGGAAAACCATGCTTGCTTTTACCAACATTAAAAAAAACAAAAGAGAGAGATGTAGGTGTGATTAATCAATACATAGGCTATAAAAAGGTGGATGCTCCTTCTCCTTGCTACACACCTGAGAATAAGCCCGCTGCAACCCAGCCTTAATGATCTACACTTTAGTCAGATGCTTGCCAGAACATATAACTGCATTCTTATGGGAGAACAACCCCTCCACCCTTTATCTGAAATAGCATCAAGTTCAAAAGAGGATGTTGCTGAGTCAGTGCCTGGGACCTGGAAGGTTTGGAATTTTATTTTTTTATGAGCTGGGGAAAAGGAAAAAAACCCATAGAAGCAGGGTTTGAAGTACTGTCTAGTGCCTTTGGTGCCTGACCTTGCTCATTAATCTCTGCTACTTTGAGAGGGCTTGGAAAATTACATTACCCTATACCATCAGTCCTCACTCAATAAATACAGACACTAAAGTCAGGGATGAGAAATCCCACAGAGCTTTGGTATTGACCTGTTAGAATTCCAGGCTTTAGCCTCACAATACAGTAACTGTCTATAAGTAATGAACAAGCTGCTGAGAAGGACACCTTGCCCTTCTGGATTCATTCTCCACTCTTTTAGAGAATCTATTAATTGCCATTTTGTGTTCTCTTATGCCGAACAGTAAATTGTCCTGTGTGACAATAAGGTCTTTTCTATTACTCCGTGAGAGGAAATTTGTGGAAGACCTGAGGTATGCTCATGTTCTTCTCAGAACCAATAGTCATTAGTCAGCACATTAGTATCAGTTTCTACATTAAGGGAGGGGAAAATAAAAAAGAAGACAAGGATGTATGGGAGGTTTGTATTTCTTCTGTTAAGGAATGATGAAGCAGTAACTTGTGTGCTTTGGCATTTAAAGAACATGTGTGTATATTTATCCTGTAAAATATGAATTCTCTATTTAAAGTGCACATCAGCTACGATTTCAGTGCAGAAGCCATGCCTTCTCCTTACTCACAGGTGCTGCACAGGACCCAGGAAGGAAGGAGAGGGAAATCGTGTTGGGGAAATGTGCTAAGAGGTAGTCACTATGGTTTTCTGTGCACTTCAAGCAGACTATAATCTCAAGTCAGTGGGGACCTTCCTTGGCTTGGATCAGCAATGAGAAGTATGGCTAGCAATGCCTTTTAAAAGGTACCTGTTTCCTCCGGCACAAATTGTGCTGGACTCACCCCTTTTATTTCTTCTCCTTTACGTAGTCTCAGTCCCGCAGTCAAGTAATTGCTGCCTTTGACACATGCTAGGTGCAACAAGGTTTCTTTAACCATCCCTGGAGGTGTTTAAGAAAAGGGTAGATGTGGTACTTAGAGACATGGTTTAGAAGTGTTTTTTTGTCAGGGTAGGTTAATGGTTGGACTTGATGATCTTAAAGGTCCCTTCCAACCTCACTGATTCTATGATTCTATGATTCCTTGAGCATCTTCACTCTTCAGCAGAATGGCAGCAGCCATCACCTGGCTCATTATTAGCTAAATAGCAGAGCAGAGATTTGGTGTTTGCAGTAGCTGCAAATGCAATTATAGTTCTCACAGAAACTGTCATTTGGCTGCTTGTTCATATGAAGCGTTTGATATTGCTTGTCGTGGTGTTAACTGTAATCCCTTATTAGGGAAATACAAGAAGTCTTACTGATGTACACTTAAAAATAAAAGGCTTTTGAGCATGAAATAGTCTTTCCATAGCATGCAGACACACATACATGCACAAAAATTCATTATCCTTGAAATAAATTGAAAGGATAGCGGATAGCAAGAGGTGTTGATACAGATTTTTTTGTCTGTTCAACTCTGTATCTATAAAAAGAGAAATGTATGCAGACTGTTCCATCAGCTCCTCAGGGAACATGAGAGGATCCAGATCAGCTGCACAACTGGCAAGTTCACTGGCAATCTCAGCAGAGGGAACAAATGTTCGTTTTGACCCTCTATTGAAGGTGAGCTGTTCTCTTCTTGATAGCAATAGGATGGAAGCACACAGATGGAGTAGTGTGAGAAAGTATGCCTCTCCATTGTCTTCCTTTCTGAAGCAAATACGATTTCTTAGCTGCTGCAGGTTCAGTGTGGTGCCTTTCATAAGGGCTAAATAATTTATTTGATGAGAAAGAATTTCACATGAAATAGCAGATAAGTGCGTTCATATGAAATTCTTCAGTGTTTAGTTCAGGCACCACTCAGGCTCAAGGAATGTTATTCGTTTGATTAAGTATCAGTATCTACATCTGAACTAGTCACCCTGAGCTCCCTTTATAGAGAACTAGCCAATATAGGAAGGGGGTTCAAGGGTGAGATTCATCTTAAAATGTCTGCTTAAAGTAGGTCAGCTAAATTGCACCCTCAAAGTTCCTATTTTTTTCCATTGGTTTCTTTCTAAAGTGAGCTGCTGATGAGCTTTGATGTAAACACCTGCAAGTTAGATTAGGTGAATTTTGCTCAGGCTTTGGACAGAGCTTTTTATATAGAATCCAGTTTTTGAACGCTTGACCTAATGAGCGTCTGCATCACATGTAACGTGGCTTTCCAAATGGCTGCTGGGCAAGACAGCCTGGAATACACTAACAACACCCTCCAGCATATAATTTCTTCTCGTCCTCTTTCAGAGCCATATTGCCACAGGATCTTCATTTGTCTCCCCCTCACTGCTATTTCAATGCTATCATGCATTCTCCTGAGGTGCCTCTCTCTTCCTAAGAAAGTTAAGCAAACCAGCCTGCAGGGGAAATAAACATATAATGTGGCCTTTTGTGTTCAATGGAGACACGGTGAACTCAAATTAATGATTCTATTTGGATAACAGCCCAAGCAAAAGAAAACAGTGGAAATTTCCTAGAACGCTCTCGCAACAAAATTTCTTTGCTTTATGGTGGAAAACCACAGCTCAGTAACTGCTTTCAGGAGTCAGAGACATTAAAAATTTGTACCTTTTGTGAGAGAATTTCACTATACAGAACATTCAGTAAGGCTGAATCAGACTGCATCAATCCAGCACTACATCTGCTTGCACTTGTGGATGCTGGAGTAGAAGTTACAAAGCCAACTGATGTAGGAAAATGTAAGATGTACTGGCAGGCCAAGTCTCATGGTAAATAGATGTCTATCAGAGTATGCTGGTCTTTGCTCAGACTGTGACTAAACTACCTTGGAGCTGCTTCAGAAGCCTAGGGTTTATATCCATCGCATCTCTGGGGCTCTACTCATGGGTTGCATTTGGTTTCATGGAGAGGTGACAAACTTTCTTTTGCCAAATACATTCCCAACAGAATCTCTTAGAACACAATTGTTCAACTCAGTCTGTGGGCTGGATCAGGTACCCTGTGACAATTTTGTTCTGTCTCCAAAGGACTCCAGGTGCTTCCTTGGGCATTTTTAATCTTGCAAGCCCCACTTCTATCTGCAAGACATTGAGAATGGCCCAGCTGCCTCCACAAGCACTCCTAAGGTGGCATGTAGTGCAAGATGTTAAAAACCTCACTGTATGTACCAGTATTAAAGCAGTGACTTCTTCACGATGGGGTTATGCCAAAGTAATTATCCTATTGCCAACACAGAACAGTGCCTATGATGGTACAATAAAAGTTGCAGTGTTTAGACATAATTTAAGATGTTTGTTTCTTGCATTTAATCTATGCAGTAAAGTAAATGCTTCTTACAGGTAATCTTATTTACAAAACATTTTTTGATACTGTGGGATAAGGCATAGGAGATACTGAAATCAGTCCTTTGCTTTAGAGTGCAATGTTGAATGGCAAAGCTCCATTCCTATACCTTACACTGTCCACTGCTGTGTGCCTGGTTAAATACTTTGTAATTAAAACCTGGTGATGGATTTTACAAGAGGAGACTATCTTCTCACTGTGACTTTCCAAGCTCTCATGTAACAGTTTTTATTAAAGGTACTGTGAAAACTTAAAATAGCTCTCTCATTAGTTGCTAACAGAGATCTGCCTGTATACAGTGACACCTAGAAACTGCCCTTACTTTCAGCTTTGGAGATAAGGAGGGCAAATTCTTGCTCATTTTCTTCATCTTGTGTGTGAAGAGAAACACCTTCTGACTCCATGCCACAGTTCTTTTGATTGACTGCCCTCCTTTTTCTGATTGACAGGTTTTCCTCTGTAACCTGTGCCATCTTCCCCAGCTCGTCTCACTTTGGCAGTGCATGAATTTGAGCACCCTTTTCTGCTACTTCTGCGTGGCATATTGTGATCACTGCCATTTCTCTGAGCTTATTCCCTAGCTACTCGTATAAACTGCAACGGGCTGTAGGGGGGAAGCATTCCTGGAAAGCGAGGCCGTTACGCAACACAAGGGAGGCAGTACCATGTTGGAAGATTTCACATTTTCCTTGCAAGGCCTCTCAGGTACTGTTGGTCATCGTGCAATTAATAGCAACTGCCAACTCATTTTTGAGTCAGTTCTCTAGCACTCTAGAGCTACAGAGTGTTTTGAAGTGCTGGTGACTACATCTCTATAAGAAAATAAAATGGGCTAACCCCTTTTCTTTGATGCAAAGTGGCGCAGCATGGCTTGCATCGAGAGGGCTAAACTCTCTTTCCCTCAAAACCCCAGGGTGTTCTCATTCACCCCGCCTGCAAGGTAGGGTCCTGGCCATGCTATGTGGCCACAGCAGCCAGGCCAGGAACAGTCCCAGCCATGCCAGTGTCTGTGGATAGTGCCTGAGCCATACTCTGGCCTTGGATGGAGAGCTGGTGTAGCCATAGCCTAGGAGGCAGCACAGGGGAAGTTCTGCTGTTGTTATTTTAAACTTTATTGCTGAAGACGCTTTTGCAAAGGTCATAGTACTGAGGGGTGGTGGAGGGGGGGAGAATTTATTGTTCTGCATTTGTAACCACATTAGGGTTCCCAGCTATGACTTGGAGCGCCTGAATGCTACCATAATAGGAAAGTAACTGATCACGTATTAATCAAGCAGTTGACTAGCGAGGCAAGAGGGCGGCTTGCTTCACGCACTGCTGAAATGCAGCTCTTTCCACAGTCGAACAGCAAAGCTGTTTAAAGGCATAGTGTTTACTGAGGAAGTGAGAACTGGAAATTGCACAGGAAATTAAAAGCACATCATAATGATTCCCATTTAAAACTTGGCTGGGACATTGGGGATCACATGCATGCAGCTGCAGAAAGAGACCCCCCTAACTTTGGACTGAATTTGTGAGGAGGATAATGGCACTCTTTCCTGGATGAGAGGATTTAGGGGTCAGTGTATTATCCCTGCTGGTGGGGCATTGTTCTGCAGCAACAGAGGGACCTGACTGTGCTAGCACTTAATCCCCTGCACCACTTCGTTTTACCTCCCAGAGGCTTCTATTGCATTTACCAGTCAGTCTGGTGCTCCTCAGATGCAGTTTTAGCTAGGCAGAGATGAGATTATACAGCTAAAATCGACATTTTAATTTCCTAGTTAAACTTCCACAAAGTTTGGTCTCTATATGGGGATGTGAATTATGGCCTCTAGTTTCATGCCCAGAATACCTTGTAGATCCCCATTAGCACTTACATACCTATCTGTGCATCAGTTATGCATTTGTAAGCCATTTTAAAAGTCTGTGATACATTAATTATTTTGAAGATGAGGAATAGTTGCGTAAATAATATTAGCATTTAAATAAAAACAATGTTTGTCTCTATTAATTGTTGAGCAAAATCAATTCATCTGTATTTGGCTATGAATTAGTTGAAAATATAATTTTTGTAAACTGAATTTTATTACTATTCCTTTCTGTTTCATTATGTTACCCCAATATACATACAGACACAATTTTGTGCTACTTCGTTTATCTTATGTCAGAATTAGTATTGCTGCTCTCCAACACTATTACAACTAGGAAAAAAAAGATCAGTCAGACACTTCAAAAGCCTCATGCTGAAGTAACGTTTTTAAAATAATAAAAGACCAACCACTATTTTCTACAGCAAAACTAATTTTTTAAATTCAAGATAACAACACTGCATTGCAAAAGTAAAGGTCAATTTGACGAAGAAAAGATTCTGGTTCCCTAATGAAGTCATCTTTATACCCAATTGTAATTTACAGTTGAATCAAATGATAATTCTTTTCTGGCTTGCTTTGAGTGATATTAAGGGGCTAGTTGATGTGGTTTAGATAAAAATAGCTGTAACATTTGATCT
Organism: Rhinoptilus africanus; assembly: GCA_013400135.1. NCBI lineage: Eukaryota > Metazoa > Chordata > Aves > Charadriiformes > Glareolidae > Rhinoptilus > Rhinoptilus africanus. The sequence goes on from VXBO01013622.1 coordinate 417,434, forward strand.
GATCACTAATGATAACCTTTATTTCCCTTCACACTGTGCTTTTGAAGTCATAGGAGACTGCTGAGCTCCAGAGTTTGCTCTTCAGTCCAGCACCTACCATCTTCAAATAATTGACCATGGAAAATTAACACCCTTGTATAAACCCATAACTTAGAATCATAGAATCATAGAATCATAGGGTTGGAAGGGACCTTAGTAGATCATCTAGTCCAACCCCCCTGCCAGAGCAGGGCCACCTTAGAGCAGGTTACACAGGAACCCATCCAGACGGGTTTTGAATGTCTCCAGAGACGGAGACTCCACC
>VXBO01013622.1:418007-468935 GCA_013400135.1 Rhinoptilus africanus
CTTCCCTCGCCATCGAGTGCCTACCTACTGACACTCAAACAGAACAGGCAGGCTTTGACGTTGGAAGGTGGCCCTTGAATGTCTGAATTCATTGTGGAGTGAAGAAACAAGAACAAATGTACTGATGTCGTCCTCGTCACAAAATCAGTATCTCACCCTGCAGCATTTTTAATGAGTAGGAAGAAAAAATATTGTGTTATTCCTAAGCTAATTAACAAAAAAATTCTGCCCTTAAAAATGAAGTAGCTGAACTTGAGTTGGGTTATCTATGTAACAGTCAGATAGTGATACCCGTTGTGCAGATTTAGATAGGAAGATGAAGAAGACAGAATTTCTGTCTTGCATAGTTCCCTGGTTGCTGCTCAGAAGACTGAAGGGATTGTGCCTCTTGTTGATGAGGAGCTTGTAGGACCACAAGACTGTCACACTGAGGTAATTCCACAGAAGCCTGATACTGCGTTAGCATTATGCTAACGTGGTGGTAAAGCAAGTCATTGCAAGGTTCCCAGGGATTCGGGTCTATTGCAAATGACCACCAAACTGGAGATTAGCCAGTAATGTTACAAGAACCAATGGCTTTAAATTACTGCATCACAGCAGCAGTACCATGGCGTCTGTCCCTCAAAATGTATAGGTACTGTGCTAATGAGCTTTCGTCAGCCCACTGTGCTATAAGAGGCTCCTCATATAAAGAATTCGTTTTGAGTTATCCCGTCACTGGAGGGGTGCTGAGACAAAGTCCTCACAGCAGCCTGTTTCCACAGACCACAGCTGCAAGCTGTGTACACTAAGTTAGTAAGGTCGCAAAACCAGTGCAATGCGCAAGGCTCTGGGAGATGTTTGTTCCTGATACCACAGGGAGCAACAAGCTGTAGTTGCTGCGATGATGATCTCAAAGAGGCCTCTACTTGGCATTTCATTCAGGAAAAGAAAAGGTTAAGAAATAAATGAAAGGAGGCAAGGTCAGATTCAGGCTGTCTTCTGTATGCCAGTACTACTTCCTTTCTTCTCTTGGGCTTGGGCAAAGTCCATTGTCCCAACATTGCCATCTTTTCAGCTGCTTTGTCAAGTGAGAGTCTGCTGGGGAGCAGCAGGGTGACCAAAACATCGTCTCAGAGCCAGCCTGATGGGTAATATGGCCCTGGAGACTGACTTGAGAGTTTTTATTGCTGAGAAGTAGGCTGTCTCCTTTCTTCAGCCATAAGGTTAGTTATGGTGTTATTTTTCCTCATTTTGCACAGAAGGAAAAGCTTAGATTGACTGCCCTAGAAGAAGATGAGACCCTGACTTTCACTTCCTCACCCCTCAATTGAATACAGAGGGAGAAGAATGGTCACATCAATTCTTGGCTTTCAAAACTGGTACTTGCAAGGAGTTAAACCTGGCCTCCATAGCCCTCAGCAGCCATATGTTTTCTCTAGCTGACTGGTTGCTTTGTGGAGTCTAGTCAGATAAAATGGCTCTTCCCATCGCATAAAGATAAAGATTATGCTCCACATGAATGTCAGCATCCATGAGATTCCTGCCCATTTTGGTCCTCTTTAATTAGGGACTGTTCTGCCTCATTGGACAGACTGGTGTAATAGCTTGGAATCAGAGTAGCATAAAGATTGTCACAGCTTGAATGATCTTTTGAGCAGTAGGAGGTAATGATCCTGCCTGAAGCAAAATACCGCTTCTGGCATGTTATGGGACACTGTGATTCTGTCCCACACTTCATTTAGTCTTTTTACAAATGCTGCAGTTTACCCCCTGAAAAATGCCATATTTTTATGAGTATATTCCGTCTTCAGTGTAGTCCCATAATTCCTGTTGGATGTGGGCTGGGTGAGCAGGGGTGGAGGATAGCACTCAAGACATGAAATGCTAGTTAGAGGCTCCAGCCCATGCAATTTTTCATGCTGAATATTTTTCCAGAAGGTGACACGTAATCTCTATTTCATCTGAAGCATGGAGAAATTCTGAGAATAAAGACTGAGTCCTCTTTTCCCCTAGGTCCATCCCACTAGCTTTTGCCTTTCCATGGACACTTTTGGGAAAGACTAGTCTGTTTAGCCTGTGTTCAAAGACCACAGAAGACTGCTTTACCCTTTTGGCCCATATGGAATAAGCTGTGTTTTCTTTTTCCAGTGTTGGCACAATTCATTTTATTTTATGGTTGAAAAGTAAATGAAAGAAATAGCTGAAGGCATATTTGTGAATAATTACACTTGCACCACATTTCTTGAGAGTTTGCTGGGTAGATTTGTGTGTAAGATTTGATTGTTTTCCTTGTTACAGGCAGCTTCATTATCCATCCAGTGTTCGCAATGGATTATGAGGCACTGTAGCAGATTACGCAGACAGCGTTCTAATGTTTCATCTGCAAATGGAATAAATAGATCTTTTCACTTGCAACAATGTGAAATGAGCTTTCAGGATGTTGGATTTGGGAAACAGCTAATTATATGCTGTTTCAGACTCTCCTGCTGGGGTGACTATTGCATATACTGAAATAAAACCTGCAACTTGCAAATTGTCTTTAGTCTTAGTCCTGAAAAGTAGTCTGTAGCTCCAGACTGGTGCTGAGGCGTGGAGCACTCCTTACGATGTTGGGACTCACCAAGCAGTTGAGGTTGCGTTTCAAGGAGTTTGTTCCACTACAGCTGAGATTTGCCTGATTTGGCACATGGCCAGAGTCAGTCCACATTAAACACATGATTTTGAAAAACTCATCAGATACTAGAATTTTGTTGCGGTCAACCCATGATTGTTGGCATGAAATTGTTGTGTTCATCTCCCCTGTTGGCAGTGATCAGAACCCAGCAGGGACAGTTACTGACTCCCCCGGCTTGTCATGGCATGTTCAGAGAAGGAGCGGGAGTCACTATCTAGGATAGGGAATTTGGACTAAGTACGAAGAAATCTGTCAGGGAAAGACTTGACATAGCTGAGTGCAGTGAGAAAGGTTGGGGGGGTTGATTTTTTCTGTGGTGCTAATGAAACCGAATCCCCGCAGAAAGCACAGGCCAGTGCTTATCTTCTGCTTTTTGATTTTTGAATCTCTCACACTCACAAGTAGCTTGTGAATCAAAGTTTACTGACAATAGTCTTGATTCTCCTAGTTTCCTCATGTGGGCCTGTGGTAGTCCAGGGATCCTCAAATATCCACATGGAAGAAATCTGTGCGTAGTCGAGAAGTGTAGATATTAACATAAGTGGGCATCTGTGACTGAGAATCCAGATCTATCTTTATCACTACATAAAGGTAGCTTAGAAAAGGTGGCTCGTTTGACAGAATCATTGGCCCCTTCCAGCAGGAAAGAAAAAAGCAATTCCAAGAGAAAAGCCTGTGCAAGTGGTTATGTATGCTCTGGCCTGATGAGAGTGAAAATTTCCTGGGTTTTCAGATTGCTTCCAAGCTAGAGGTCACTGTGAAAGGAAGGCTAGGAGTGGGAGACAATGAATAAAAGAGGGACATAAATATGGTCTTGCTTTCAGTTCTCTGCATAAATTTCATAATTTGAGCATTCAAACTTAATAGCCCGCATGTTTGAGATATATGGACAACTACTGACGGGTAAAAGCTAGTGTGGTGCATATATAGAAGGAAGGGTCCAAAAAGGCTTTCTGTTACTCATATTGGTGTAGTGAGGTCATCTCTAGTCTGTGCAGAGCATAGTCTGGATTTTCATTGTAATTAAATGGGTCAATTCTTAGTTCATAGAACCATAGAATCATCGAATGGTGTGGGTTGGAAGGGACCTTAAAGATCATCCAAGCCCCCCACCGGTGGGGGCTTGGAACTCATGTTCTTAACTCTGACTAACCAGGAAAACAAAAAACAGTGTAGTTAGCAGGGTGTGATATATTTTAGATCATTAGGCTACTTTTAGTAAAGCAACTCAAGATAAAAGATAAAATCTTTTTCCCTTAGCCAAAGAAGGCACACCACTTAATTCTCTCTCCAGAATGACAATCCATCTGTTAAAGTATCTGTGTTGTGACAGTCATCAATATAAAACGTTTTGGGGAGAACGCCAAGAAAATCCACTCCCAAAATTTAGGAAATACCCCATCCAGCTCCTTTCAGTTTAACCCAGGACTTAAAATTCTTTAAGCGGATATGTCTGTGTATTTCTATATGTATTCATGTAGCTTCTCTATATATTCAAATGTATATAGAAAGAGAAAGATGGGCATAGAGAGAAAGAAAACACAGGTATGTCATATACATTATATGTAGATGATATGCATGGTTTTTTATAATGTACATTATGCATATACGTGTAGTGGTTATATATATTTCTATACCATCTGTAAACTAACAGTGAATTTCTTCATTACCCATATAAATGTCTTGGCCCTTTTGAACACTTCTAATTTCTTAATCTACAAGTCTAAATCATGTCTGAAAACTTCTCAGTGGGAAAAAGAGAAATACAAAAAGAGTTCATAAGGAATTTTAGGTTTGATTTCAACAAGAATGGGTCAAAAATAAAAGAAACTCAGACCTTAAGATATGGGAAATTATTGTAGATCTTCAGGTACGGTAAATTATTGTAGTACAATTGATTTTAAGGCAGGGATGATGATCCACATCAATAAAAGATTAACTGGCCTGGAAATTCTAGAGGAAAATTGTACTAAATTCTGGGGGTTTAAAATCTATAAAATCTTAATGTAAGATTGCTGAGTCACTGCTGCAAGTTAAAATAATGCTAAGACTTGGCTGTAATAGGAAATGAGTTGTACATGCCAGATTTCATCAAGAGGTATGAAACCAATTGTGCCGACTCATCCATCCATCCAGCTTTCCATATTGACATTTCCAAGGGACAGTAACTTATATACTGAAAAGTTAAAATTGATGCGTAAACTCCACTTTTGTTTTCTGCTGTTAAGACTGACAGCTGTGTCTAGTCAGTGGCTATGGAGGAATCTGAACCTCAGAATTTTACAACTAAAATGAAAATCATCAAGTAGCGAGAATATATTACTCATCAATTTCAAAGCTGATTAAATTATTATTACATTACTAGTGTAAACATTTTGATAAAATATTTCTCCATAAGAAATAAGAGCATTTCTCCATAAGTGGTACTCTTCTCCTTAGAATAAGTTAATAGGACCCTACTAATAGAGGCGAGGTTCTGACATACGGACAAGTTAAACAGATTTTGTTTTCTTATTACTGATATCACAAAGTGGTTACTTTTTGAGCTAACTGATCAGGCTATTGACTTTTTTTTCACTCAAATTTGAAATGAAAAGGCTATGTTTACAAGTTCTGATTGAAAATTCTTATTTTTCTGCAGGATGACCTAAAGTCCTTTTTTGGTTTGTTTCCATATAAAATGCTGTGATTTCTTGTCTTAGTTCCCTTTCACCAAATACCAAATCAAAGCCAACCCCCCAAAATACTAACAAAAGGTACTAACTAATTATAAAAATGATGATTCCTTTTGAAATGTGATTAATAAAATAATCTGCATTTCTCTGCTGTGTACGCAGCAATGTGGAGGAGATGGTAGCTGGCAATAGAACACCTTTCACAAAGTGCTGTGTTATTAGTTTAGGAACTGGTACAGGCATATCTATTTCTTTAACAAGCCATTTTAAGTTTCAGTATGCAGCGTGGCTTTAATGGGAGAATTCAGTTTTCTCCTTAGCTGTGTCAACAGCTTGTGAGCATAAGGAAGTCACTTCAGACATTCACCTCCCTTTCCCCATGAAAAATAAGGGAGTAATTGTATTTCTGTACTTAAGGTGGCTACATTGCTTGAATGCACAAACCATGCAGAGTCTTAGATTTAATGGCTGTGGAAGTGTGATGTAATGTTGGTATTATTCATTTTCTTCCATAAAATCTTCGTTTTGATAGCCTAACTTTTCATTATACTGAATAATCAAAGTTTTGGTAGGCTCTCAAGCTATTCTTCCTCTCCAGACTTTCACTTTCTTCTTACGTTGTCCTCTTCTTAAATGTAAAACAAAATATTAAGTGAACATTTATTTTAACATAGCTGCATTGATTTGGTTATTGTAGTTAAAATCAGTATGGAATGTGCCAAAACATTCCCTTTAAATATTTGCCCAGTATAGAGTGGAATCTGGTCATGGAAAATGGACACAAAAATTGAGTTCTGAATAAGAACAAGAAGTAAAAGCAAGAAATACTGCAAGACTCATGCTAAAATCATGAAATGGTATCCCTGTTTTCTACTGGGAAGAAGAGAGAGAGTGGGGAATAAGTTTCTTTTCATTTTAATAGTGCATTGAAAGCATTTCCCTTGATTTGCATTAACAGTACTTGGGAATGAGCATCCTGGAGGTATTAATCTCACGAGTAAAAAGCAACGTTGTTCAAAATGGGTGAGCTGTTTTAAGTAGAGCTGTCTGCAGAATCCTGACATGATGTTCACTGCAGGACTGGAATACAACAATTATATAAGTGAGTTTAACAAACAAGTTTATATAGCAGAGAAACTCAGTGGTATGCCAAGGTTAGTTGGAGTGAATGTGTGTTCTCCCTTTGTTAGTCCAGCCAGATTAGGGTTATTTTTGCAATGAGGGCAGGAGTTTTCCCAGGGCTGCACTGTTAACATGTAAGTGGATGGAGCAAAATTCAGCGAAGTCAGCTGGGTTGTCCATGTGGAGGATGAATGCAGTTGAATCAAAAGCTGAGGACGGGGGAATAAAGGAAGGCAAAGAACCAAGGATTGAGGCTGAAAGGCAACAACAGAGCCTGAAGAGAATGAGGGAAGCAGCACAGTGGCAGAGAGATTGCACATAAATGATTCAAAGGGGAAGAGAGGTACGTGTTGAAAGGGTTGAGGCAGGAAATAAGTGAAAAGGATAGAAATTTGCCTTAGGAAGTATTATCTCTTCCGCTAATGCAGGAGATGTGACAGGAACAGGGTCTTAATCCCTACGTTAAAATACTTTTAAGTTGCCTTTGTTTTGCAGTAAACATGGGGATAGGAGTAACTTCTACCTGCAGGGTGGCACAGGAGGGTCCCTCTGCCCCTCACTGTTAGCTCCCCAGGCGGGAGGGGACTTGCTCAGACATGAGGTGACTGTGTCATTCGTGTGTCACTCCTCAGTGCCTAGCTACTAACCGGCTGTCATAGACTGCCATTGGGGCGGGGGGCATTTGATCAGCTGTGTTTGCTGACACTGGTCCCATTTTTTTTTCTGAATGTGCTTCCCATCATCGCGGCTGTGTACGTGAAGGAGAGAGGGGCAGGGTTTTTCACCTGTGCTGTCCAGTGGTTATCACTGTTTGAAAAAACTGTTGATGTTTTGTTTTGTTTTCTTTGAGCAGATGGGCAGAAGAAGGTTCAAGAGGAATTTGACATAGACATGGACGCGCCAGAGACAGAGCGGGCGGCTGTGGCGATACAGTCCCAGTTCAGAAAATTCCAGAAGAAAAAAGCGGGGTCCCAGTCTTAGTAGCTACCTCACAGCTTAAAACAAAGTAATCCCGAAATGATTTATCAAGGAAATCAGAAATAACACAAAGATGCATGTACAGAAATTATCAATATTTAAAACCCCATTGGCAGATAACTAACCATGAGCTTGTGTGTGACTTCATCCCAGATGTTTCACGCCCATTATCCTCTGTAACTCACCATTTTACTTGATGTTGTAATAAAAAGTTAGGGTGAAGTAATTAAAGTGTCTGCCTTCATCTGTCTTTTCATATTAATCCAGCAACCACAGCTTTACAAATGAACCTAGCCCAGATGCCTGTTTTCCTCCTGACGTAAAGCTTGGAGACATAAGAGCACCGTATGTTACAAGGTTTTTGCTGAGGGATGAGAGCACGCATCTCAGCCCTGCTTACCTCATTTGGAGAATTCCAGCTGCCAGCCAAATGTGACAATAAAATGACTTTCTCGTAATGAGCTGAGAGTAAAAAGTTGCAGACAGAAGCTGGCATGAGGAGAAGAGGTGTAGGAAGCAGTGAGCAGTTTATTTTTGTCTTGCAGTTATGCCAATAAAGTGGCCTAAGTGGGGAAATTGTCCTTGTCCTTCCTCTTTGCATGATAATGTTCAGAATTACCCAGCTTGGACCACATTGACTGTTGTGGAAAAAAAAAAAAACCCAAAAAAAGAATCAGACACAAAATACAAAAATCAATTCCAGAAATATTTGGAAGGTTTTTGTTGGTTTTTATTTGTAAAAATAGAAACTAACCCTCTAAAATCTCTTTTTCATGCAGCTTTTCACTCTCTACATAGTCAGTAACTATTTCTATGCCATCTCTCTCTTTTCTTATTATTTTCAGTATTTGATGGGTAAATCATAACAGACTCCCTGTATCCATTTGCACTGTTCTGTCTTGCACTTTATATGAGCCCCCTACTTTATCACTGTGTTAGCCCCATTTTTGATTAACAAAAAGGCCGGATCTAAGCAAGGATCTTGCCTGGCTTCAGACCTGATCAGGAATTGGCTGCCCTTATAATGCAGGAGGAAAGTTCAAAAAAGGTTTAAACAGGTACCTTGTACTCAGGAAAAGGAGCTGTTTAGATTGAGCAAGTGGGAAATGCACTATGCAGAGATGTGTAAAAAAGTCTCTTCCTTTTCTTGGCTTCATTATCAGATTTAGGGGTTCCAGTAGGCATCTTTGTCTCTAGGGAAATCAGAGACAGAAGCCTCTTCTGCAGGACTGGTGTTTGAGTGGTTCTCCAAGAAGGAAGCGTGAGCCTCCCTTCCAGGCGTGCTGAGTGGTGACAGCCTGCCCGCCTGCGACTGAGCAGCCTGGAGTTGGGACTGCTTCAGGTGTGAGAGATTCAGGTACAATTCCCAGCTCCGCCTAGAGAGATTCATTTCTTCCTCTCCCACAGGAGTATTCTGATCACCAGGGCAGAGGACATATATATATATCATCAGGCCCCTCATGTGAATGGAAAGGTACAACCAAGGGGTAGGAATAGAGGGACGGGAAGGATCTCACACTGGTGGCAATCATTCCTCATGGGGGCCCACCATAGCAGCAGCCTGGAAGGGGTGCAGAACTGTGCCTGAAAGGTGGGCTGCGGGACTGCGAAGGGAAGGCCCTTAGCCTTTTGCAGGTTAAGGCACTTATGGTGCTGGATAAGTGAGGAGCCCAGGCCTGATGGTGGGTGATAGGAGCTCTGGGACTGTGCTGGTTAGGAGGAGCCCTCAGAGATGTTGAGCAGAGGAAGCCTTAAGGGTCCTGTGGGTGACAAAGAAGGCATGTGCAGAGACAACGTGTGAAGCGCTTAATAAGCACAGCAAGACAGGGTGGGAATGGTCATGGCTTTTTAGATCTTAGTTTGGGGATAAACATCTAAATGCTGCCCAGACCCTGCTTTCGGCACCGCTGTCTGCATCAGGTCCCTGTGCATGACACACCACCTGCAACGTCAGAGTGCTCCAAGCTGCAGCTCAGTGCTTTCTCTCTAGGAGCATATTTTAGCAGCACTGTTTCTCTGCATTTAGGAATTTCGCAAATAAACCTCAAGTAACACCACTGCTATGCTCAAAGCGTGGTTTGTGGAGGCCACGGATTCCCCACTTGTCTTTCACAGAGACTGCTCACCATATAATAATCGCCTTAGCATAATAATTTAAAAATTGTAATGGGTTTGGATTGTGTTGGTGCCATTTTGTTTAGATGAACCTATATCTGTAATAAAGGACTGCCTTTGCATTCTGCATTATGTCATTTGAAATAGCATGAGCTCTGTAATGGCTACTTAATTGAATAAAAACTATGGGTAAGCACTAGGCTTTTATATTTGATCTGACATTCCTTGGACTTAAATTTCCTACACAACAGGAATAATCATATGGTTGAGACATGGAGAAAACAATTACATTATTGAAGCACGGCAACAAGGGCTGTTAGTGGATGAATTACGGCTCTTTTAGCAGCAGGGCTATTCTTTACTGTGAAGTTCTGGGTGCATCTTACAAATACAGTCTTAATATACGGTGAGACAAAATGAGGAGGTAGTGAACTGGCATGAAATTTGGATTAATTGTGGCTGCCCCGTCAGACAATTTCCTTTTTATGAAAATGCATTTGCATCACAGATTCAGTTCATGTTCCCAGGAGAGGAGAGCTTTCTCGCTTCTGAGTCTTGCTTTTCATTGATCCTTTGTTCATATCCAAAGTGGCAGGTTTTAATTTCCTTTCTTACCACTAGGTCATATTTTTCAAAGACCTATCTGGATGTTGCTGAGGTGAGGAAAGGAGTTCGATTCAGCCAGGAACTTCACTAAGTTGGGTGAAAGAGGACACTTAAAACATTCCAGATATTCTGTGGGTCTTTTAAATTCCAGACACTCCCTGAGCTCTATAGTTGACTGTCACTACCTAGCTGGGAGTAACCAAGTAAGGGAAAGCAAAATTTAAATTGAGTGGATATCTCTGCTGGTAACCCAAAAGTTATCATAGGTAATATGAAAGATGATTCAGAGCAGTAGATTTTACAGGAAACAGGGAACACTCCCACCACATACACCCACACCCTCCCCAGACACATCCATACTGCTTCTGCTCCACATTACTGTCAGATTGTCCCAAAAGAGAATAACCTGCAGCTGAACAATCAGAACAATTGCCTGAGCCTTAGAAATCCTTTGTTCACATCGTTGCCTGGACCGTAAAATTACCTGTAGAAGTAAACCCCAAAAGAGACTATTAGAAGTAAAGAAACACCATCAAAAAGCAGAAGAATGCTCAAATGAGGAAAACAGCAAAGGATGTGAATTCTAGCAAGTTAAAGACAGAAAGGCAAGCCAAAGCCAGCCTGTGGCTTGCTGAAGGTACAGAGTTATAAATGAAATTTTTTTTCAAACACCCCTCTGACTGGTAGCCTTCCGGACAATTGTGGGGAAGTGGAGGGCTTGCAGAAAGTAGAAATGAATCTTGCATTAATGCTCAGAGCAGAGGCTCCCACAACAGGGGTACGGGGGTCTTTTTTGTAATATATCAACCTGAGGAAGTCGTCATGAAACTGAAATGCTGGTAGAAGAGGATGTGGAGTAACCTGGCAAAATTAGTGACAGCAGATTGGCAGGACTGGATGAGGTTCACCTATGTCTTGCAGGGGAGCTCAGATACACAGTGGCTGCCGTGTTCAACCCATTGCTCATGCTGGCCTCAATTCCAGAGGAGTAGATGAATTCCAGAGGAGTGGTGAATTAATAACAGATTTTAGAAAGGGCTCTAGAAGGATTCAGACATTTACAAAGACTGTCTTCATTAGGGAGCTCGAGAGGAACTGTGATATGACATAAAACAACCGCAATACCTCAATGCCAACTTGACAGCAGCCATGATTCACAAATCTGCTGGTGGTTGCTGGTGGAGTAACCAGTTGGGTAATTGTAAGCCAGGTGCACCTGGATTTTCAAGAAGTTTTGACAGGACTCAATGTCTTTTAGAGGAGTTGAGTGGTCTGGGAACAAATGGTCAGGTCCTCTTGCAGCAAAACAACTGGTTAAGGGGCAGGAGCCAGAAGGGTGGGATGGCATGTCCAGTTCTCACAGGAGTGGGGTGTCACCAGTGGGACTCCAACAGCACCTAGGCTGTGCAGCGTCCTTAAAAATCACCTGAAAAGAGGGATGATGAAAAGCGAGGTGACAAATTGTTATATCAGTGCTTTCTACATAAAAAATCCCATTCTTGCTCCTTAGTTTTACAGAAGGCTCCTTGAGACCCATGAGGAGAGGAAGGACGTGTCAGGCCCATGAGGTCACAAACAGCCCTGAGTGCCCCTGGCCCCCTCTGGGTCTCCCTCATCCTAACTACAGCCAGGACTCCATGTAAGCCCCCTGGGGCTCCACCACCCTGCCCAGAGCCCCACGTCAGCTCCCCAGGGCCATCAGCCCCTGCCTCAGTGACACCACAGCAGGGCCAGTCTCCAGCTTCCCACATCCCTGCCCTCCCCAGCCATGGCCACACCGAGCTGGGCCCATCCCCAGTCCCATGTCCTGGCTTTAGTCCATCCCAAAGGAGGCGTCTGATGCCCTGGTGCTCAGTGGCTGCCCCGCTCCTGGCTGGACCTCCCAAGGTCCTGTCCCCGTGGAGCTGCCAGCCTCACTGTGCCCTGCGGTCTCCCTGTCCACACTAGGGCTCTGTTCCTCCCCATATCCCACTGTCCCTGCCAGGGAGGAGGGAGGGATGCAGAGAGCTTTTACTCATATGTGTGAAGGTCAGAGACCTCATGGAAACAAATGACATTTCCCTCCTCTGGCTTCTTTGCCCTCAGCCACGCGAGCTGCATATAACGCAGCTCAGTGCCGTCCTTGGAGACCAAGAAATTGGGGGGATCCCCCAGGCAGGTCCAGGGTGGGTGCAGCAGGGTCCCTGCTAGATTCCTTGCGGCAGAGCAAACCCACCAGGCTGCTCACCAAAACAGGCATCAGTGGCAGCTCCGCCATCTGCTCTGGCCCCAGCTTGGAATTGCTCCCAAGTACCTCGACCCAGCACGGCAGCCCAAATATGTCAGTGCAAGCATCTGCTGGAGTATGCAATGGAGGCGGATGGGTGGAAGGGAGCCCTCTGAGCAAAAGAGGAGCACAGATGGGAAACAAGGAAAGAGCAAGCGCTGCCGAAACTTACTGAGCCGTCTGAAGGTGATTTCTCAGGTAATTCAGTCCTCGTGTCCAGCCTATTTTGGGGCTCACCTCACAGGAGCTCCGGCATGAAGCTGGCCACTGCCAGGCAGTGATTACGCAGACTGGTGAATCCCTACCTGCTGCCTGGCGCTTCCCAAACGCTGGTCCATAGCCCACAGGATCCCAGGGAGCCGGGCAGCAGAGTAGGGGCATGCCCAAGCAAGATGGCCAATGGCCATGGTCCCTGCTCCCCCACCTCAGAAGACCAGCTGGAGCGTGTCACCGTTTCTCCTTCATGAAAACCAAAGCTCGAGGAGGGTTTGGAGGAGGGAGGACACGATACTCAGCCAGGCAGTATAACAGCCCACGCTCCTACGCTTGGGATGTGGCTGTGCTGCACATCTAGCCCTCAGTGGTGGGACTCTGTAGGTGTAGCAGAGGTTTCTGCATCTGAGAGGCATCTTAGGTGCCCTCCGCTACCCTCAGTCATTACCTGCCAGCTCCCCTTTTAGACCTGGCAGCTGACTGTGGAAACTTCCAAAATAAAGTCCCAGCAGTTCAGCTGATTCACCGCTGAAGGCCATTTGGGCTGGGTTGCTCAATGTTTCCTTGAGACCCACAAGCTAGCAGGTGGCTTGCAGCAAGAGGAAGCTTCCTACGGTGCCTCCTGACCGTCAGCACTTTGCCGTGAGGCTGCAAGAGGTGCTCAGACTCCGGTGTCGTCTCAGTGCCATAATTGCAGGGCAATGCAGAAATGCTTTTATATCCATTACTGGCCATTTACCACTCACCTCATATTTTATCTAATCTGAAATCTTTTTGAATGTGGTTATCAATCACAAGACCCAGGTCCCTGGACAGGCCTGTGCTGGTCCATCATTTATTTGCAATACTAAGGGATATGACAAACCTCAGATATTACTTATGGTTTAACCTAAATTAAATATTCTTTTTTCAGTATCAGCTCTATGCACATGTTCAAAGTCTGATGGGAAAAAAAGGAGAGTGTATTACTGATACGATTAAATTAGCATTTAGAGATCTATCTCCTATAAATACTTAAATGCAGATATCCTTGCCAACCTGAAATCAGCAGATTTGACTTGTGTTCGTTTATATGATCAAGAAAATCTTCCCAGTGAAAAGATCTAGGAACTTACCCTAAAAAGAGAAGGCATGCCACTTCTAGTTCATTAAAGTCTAGTCACGAATGGGTTATTTAGCTCAACTCTTAAATCGTGGCAGTGCTTTTTCTTTGCTTTTTTTTAATCCCTAAACTCTGCTTGACAGATGGTCTCCTGCCTTTTAGTATCTCTAGTGATGGTGAGGCTAAAACCTTCCTTGGCAGCTTGTTCCATGGATGAACTTTTCTTAAAGCCATAAAGGTTGGTTTGTACTTAACCTAAATCCTCCCTCTTTCCATTTAGATTAATTTGTTCCAGACCAGCTATACCCAGTTTCCCTAACCTTATCTCATAGGTCTCCTTTTCCGACACTTTTCATTATTTTTTGTTATTCTCCTTTGAACTCTGCCAATTTATCTGTGTGCCTGAAATGAAATGCAGCCATCCAAATGAAACGTAACCAGTGCCAAGCACAGCAGCATAATTATCTTGACTATTTTACAAGTGGCGATCGCCTTACCACAAATTTGCATGGCTTTTGGCATTTTTTGTGACAGCATTATTTTGTTGGCTTATAGTCAGAACATCATTTCCCATGAACATGGAGCCTCTCTGCAGTCTCTCTAGTCAGGGTTTTCCTCTCCTTTTCTACAAGAGACTGTATGGGCTGTAAAACACCGTTCTTAATTTTATAGTCCCACTGCACCTCTGCAATACCAGGATGATACAGAAATCCAGGTAAATGTCTTTATCTTCAGTTCTTTGGCCTGCAAATTGGAAGGAACTGTAATTGGTTCAGACTTTTTTGTGCTTTCCTCTCTCCCATTTCTAAATTATTACAGTCAGGTGCAGAAGCATCAATGATCTCTAAATCAGCCTTTTTTGGAAGCTCAGAAAAGGTTTAAATGGCTTCTTATTTTATTCTCAAAAGTTATCTTGCCTTTACTTGTGATGACTAATTATTTGACTGAATATCCATATCTAAAAATAGCTCTTGAAATAAGCCTGAGGACTCTTGCCCCTTCTCAGTGCGTTGTGATTTAATGCTCTTTCACAAAGGCCAAACTGATACTATTACTCACATTCAGTGGTAGTTTCCATCATAAATATTTCCAACTGAAGTCTTCAGGATGAATGTGACAGGGGGAGGGAGCGTGAGGGGATGATCTGTTTCCTCCTCAAGCACACAAAGTATAGTGACTTTCTGTACTTAGTTTCCAGCTTTTGGCAAAACGGTATCACTATTTTTTCTTTAACCGTTGTCATTTCTTCTTGCGATCCAAGTCCACATTTAAAATAGTGGATGATGTAAAAAAAGAACCACAAGATGGTGTCAATGATTAATAACAACAACAATAATAACTACAGCAAGGGGAAAACTGTCAGACTTGCAGAAGACCGGCATCTCTCCCAAACACATTAAAATAGTTCAGATCACACACACACAAGCCACAGCGACAAATTTCTTTGTGTGGCGCGGGCATACCTATAATCCTCCTCCTGGTGTGGCCCAACTCTGTCGTCGTGGTGACAGCAAATTGGCTCCTCTCGGCAGCAGGGACCTTGCTGGTCACGTCCCTGCTTTGCTGCACCCCTGACCAGGGTTGGTGCCATCCCACTCCTTCTGCAGAGGTGATGCCGTGCTGCCCACAAGCCAGACGTGGGAAACGTGTCTGGTTATCACATGGAGGTACACAGGTCACCTTTGTAGGACTGTGGTTTTGTTTGTTTGTGTTAAATCTCTGATTATCACGTATTTAGACAAAACTCAGTCTGGTCCTGCACAGCTTTGAGGTGGGTCTTGCTTGCAGTGTAATTCGTTAGCTGATGGGAGCAGACATCTTCCTGCCTGGCTGGCCCTCATTGCCAAACTACCAGGGGGGCCAAAAATAAGCACATCATTACACCTTCTAGTTGATCAGCCACAGGGCTGTGTGGCTGATCAGCCACAGGACTCCGCAGGGAGTCGACACACTCCCCTAAAGCCCAGAGCGGTCCCAGCGTGGAGCACCGCTTGTAGGGCCCCAGCAACTGGGGAAGAGGACAAAGTGGACATGCTAGTGGGAGATGGCAGGAAAACTGAGAGCCAGGGGTGAGTGAAGGTGATTGCTGTGGTGGAAAGGAAAGGGTTATGGGAAAGGTGAAGGGGACGTACGTAATGGCAGTGTGTTGAGGAGGAGGCATAGGGTGTGGGTAGAGAATTACAGCAGGAAGGGTGGGTGGAGGGGGAGTGTTGGCGGGGAAGGGGGGTGATTGCCTGATGTTGAAAAGCTGGAGCATTTCATTTCCCACTCACTCTTTTGCTGATATAATGAATTACTGAGCTATTTCCCCTTCAGTTATGTAAAACTAAACAGTATAGTGTTGTCTTTAGGGGATACCTGGGCAACTTTGCAAGCGCTGAGGCATGGCAATGCGTTCAAGTTATGCAAGGCAATTGGCAGGCATTTAGGGATCACAGTTGTGCTGTGTAAATTCTGTCTTCGAGTTAAAAATAAAAATCTCAGTATTTGATCACTCATCCTGTAGTTTGCCCTCTAGACTTTCCTCTGACATATGGTACCTACAGCCTCTAGAGAATGCCCGAAACATCTCTTGCATCTAGGGCTTAAAAAGTGAATTGGGAGACATCATATTTGGAGAAATTAAAATTCTTGTTCAGGGGGAGAGAAATTTTATTCCACTAGAATTCTTCTGCCATCAATACTCCCCTGATCACAGAGCCTTTTTCTTTACAAAAGATAAGTTAAGGCAATCAATTGTTTTTTTATCTGGTAAATGAAAATGGATAAAATACAATTTGGAAGTAGGTAAACACAGAAGTCATTTTCCACTCAGCATTAGCTCACATCTCAATGGACATTAGACCTTCATTTATTGAGAGACAGGTTATTGCCTGGGACATTGGGATTTTAATAGAATGGAACACAAACTCCGGTTTATTGACATCTGCTGCATAGCAAGAAGATGGATGATTTGCTCCTCTGTTTCTGCTCCTTTTCAGTATTGCTGTGCAGATGCACACAAGGGAAAAGCATGCATTATGCATCATATTCTGTATACTTGTATACAAAAGAAGTAAATGGTCGTTTCATAGTTAAAGAAGCACTTTCATTAATGTGAGTTTTTCTTGGCATTAGAGAGCTACCTACGTTTGCTCCATTTTTACATATGCACATGAGTTAATGCCCGTCATCTGAATTAAAAGTCCATTATCTTGATTCTGTGCTGCACGTTAAAATTGTAATCCTGCAAGCTTTGTAGTCAATAAGACTAATTCAAATAAGTAATTTTCAGTAGTATTTATGGTTTATAGCTGCCAAAGCTTCAAGATTAGGACTATCAACAAAGGAAAAAGTAAGAGAGTAAAGCTACAAAGAGTAAAGGAAATCCTGAAAGTATCCAGGGAGAAGGGGAATTCTCTCGATGACATTTTTTGTCTGCATAGAAGCAGACGATTCTCCTTTGAGGAAACAAATGCGAAATGATAAATATGTATCCCCTTTTTCATCTGCACAGCATTCCTTCAGCGCCAATGCAGGGTCAGAGCTCCGGCTCAAACGTTCACCAGCGATGCCCAGCTGCTACCCAGGAGAGCAGGCACTGGAGAGCAGCCCTGGGTGCACCAGCACGACTGACTTACACTTTGTTTCTGCCCTTGAATTTTATTTGCATCGTGTGCCGCCTCCCTGCGCAAGCAGCCCGGCAGCGTGGAGGCTGGGCTGAGGGACTGCAGCACAAGGGAGGACGTGCTGCATAAAGGTGAGATAAAACTATTGGCTCTACTTCCCCACTGCCGGTACTGAAAGTTATCCCCTCAAAATGTATAGCTCTGTGTCTGCCTGAGAGTCTCCTGCTCTTGCAGGTGGGAGCAGCGTGACTGCAGGCACGGGTGGGCAGCCCACAGGCAGCTTTGGTGAGGTCCATTGTGTTCCCACACAGTAAGACCTAAGTGACAACCAAACAGGTCACAAAGTGTGTGTCTGTGAGGGGAAGTGACTGCTTCATTCAAAAGGATATTCATCAGAAATCCTTGAAGGCATCGTGCCCTTTGCAATTCGCATTGCAGCAGCCTGCTCGCCACTTCTGGAGAGTCCTTCTCACTCTCTGCCTTGGAAACAACTGACAGTACGTAGATGATGGATCTAAGACTTGCAAAACGTCACTAAAAAATGTTTTGCATCCCAGGAATACAAATCCACATAGCCGAGGAAGACACATTTACACAGAAAGTTGATTTCTCAGCTGCTGTGGGACTTTCAGGGAGTGCCTTGGCTATTGTGGCGTGAACAGGCATGCGCTTGTGTTGCTTTTAATTTGTCCTAGCAACCAAATATCAGCGTCTCTCGATTTTCCCTCTGCTTCTTGCTGAAATATTCTCAGATGAATAGCTTTTCTGTTGATACACTACAGATAAGGGTTGACTGGTTTGCCGGAGTCAACATTATTATTTTTAGACAATAGGCTGAGGCCTCTGATGCAAATCAACTTTAAAAGGTTCCTTTTGTTTGTGTGCTTTAGGCTATGTTATTCCCTCTTGTGAATTCATTTTCACGTGCTCCATCAGCAGCGGTATTCGTTAGGTGAGATGATTAGTCAAGGCCAGTTAATTCCCTTTGGTTGTCTCTTCTCTGACATGAAGTAACCTGTTGATTTCCACTGAAAAACATCTTATCTTTTGGCATTCAGGAATGCTTGTATTAGTGAGCCTATCAAGTAAAGTATTATTACAAATGCTACTTTTCCAGTCTGGTAATTTCTGAAAAAGCAGTCATTTTTGTTTTCACCTGACAGTATCAGTCAAATTAAAACAAAAGCAAGACTTGCAAAGCTTATGTAAAGCTGGATCCCACTTCAGACTGTATTTTTGTGCGTTACCAGCTTTACTGAAGTCTCAGGGGATGAAATTTGCAAAAGCCAGTACCATTTAAAGTCATTGGCACTTACACACTTTAATCTCCTGGGTGCTTTTGCAAATCCTTCACAGACTGTGTAAATGTGCTATATTCAACTGCAGCAATTCTGTGATGGATGAGATTTCTGCCAAGCAGGGAGGTTTAGCAGCGCCTCTCTTCATAGTGTGTTTCACCGTTATTAACAAGCTCTCACCTAAAGCAAAATAAATCTGACTTAATTTGCACCAGCTTCCAGTTATTAACCATCCGTTTATAAACATAGCTGCAGTGACATCTGATTGTTTTTTTCGATATGTCTGTTCCATCAAAAATAAAGCCAAACAAATTCTGTCTTGTTATATATCTGCATCTATTAGCAGTTGTGCAAGACTTGCCTGCAAGGAGAGCTTTGAGGAAGAACCAGTCGTATGGAACAGGTATTTTCCTCACTACTGTTTAAATGAATCTCAGACGTCCTCCTTCTCTTGAAAGCTCAGAGCAGCGGTGCCTGTAATTCCTGGCAGGTGTGAGAGTATTGCTGAGGTACAGCTGCTAGGGACGTCTTTCTGGGATTGCAGAGTGCGAGATGGGTGTCAGGTGTCTGCATTCATCAGGGGAAGAGGAGAGCAGCCTGCTAACCTTCACGCCTGTGAATGAGCTCCTCAGAGCTCCTCGCTGACCTCCAGGAGGGAGCGCATCCTTCTCAGCTTCTGCAGTTACATGGGACACGTCTGCTCAGTCCAGTCCAGCTTTAAAGCTGTACTCTGGGGGAATGGGACCTTTTCCTGGCGCTGAAATTCCCTTTTCTGGAGGGCAAACCAAGCTGACCCATTGCCTATTTAGGTCCTGCCACAGGCTTCAGTGGCTGCAGCAAGCCATCTTCCAACACGGCCTTGAAAGTATCCAGCCTCTTTCTCCAGCAAGAAGCTCACCTCCGTTTAGTCCTAGGGAAGGAGCTCCTGCCTGAGAGAGAGAAGGGAGTTCATCCCATTTCCAGATGGAGTTGATCCAATCCATTACTCCTTCATTATTTATATAGCATCCACATTCACTACAGCAGTGCTTATGTTAGAAATGCTTATGTGATACCAGATGTAAATAGTTAATAGACTGGAAAGTCACAGTTAATGGAGACTTGGAAACGCATCTAATAAATCCCTCAACAACAGAGGCCAGGCGTTGGAGGTGGATTACTTGCAAACCAGTTTTCACCAAACTTGGAAAAAATGAGAAATTAGTAAACGATATTGAAGACATCACTTTTAATGAGGAGATGAGGCTGTTATTATATAACCCAGGATATTTATGACTTCATTTCACAGCAGTTTAGGGATTTTAATTCTACAGTCAAAAATCTGTTGGAAATTGTCAGTGAGAAATCGATAATCTTTATAAGGTCTTTTTTTTCTCTAACCTGAGAAGAAGGAAAGAAAAAGAGCTCATTGCTACAGCCTGACACTGGGCTTCTCTGATTAACCAGGACCAAATACTTTAAAGAAATCTGTTTCTCGCCTACATACAATCAACCAAATTAATTGATCTAAGAGATATTTTTTCCTAAATACCCTGTTCAGCAGAATAACCGTGTTATTTTCCCACTTAGTGTAAGAAGAGAGGCTTTGCATTCAACTCAAGTTTTACAAAAGTGTACTGCTTCTCTGCTTCTTACCTTGGTAACAGCTGCATTGCTAAAATAAGAAGCAAATCTCAGTCTCTGAGGTTAAAAGTTCCTTTTTTTTTTTTTTTTTTTTTTAATGCAGTTTCCAGAGCCACATAGAAAACACTATTTCTCCTGGAAAAAATGAGGAGCCACCTTTTAAAACTTTGTTGACACGTTGATGGATGATTGTCTCTGTACTCCAGTAAAGGAACAATTTAACCAGTTGGGATTTTTTCTGGGTGCTGAGCTATAGCCCTTGTCTATTTTCTTGGAACTGTTGACATTTAGTAAAGTCAGAGTGAGGAGAAAAACAGGGGTAATACCTTTTCTTAGCTATGGTATTTAACTTCAGACTTTAAAGGATTATCTAGCTAAGTTCATTAACTAAACTGTCAGTCAGAGAACAGGTTATTTTGAGCTCTCTTCTGTGGACAAATGATCAATTTAAAAAGATGTAAGATACTTAGATATGAGGTGAGTTTCTGGCCAGAGCATCCAACTGTCGTGTTTAGCTATACGTATGGCCCATGTGGGTACAAACACATGTACATTTTAAAAATTCCGTAAGACAAAAGCATTTAGATTTGATATTTTGATGCATACAGAATCTGCACTCCATGTAAGAGCTCTAATAATTCCTCATGCACAAGTGTTCAGTTCTTTCAAAAGTGTATGCATGACCTTTAAAAGAAATTATTCTTTGGAGAACCCTCCTGAGTGGGTTGTTCCTGCTTTACAAATGAAGCTTAGTTCAAGGTCCAGGGGAAGCTAATGGCAAGTATATTCACCAAGCAGTCGTTTTCTCTAATTGAATTCCTGGAGAGGAATAACTAGAGGAACTGGTGGCTGATGTGTTTGCCTTGGCATCTGGCTGAGAAGAAATGAGTGACAGAGGTCTCCGGTAAGAGTAGTACTGCCTTTCTTGGGTGAAAATAAGGGACAACATAAAAAAGAGGGGATCCTTTAGAGAAGCAATCCCTAGCATCCCTTAGCATCCCGGAATATTTTTTTTTCCTGAATTTTCCCGTGGCTGTGACACATAAAATTCAGTTATTAGAAACTTTACTTTCTTGTTTAAGATATTATGTAAGTTCAGTGTAACTGTAATGCGTATTTGTATTTCATAATCATTTCTTGAAACTTCTTTGCATGTGTGAGAGAAGCCTAAGCCTTAAGGGATTTAATATTTAGCATATTTCTGCAATCTGGCAAGGTCATCTTTCTGCTGATATATTTGAGTTAGGAATTTACACAGCAAATGCCATAACTATTAACTGTGAGAGAAAGATAGAACTCTGAAAAATTAAGACGTTTGAAAATAGAACCTGACCTTGTCTAATACAGAATTCCTGACGCCCTCCCCAACACACATACACTCCTTACTGAATATTTCAGTTCCAATCATATATGGTACAAACAAACATAAATCAATCAGAAGTTTTCCCCTTTTGCAAACATCTACAGTTTTCAAAGTCACCTTTTTCCTTCCTTCAGAAAATGTAGTTCAAACAGTGAATAAAAATTTTCCTCTCAGAAATCAGAATGTGAATTCAGCTATTTGAGAACAAATGTGCGGCAGTGAATTAAATAATTTTGCATATTTTTTTTTAGAGAAGAGTTACTCTGATGAACAAGTAATCTGTCATCTGTTCTTTGCTGTAATTTAACCTTCAGCTAATGCATTATGTCAAACTTCAGCACATACAGGATGAGATTGTCCTAATTTTAAGATTGTCATAGTTTTTAGTATTTAAAAAGCAGCGTTCACCCAGCTACTTCTTCACTATCTTTAAGAGGCTTAAGAATTACAACTTAGCAAATATAAACTAATTTTAAAAAGCCATTTGTTATATCTGCAGAAAATTTTAAGTTTCTTTGTGCTTTCCTGTGGCCAAGCCGAGTACTTCGTGCCTCTAAAATTCACGGTTGTCAAAGCTGACATGAGCAATCTGCTGGCAGAGGGAGTAAAGTGATGGAAGCCTCCTGTCCTATAGGCTTTAAAGTTAAACTGATGTCTTAGTGAGAGCACGCCTGCTGTTTCTTGACTGTATGAGCTAAACGAGCATTCAGTAATTCCCTTTTTATTATTTTGAAGGCAGACTGATTTGTTCAAAAAACTTCAGTGTTACCAGCTGCACATCATGATGTGTTGTCCAGCTACACTTAGTTTTATGGTAGTATGCTGTTTATATTTACAAACACTGCTAACGATTCACTTCAATATTTATGCAGAACTGTTCCCCTTTCAACTAGTTGTATGCCAAGAGACAAACTTTAAAATCACTTTGACATTGCCTTAGCTTGAGTCATCAGTGGCCACAGAAAAACAAGCTCTACTCTTTTCGACAAATCTTTGCTTACTTCCTCAGCTGAAGCAAGGGCTGATATATTGGTGATAATGCATGAAATGCACTTGTTATCAAGGTCTGTCTTTTTAAGGTGTGGAAAGTCTTGGAAAACAACCTTTTGTCATTGTCTGATTACTGATGAGAGCAAGCATGGACTATACCATACTGTATTTTTATGCTACAGCAGTCATATTGCCTTCTGTATTCACACATTTCTAAGCAACAAAAATGGTTTTTAAATTGTTGTTCTCACAAGCTACGCTAGATCTATACTGATGAACTGCTCTGCAGGCTGCCTTGCAATTAGCCCCTGTGGTTCAGTACCATGCCAAGGAACTGGAAATGTCTGCAGCTGAAGCTCTACTAAATCTTGTGGCTATTCTCTCCTCTGCCATGGAAAATTGTCCACATACTCATTGCAGAAAGTGCAATGCCTTTTCTTCTTTCTGGAGGTGCAGTTTGCCTTATTGATGGACTATTACTACTGCAGTTACTTTCACAGTCACAATGCATGAAGGGATGTAGTTTGGCCAGCTGACATAAATAAATCCTAGTGTCAAAATTAGACCACAGTTGTGCGGACTATTCTGCTTCCCTTGTGTGTTGGACTAACGAATGGCTCCAGATGCTTTGCCACATACAGCTAGTGTTTATTGCCTGGAAAAGAAATTCATGGCATACACTGATCATCAAACACTAAGCTGGAGTAAAATACCAGAGCAATCCTAGCCTAGCCTGCCAGGATAAGCTAGCAGGTGTTTAAGTAAACTGCAGTCTTCTGGAACAGAATTAACATTTTTGCTCTTTGGAGTTGCAGTTCTCATGGTGGCCGAAGGCACGTTCATATAAATGAAATGAGAAACTGAAGCCCCTTTGGTGGTAAGGTAGAAACTTTTTGTTATAACATTTTAGGATTAGCTCTCAAGCAATGACATCATTTGGGGGAAATGAAGCAGCTTGCGGTAGCCAGCTCAGCCACTCAGAAGGTGGTGGCAGGCAGGGGAAGCTCTCATTGTCACTCTCTGAGTCGTTCAAGGTCTTCCAGTCATCCATCAGCTACAGCCTCAGCAGCTGGGTGTGGAGGAGGCCCCAGCAGCTTGGTCTCTGCTCTTTGAGGTAATGGAGCCTGGGTGGCAGTCTGCAAAGCTCCGGACTGGATCTTTGCTGAGGAGCCCACCAGAAGGATGACACCATGGGTGAAAGCCCAGGTCTTGGCATACAGTACAGGTGAAACTCTTGCAGCAGGGAGCTGAAAGTTGATTTGGCTCCTTGCCCCTTGCTCAGGTAACATATGAATAAAATAAAGGGTGGTCCTTTAAAGCAAGGTGGGTGCAGTGACTCTATACAGTGCTTCTGGAAAGGATTTTAAGTGTCTTCTTTTTTTTTTTTTCTTTTGTGGAACTTCTGTTGACTAGAACCGTTTTTTCCCACCTTGGACGATTTTTTTTCTTTTGTCAAATATGACAACCACAGGCAAGAGAGAGCCCACGGCCCCTGTCACCTGCTCCCTTCTGCTAAAGGATTTCTTCTCAGAGGCAAACTCACTCCTTATTCATCTGAAAATCAAATCCAGGGCAGGAAATCTGCTTCAACTAGGGTAGAAAGCAGCTCCCTTCCTTCATTAGCTGTGTGGAGCTCCAAAACATGGTTGTTGAGAGAGCATACAGTCCACCTATTTAAATAACTCCATTTTGAGCTTTTATGCTGCAACAATACTTCTTTAGTCCAAATGCTTGAAGCGATCCATGTTCCTCAAAGAGAAAAAAAAGGACAAAAAAAAGACAATTTGATACAAAATAGCAGCAATTCAACACAATGTGGACTCCCAGAAAGGTGACATTTTTATTTTTCCCCCTCTCCCCTCATCAGACCCCGTCTCAGCTCATCTTTTGGCATCATTTTGTCCTATCAGAGAAGCTCCCCCATCACTTTTGTGCCTGCTGCCAGCTCTGCACTGTCCCTTTCCTTCCTCTGCAGTCACTCAATCAAGTCACGGCATTAATCACTGGGTGAAATCATGTTTCTCACCACGATGGGTCATTTCTAGAAAAAACACTTTCAATCAGTACCAAATAGTCTTCCACAGGGAGGGTTGCTGGGTGCTCAGCACTTCCTAAAGTGTAACCACTTATGCCCCTGTCTGCTTGTGGCTCCAGGAAATTAACTTGAGGCAGTGGTTAAAATCATACTTCAGCTGTATTTTATATATGCAGCGCCAGGTACTTAAAAGCATCTTTGCTTCCAGCAGTGGTGGAAAGAGTAGGATGATATGAGGAAACATAGGTACCTCCCCTGAATTTCACCAGAAATCATAGAATCATAGAATCATAGGGTTGGAAGGGACCTTAGTAGATCATCTAGTCCAACCCCCCTGCCAGAGCAGGGCCACCTTAGAGCAGGTTACACAGGAACCCATCCAGGCGGGTTCTGAATGTCTCCAGAGACGGAGACTCCACCACCTCCCTGGGCAGCTTGTTCCAGTGCTCTGCCACCCTCAAGGTAAAGAAGTTCCTCCTCATGTTTAGGTGGAACTTCCTATGCTCAAGTTTGTGCCCGTTACCCCTTGTCCTATCACTGGGCACCACTGAAAAGAGCCTGGCCCCATCCTCCTGACACCCACCCTTCAAGTATTTATAAGTGTTGATAAGGTCCCCCCTCAGACGCCTCTTTTCCAGGCTAAAGAGACCTAATTCCCTTAGTCTATCTTCATAGGAGAGGTGTTCCAGTCCCCTAATCATCTTTGTAGCCCTATGCTGCACCCTCTCCAGCAATTCCTTGTCCCTCTTGAGCTGGGGAGCCCAGAACTGGACACAGTACTCCAGGTGGGGCCTCACCAAGGCAGAGTAGAGGGGGAGGATGACCTCCCTCCACCTGCTGGCCACACTCTTCTTGATGCACCCCAGGATGCCATTGGCCTTCTTGGCCACAAGGGCACATTGCTGGCTCATGGTCATCCTGTTGTCCACCAGGACTCCCAGGTCCCTTTCCTCAGAGCTGCTCTCCAGCAGGTCAGCCCCCAACCTGTACTGGTGCAGGGGGTTATTCCTCCCCAGGTGAATCCTAACAGAGATTGTCTCGCTCTCCTGCACTCCCTGTTTCACACGAGCTGTTTGTTGAAGGATCACTGGAGGGAAAAACCTTTAATCACAATCCACACTGGCTGGTTTTCAATCAGCAAACTTCCATCACTTCAATCAGTAACCTAGGAGGGAGAGATGCTGCATCCCCAGCTATCCAGCCACTCCCTCCATCAAGTTATTCAAAGCAAGTGGTTTTTTTATGTCCCTCCCCCATTTTACCTTCCTTTGTTCTACTTCCCACCTTTAACTCCCTTTTGGAGCGCAAGATACTTTATGACCGTGGTTAAGGTTCTCAAAACCCTGTCAGAAAAGGCAAGTGATGGTGTCTGATGAGAAGCAGCAATCAGCCTTCAGCCATCAGATGCCCTTCTGTCCGCATAAGCAGGAAACTTTTCACAATTCAAGTTTGTTTATTGCCTGAGCTAGCTAAAGGCCATGAAATGCTAATGTTAATGCTACGAGCACATTACTGCCTCTTTAATTTATTTCAGCTAACTTCTGTTGATGGCATTTGGGTAAGCTAAACTGCCAGTTGAACTGAATTTGTTGTGCAGTTCGACGTAAAAACCATGCCGGAAATAGGTCTGTATTCAGAGGCATCTAATTAGGAAAACATCATGATAGTCAATGCAAATGTTTTCCAAGCCACAGCGTCTGTGCGCCATGCATCAATTGCATTCGGAGACTGCAATATCCATTCTCCGAGTTATAAAAGCCATCTAACGAGAAAAACACGCACTTTCAGCCTGCCGGCACGAAAGAAAGGGCAAACCTCAGGTTTCGGTGCTTAAGCCTCTGTGTGTAAATTTCCTCAGTGAAAAAAAAAAAAGAAGGAAAATAAGAAGGGAAATTTGTGGGGCAGGGTATAACAGAAATCTGCGCAATGTTTATTTGCTAGAGCTGTGGTTTAAAAATGCCTGCTCCTGCAGCATTGGGCTGTATGCAAAGACTGTTTAATATGCAAGGTATGAACCCAAATGGATTATTTTTGCAGGCAAAAATACTATGAACTACTCTGAGCATGCTGACCTGTGCCACCCTCTTTCTTCTCTTGTTTCAATGTGTTTTTGTGTATTAAAGTACACATACACATGCATATATACACATATAAACACAGTCTTTCTCGCAAATCCATGGAGCACCTTCCCCCCTCCACCCCCACCCCGTTTTTGACTTCACTATGGAGAGAAATGAAGGTGTTTGTCTCACTGGGCATCCTTCCAGATGCGAGATCAGCTTCTTTGTGATCTGATCTCTTAGACCTGATGCAAGTTACACAACAGGGTAGGCTGCGCATGTTAGCAGTACGAGGGAGAGTCTCTCCTAGATATAAAGTCGCTTGGTCCATTATATACTTCCCTTTCACTTTCTTTCTGCATCTTGTTACTGACGGGTATAAGATGTCTACAACAGATGAAAAAACTATTAGGAACTTCATTAGCCATTAAAAGCCTTGTTGGAAAATAAAGCAAAAAAATAGAAGAAAAATTACTTTTTTTTTCTTATATATGCCAAAATTGATAGCTACCGACATACAGTAAAAATCGGCTAAACTATTCTGTAGTGTATTAAAGTGAAGTACCAGATTTTGGATAAAACAGAAAAAAAAAAAAAAAAAGTCATTTCAGTAACTGGGCTAAAATACAAGTGTTAGTATTCTTACACGTTTAACATTGTTCTTGGTGAGATTTTGGTGAGTTTTTCATTAAAGCATTTAAAATAACTTGGAAAGCATCAGAAGTGCTGTAGAGAGTTCTTCCTGTGCTTCTAAAGTATTATGAAAATCCTTAAGGATCTGTGCAAATTTTCTCTCTAAAAAAAAAAAAAAAAAGACTTGCTTCTAGTGACTAAACCTGACTAAAAATAACTAGTCCATCAAACTCAAAAGAACAAGCAATTTTATTCAAGTTCATTTGGGGATTTGATATTTTTTTTTTAAATGGTAAAGAACAGCAGTCCTGAAAATCCAGGCAGAAAAATAGATTGATCTTGATCTCCTCGGTACGTTTAGTTGCTCTGCTTGAAGACAGCAGGTACTGCTCCTTTTCTTAGGGTAAGTGTACAATTTCTGGCCTCTCACATCTGTAGAAAACTGCTTTTCAGGAAGAACTTACTCAAAAAATCACCACAGTTCTATTTATAGAACAAATGGGTCTTTAATGGTTCACAGTCTTATTTGAATATTCATGCTAATGTGCATTTTTTCCATTTAGGAAATAATTGTGTGGTAACCAAGGGCTAACTGATTAGCTGCAAAACGCAGTTCTTTTAGGAAACTAATTTACACTGATTCTTGACGAGATTGAGGAAATTACCGTGTTCATTAGGGAAATTAAAAACACCTTATGTATTCATCTACCTGTCCTGGCTCTAGTATATACAACATACTCTCTACAGCTGTAGTGCTTTCCACGGATCTACCTGCTTATAAATGCTAAAAAACCTGGCTGGCCATCATGCTTTAAAAATGAAAGTACAAGAAAAGGAGTCACCGCAGATCCCACTACTTAATGCTGCTATACAAAGTACTGTTAAGGCATAAGGAAAAATGAGGAATAAGAGAAATTATTATGGAGAATTTAAGCAGGTATTGCCACTCAACTGGTGTAAAGTGTCATAATTCATGCAGACTCAGCACCCATTTTTCATGACTAGTCTTCCTGAAGTCAACAGTTCACATGAAAGAGGGATGTCCTCATCCTTGGTTACAGACACGTGTGCACATGTATGTGCACACCAAACACCTTGTTTTGCTGCCTCCTGAAGCTCTTTTAAAATAAACTTACCAGTAATTTCTTGTTCCCAAATTCTGCAATTACAGATGTCAGATCAGTGCCAACACTGACTGCGACAGTTTTCCACAGACATTTTTTGGACTGTCCCGCTGGAAATTGAAAGGAAAAAAAAAAAGTTTAACAAATGTTTGTGGTAATAGTTTTTGACAGAGCCTTTTAAATCTTTAGTCAGATATGAACTGATTATGGTTCTTTGCATATTTTACTTATTTCCTAAAAGTACCAGTTATGCAAAACATATTGGAACTGTCTTCAGGGACTC
The DNA here is from genome assembly GCA_013400135.1 of Rhinoptilus africanus. Taxonomy (NCBI): domain Eukaryota; kingdom Metazoa; phylum Chordata; class Aves; order Charadriiformes; family Glareolidae; genus Rhinoptilus; species Rhinoptilus africanus. Next base: position 446,758 of record VXBO01013622.1, read on the forward strand.
TTTTTTTAGATTTTGTCTATTAAACGGTTCAGTTATAAAATATGTTTACAGATTATTGTTTTCTCCTACTAATTATTGTAGAGATAGCTATTATGTGCTGTCATATTTTAAAGAACACAAGAAGGAAGGGAAAGAAAAGAAGAACCCAAAGCATTTCTACATCATTATCTATTTATTAAAGCACTTAAGAGTGTGTGCTACCCATACATTTTTATGTGGGATCTGTTACAAAAAGCACTGTCCATACTGAATTAATGGGAGCTTTGCCTTGGAGACTGAACTTCACAGCCTGGGCTTTAGGCATACCCTCATTTTGCTTGGCAATCTGGGACTCGTGGTTGCGAAAACTAGAAGTTAAAAGCCTTGCTGACAAAGCTAATAAGGCTGAGAGAAATTGAATTACACAGCACTGCACAGAGGAACAATTGGAGAAAATAAAAATTCTGCTGGAGGGACTGAGAAAAATTGATGCAACCTTTGCAGGACTGATAAGTTAACTTCTATTGTCTTTCTTTGCTGCCTTCTCATGTTTTCATCCATTGTCTTTTTAGCTGCTACATTCAGAAAACAACTGTATGTAAGTATTTCCCCTAGTCTTTAGTGAAACAATTGATGAATACTCAAAATCCTGGGTTATTGAACTTGTTTATGCTGAAACCTGTGAACAGTGTGCTCGATGCTTTCCAGCTGCTGTGTACTAGCCCAAGTGAGTGGCACAGTTGACACGCCTGAGGGACAAGATGAGGGACAGAGGGACGTGGACACGCTTAAGAAGTGGGAACATGTGAACCTCATAAAGTTCAACGAGGCCAAGTGCAAGGTCCTGCATGTGGGTCAAGGCAACCTCTGGTATCAACATGAGCTAGGGGATGAAGGGACTGAGAGCAGCCCTGCCGAGGACTTGGGGATACTGGTGGATGAAAAGCTGGACATAAGCTAGCAATGTGCACTTGCACACCAGGTGGCCAACTACATCCTGGGCTGCATCAAAAGCAGCGTGGCCAGCAGGCCGAGGGAGGTGATTCTGCCCCTCTGCTCTGCTCTGGTGAGATCCCACCTGGAGTACTGCGTCCAGATCTGGGGTCCTCAGCACAGGGAGGACATGGACCTGTTGCAGTGGGTCCATAGGAGCGCCACAAAAATGATCAGCAGTGAGGAACACCTCTCCTGTGAGGACGGGCTGAGAGAGGTGGGGTTGTTCAGCCTGGAGAAGAAAAGGCTCCACAGAGACCTTATTGTTGCCTTTCAATATTTAAAGGGGGCTTATAAAAAAGATGGGAGCACACTTTTTAGCAGGGCCTGTTGTGGTAGGACAAGGGGTAATGGTTTTAAACTAAAAGAGGGTAGATTTAGACTAACTTTAAGGAAGAATTTTTCTATGATGATGGTGATGAAACACTGGAACAGGTTGCCCAGAAAGATGGAAGATGCCCCAGCCTTGGAAACGTTCAAGGTTAGGTTGGACAGGACTCTGAGCAACCTGATCTAGTTGACAATGTCCCTGCTAATTACAGGGGGGAGGTTGGACTAGATGACCTTTAAATGTCCTTTCCAACCCAAACTATTCTATGTTTCTGTGAACTCTATCTACCAAGCACGTTATTGCACAATCAGCTCCTAAGGCAGACGATGAAATATGACTCATTGAAATACTGACCAGGGCAGAAGGGGGCAAAGGAGAGAGTGAATCGCCTCTCCTGACTCCGGAGTCCAGACATGACCTATGGGGGTTGGCTATACACAAATACCTATGTTGTCACATACGTACATGTTTACCTTATATATGGAACATATACGTGATCCGAGATGCAGACTCTTAAGTCCTGCAGACTTTGGTGTATCACAAGGCTGTTAGAGCACATTTCTCTTTATTGAGCAACTTGAAACTAAAGCGTTGCTTTGGCTGTCTTTTTTTTTTGCACTAGGTTCTCTCGCTTAACTATTTTCCTTCTTCAGAGCTCATTTTGCTTTGTGTTAGTTTTCCTCCAGCAGATACTTTTGCTGACAAACTCACATTTTTGTCCTCTAATAGGACACTTAGGGAAGTCAGTAAGATTTGGGAAACCACTTTGCCCTGTCTGTACCTTAGCCAGAGCACAGTGATGTTAAATGAACTCCTTTTAATAATTCATTGCAGCAGAATCTGGTTTACTTTTTGCTAGCTCTTACAGAAAAAAAAAGGCGTTCGGCTTCTGAGCTTCATCTTGCAGAGCTGACGGATTGCTCCCAGGCTGCTGCCCAGATGGTCCCCCAAACTGGACTGCCAGAGAAAATTCCCCCGCATCTTCCCTCCCCTTTTCCTCCTGACACTCAGAGTACAGTACCTTCATGCCTTGTGCCAGCAACCCTGATGCAGGAGGTGATAAATCGAAAAGGCAATTACCTGTGTATCTTCTCATTATAAAGAAAAAAGGGAAGCCTTTCACCTGCTGATGGACAGATTTAATTAAGCCTTCCCTCCTCAGTCACCACAGACAGTAGCAGATCTCAAGCCCCCGTGCACTCGCTCACCCAACAGAGATGTGTTATGCATTGCAGCACTTGGGGTCACAGTAGGACAAAGAATCCAAACACAATCCAGAAAAATAACAGTGGTTTTCCACAGATTGGAACTGTGGGCTGTTTCGGGCCTGGGTGGCGTGATGTGTCCAGGAGAAAGCTACGAGAAAGCAGCAGTTTGTGTTCAGCCGACACTGCCCCGGTGTAGCTGTGATGGGCTAAGGTTACTAGAGGAAGCGAGGTTTGCAGGGAAAGATACAAATATTTGTTAGCATAGCCGGTATGAAAAAGGGAAGAAAGAAAAACCTGGGGTACGTGAACCCTGCAAACAACCTGAAAAAGAGCTCATCTGCCTGAAAGCATGTCTCTTTTTCCAGGCTACGGTCTAACAAAAGCTATTTCCCATACAACTTGCCTCAGTTATGTTTATGTATAAAGTCATATATTACCTAATACCTGCATTTGAATTGAAGACATGCTGATTATATTACAAGAATCCATTAATTAAAATGTGTGTGCATGCATAGGTGCCTGAAGCTTAAACAGTGTGTGTTATACTTACAGATGAGAAACCAGGTCTGTATCTGCAGACAGACACCCCCCCAAAAAAAAAGAAGAAAAAAAAAGATACTAGTATTAGTAGTGTACATCAATATCATGCCATCAGCTGGAAAAGGGGTGGTATTCAATTTTACTAGCTGGGGATGTGACCCCATAGTATGAGTTCTCATTATATGGGACCCAGGGAAGGAAAGTAGGGATCTCTCTCTGCAGGAGCTGTTTGGTGAAAGCACCTTCTTGCAGAAGTTGGAGCTTCTTTGGAGGTGAACTTTAGGACAGACAAGGTCTGAACAGCCCCCCCTAAAAATGTAATGAAAATTTTAAAAGGTTTCATAAAACATGGGAATTAGTGTCAATTAGGATTTGTCTAATGGGATATTCTCTCATGATATATGATCAAATGGCTTTAAAAGCTGTACCTAACATCCTTATTTTTGTAGTCATACTACTCTTTTATTTGACAGTCAGGAGACGGTTTTTGCCATCTGACAGATGCTGTCTGGGTCGACTGGGGTCAAATTCAGCGTTCAGAAGCATTTATGAGCAGCCACATGAGTGCTGCTGTCCTGGTCTCCGAGGTAGCCAAGAAGAGAAAACAGAGGACTTCAGTAAACAGTTATTTGGATTACACTTTGGCTTCAATTTGTCAGCTGCACCACCATCAGCAAGAAAAGAGAAATCGAAATGTCACAAAAGATCATAACCTTTAAAATGTATGTGTGTTTTGTTTGTTTTTTTTTTTTTAAAAAAGACCCCCAAGCCCAGCACGAAGCCACGTGCACGTACCAGCCCGCAGCAGTGTTTTCAGCCTTCAGTGGCTTCTCCACGGCAGCCCGCAGTCCTGCTGCTTGTGGTGGTACCTGACCTTGGGAGCCCGTGCGTGCAGGGTGGCTCCAGGAGTGTCCCCAGAAGGGACCAGCGGGTGCCACCAGGAGCGGGTTTGCACCACGGCCCTCACCACCCTCTCTGGAACACAGTACAGAGGAAAACCCATCTCAGCCCACCCCAACCTGCCAGCTAACAGCAGGACCACGCCATCAATTTTTAAGGGTAGAAGTGCACTATAAATAGAGTTTTGCCTTTGCAGCTGGAAACCGTTTTGGCTGCACATCCCAAAGAAATTGCTGTGTTTGTCCTTGGAATCTTCTTTTAAAGGTATTGCTCAAGTCTTTGAAGAATTAAAGTTATACCTGACATCTTACAATGTGGCCAATACTCTTAGTTTGCAAAAATCCTGGGATGCTTTCTGTACACATGAAAAATGCTATTTTGAGAATGAAGAGTGTTGGAATAAAGGTGTCTTGGAATAAAAACCTACCAACATTCTGGACATATTCAGGCAGCACAAGAAATTACCTGCATAAGGAAAATAATGTCTGTACAAATCATGTAGTAAATACTGTAGTAGAAAAAGAGGGATAAATAGTAGTCTTTTGCTAAAAGTATAGGAAATATTTGAATTTTATACAAATCAGTCAACTGCAAGCTTTTCTCCAAATATATATGTGCAACCTGACCTAGTTGAAGATGTCCCTGTTCATGCAGGGGAGGGGGTTGGACTAGATGACTTTAAAGGTCCCTCCAACCCAAACTATTCTATGATTCTATGATTCTTTTTATATATTTACTTAGATAGATAGATAGATAGATAGATAGATAGATAGATAGATAGATAGATAGATAGATAGATATAGATTCGGCAGAGATTTTCAAGCACTCTGGGCAAAGTTGAGATATAATTGACATCCTTCATTGTAAATCTGTAAAAGATTTTTTTTTTTTCTTAAATTGACACTTCTTCAGATAGAATATATTTAGGTTTGAACCCAAGAGCATTCTGCTGCTTGAAAACATCAGCCATAAAAGTTATCTGAAAGTCATTTAGATACCATAGATGCTCTTTTCAAACAAGGTCATTGGTTAGCAAAACATCATAAAGTTTCTGCACACTATATAGCACATCAAAAATAACTAGGTTGCAAAGTCAACCATCTGAAGTTGGAAATGCCAGAATTAGATAACCCTGCAGTACTAATGGTACTTGCTCTTCTGTGATGAAATGTGTTATGACATGGGTTTTGACTTCATAAGCCTATATTCCCCACTTCGCATTCCCTCCCCTATTTCTACGAGTGAGAAATTACTCCTAATATTCTTTTATACTACCTGTATTTTATTTAGCATTTTTTTTATTTATTTAGAACTGTTCAGATGCTGAACTGAACATAAAATTATTCCTTGAGCTCCCTGGGGATTTCATGATTCTAATTTCATTTCATGGACACTGTCACCAGCGTCCGAGCGGTGCACAAACATTTCTGAGTTTCTCTGCAGGAGGCCATGGTGAGATGAAGTAGAAACTACTGCACCCTTTAGCACAGGAAACTAAGGTATAGGGAGATGGAGCAGAAACTTTCACCTGATTTTCGGGACCCCACCTTATCACCATATTTGGAAAATATTTATAGCATTATATATATATGCAAAGCTGAGGTGAAACTTCGTAGGTGGCTGGAGACCAGCATGTGTCAAACCTGAAGCCAGAAGTTTCCCCATGACCCCCCCGGCAAGGTATGCAACCAAAGAACCAGGGAAAATGGATTTCTTTTTCAAATGTGGAAGCATTTGTTGCCTTCCCAAGGGTCAGGAGAGAAAAACTTCAGTGTTTTGCTATTAACAACCAAGAGGAAAGTGGGTCCTTACAGCTGAGGCAATTCTGCAATTCTGCTCCCACAGGAAATTCTGTTTTGAAATCATGGAATAATTTAGTCCAGAGGAGAGAGACCTCAGGGATTATCCCTGCCTTGCTCAGAGCAGGGCCAGCATAGCTTGGGTGACTCAGGGCTTGTTTGCTAGAATCCGGAGTATTTTACAAGTATTTTCCATCCTCCAAGGACAGAAACCCCACAACTTCTCTGGGCAACTTGCTGCTGAGCTCAGTTGAGCAGAATCAAGCCCTGTGTGATAACCAATGAAGGAAGGCTGAGGTCTTGTGTCCACAGAATGACCTTGAAGAGAGCATCTGATCCCTGCAGCCTTCCCTTCCTCATAGGTATGACAGGGGCTCGATAAAGCATTCAGGCTTCTGAGTTATTGGGTTACGCTCCTGATATGTGCTGTAGAGGTGCCAGCGAAAGACTATACCAGCAGCTTTCCCCCCATGAGATACAGAGCTCCTGAGTCTTTAGCAATAGAAATGTTGCTTTACCCTATTCAGAGGGGAGAGTCCGATCTTCTCAGTGTGAATAAGATGAAATGGAAAGCTCAGAGACATCTGACCTTAATATTCTGCCATCTTTGAGGCGACATCCTGTCACTGTCAGAGCCACAATAGTATTTGACATTGCCACTGTTACTAAATGCTGAAGTTTTCAATTTTGATTAAAATTGCAAAAGGTGGAAACTGTACTGTCAAGCGTCATCTTGACATAGACATCAGCTGTGCGTGATTTTGTCTACATGGCAAGACCTGGTGAATTTAAAGTTGTGGTGAATTTTGCCAGGATCTTAGCTCTTGGTCTCTGTCATTTTTCTTCTCTGAGCAAGCCACTTACTTTCTTTGTTACACACTTATCTGCCCACTTCTCTCATCCTAACCCCCTACTAAAGTCTTTGGGACTTCAATGACTGTAAAAATATGAAAGATTTTCTCCTGTCAGACCCGAGCATGTATTGTACTGGGACCATGCAGACTTTGGAGATGAGTTTCTGCTATTGAACCATGTAAGAAACAAGTCAGTGTGTTGCTAGGTAAATGGGCAAGATGTGCTCTTTTCTCGTGTGTTCTTTATTGAGCTCTAAAGACTGCTTCAGAGCTCATGTGCTGGAAATTGCTTCATTTGCATACAGGTAACGTGCTATTTTCCTTCAGGAACTGAGCTTTTTGTTAGTGTGTTTGGAAGATACCCCAGGGGCTGGGATATACCCTGTTTTCCGTGGATCTTGAGCTCTCTGGTATGAGCAAACATGCCAACACCAGCTGATTGCTCTGCTGGTTCGGTTGCCTGCTCAGTTGAGCAATCGCTAATTTGCACGGCGAAATTTGAGGCCACCTTCAGGCCCAGCACACCCAGCTGAAGAAGTGCTGGGTGGGAACCCTCACTGAAGCGCGAGGCGAGTGGTTTTTTTTACCCTGGGCTCATTACTGGCTGATTTCATCAAGCCTGCTGAGACCCAGTCCTTGCCCAGCCTAGTCCTGGCCGCTCCCTTTTTCATGCAGTGCAGCACGGAGAAAACACGTCAATGTGATAATCATTGGATGTGGTGAAAAATGCTTTCCGTTCCTCAGATAATGCGAATGTTGGAAAAGATTTCGTTTCTCCCCCAGGGCAGAAAAGGGGAATGCATAGCCTCAGAATGGAAATTCTGAAAGTTCACTTTCTTTATTTTATAAGGGAATATAAAAAATCCAAATGTTTCCTTCCCATTTTCAGCCTTATGTGGCTGTAGATGGTGGCTTGGGCTGCTTCCAGGCAATTGAGGGAAGCTGCCAAGGTCACCCAAAGGGAGGGGATCTTCCCTCGTGTCAGGAAGACACTCTTGAAGTTCCACCTAGAAGCTGAGTCCCACCAACCTCTGCTAGACCCTGAATCAGGAGAAAGAGGCTACCAACAGGTGGATGCCATGGGATGCCCAGGCCTGATTTAGTAGATGGTTTGCTGGACTCAGACTCAGGTAACTCTCATTTATCTAAGGCCAACTGATTGAACTGGCAGGAGACCAGGCTGGTTTTTTTGCTGGATGTTACTGAAAATGACAGACTGTCATGAAAATTTTGGGTCAACTGAGCGGTCTTTTCCAGTGAGAACCCAGATCATCCGGATGTGCTGAAACAAGTCAGTTGAGAATAATCATAATTTTTAGCAGTAGTCTTTTGAACAAACATATTCTTCATGACATTGTCAGCTTTGGCATAAAGCTTTCTGCACGTTCCTGAGGAGGTGAACACTGACTGTCTCCATATCTGCTCTGGATGTCATCTGTGGAAATGGATGGGGTTTTGCTGTGCTGTGTTAGGAGGGGATGGGACAGCTCTGAACACAGCTCCCAGGGACCTCCTGTGTGCCTGAGTGTCTGAAAAGTGGTTCACAGCTGCAAAGGTGGATCATGGGCTTGCTGTACTTTCAAGATTGATGCAGAGCACTTTCTAGCACTCAGACTTCCTCCAATTCTTTTCTTTTCTTTTAGTCCTCGTCCTTCACCTTGACCTGAGACCCTTAAAGTCTCTGACTTGTATTCTTGTGCTGAATGGATTAAGAAGCTCAACTTCTTGCTGTGAGTAAAGAATAAAATATGAGGTTATAAAAACAGCCAGGAGACATTGTCTCCTAGGTAGGACAATATTTGCTAAAGGGTGGGCCATAAATAGTTAAGGTCTGGCTATGCACCCCCACACAGCTAAGACAAACACTGGATGGAGAGTACCGTGACTGGAAGTGGCTGATTGCTGTGGTTCCCTGGTGCTACTGCATCTTTCCCTGCTCCCTTCCACCAAGTGCCATGCCATGGTAGGGAGAGGGTGGCGATGGCAGCTTTCACGTCAATATTGACATTCTCTGTGCAGATGATGGAGAGCGTGTGTGTGTATGGGTATGCACGTGCATGCCTGCACGCTGTAATCACAGATAATCTGCTCACGGCGCAGGTGACAGCTATCTCTGTAATGCCAGATTGACCAGAAATAACCTGCAATCCCACCCATTCCCAGTGCACCAACTCCCTCCCTTTGGTCTGACAAACCACCTTCAGGTACACAGCTTTCCCACCCCAGGCCAGTGAAGAGCAGCCTAAATCCCAGACCTACCTTACACGTTGCAAGCCATCCATGGGAGCAAATGCCCAATCAGGTGGTCACATCTGCTCTTCTTTTAGCTGCTAAATCCCAGGTCTTCCCCAAATGAAGTCTGCCCTGAAACTATCTTCACCTGCTCTCTAGAGTTTTGTCTTGGCTCTCTTCAAAACGATGGGGAAACTGCAGAGTTATTTTTAACAGCACCTCATCAATTCTGTGTTGCCTGTTTCTTTGGTCCGCAGTTCCTCCACCTGAAGTGATCCTGCTTATAAATACTGTAAAGGGTTCACTTCAAGGATGACGATTTAATTAGAAGTGCAAAGAGCTATGGCCCAATATGTCAGAGACTAATGAACGAGCTTTTGTAGTTGGTAGAGAGCAGCTTGCCAAGGCATCCATTCATTTCTGTACATGTAAGATGAAATGCAACTGAAGCTCTTGCCATTTAAAAAGGAAAATCTTATTAGAATCCAGGCAAGTATAGCGGAATAAAGTAAATGGCTTTTGGTGCTTAATCTGTTTGTATGTAGGTTCAGGTGTGATTATGTAGTCTGCTATCAACTTTAATTAAGCTTTCCCTTTGCTCCTGACCTTGGGGCTTAAATACAATTTGTTCTATAGCAAAGACAGGTGCTAGAAGCTTGGTGTTTTAAAGTTCAAATTGATTTAGGTTACATTTAATTTAAATTTCCTTATGGAAGCATATAATTTTACTATTACTAATGCTAGAGCAATTACACGGAAGTGAAGAAGCTGGAACAGAGCAGAGCCTTACAGCCCTCCAGTGCTTTTCTCCACAAACAAAAGTATCTCCGGCTTTTGCTTTTGGGATAATGTTATTTAAATCCAACAGAGTCCTGGTGAGCTCCCACTTTCCTGCGAGTCTGTGACTGCCCAGGCAGACAGGAGGTGACAGTGGGACATCAGGGACCAGGATGCTGGTGTGCAAATGTGTGGATGGGCTCCAGCAGACCTGCCCCCACCTGGGAGCAGAGGTGAGGTCCTTGTGCTACCAGCCTGTTTATCCTCTCCAGTATAACAGGAGCTCTTTTCTTGGCACGAGGGTGAGGCGAGCCCCCTGGGAAGGCTGGGAGCTGCAACTTTTGGGAACACAGGCATGCCCACTGCCATAGGCAGGATGGCTTTTTAATTTCAAGCCTCTGGACTGAACCCTGTCTGTCAGAGCTGAGCTCTCCATCCTCAAGGCTCTGTTTTGGGAATGGCATGCACTGGGACATGCCTTGGACGCAGGGGAGCCCTTAGTCCTTAGTTTCTGGCTTTACAGAAACAGGGTGATGGCAACCCGAGGGGGGTGCACATTCCACAGGGATGCAAGAGCTCAGCGTGGGGCAACAGCAGTGGCCAGGGCAGCGCGGGAACCACGGCATGAGAGGGGCTGGGAAAGGCTGGAGATGCTGCCAGAAGAGATGAAGGGCAGGGGAAGATATTCCCTAGGATACAGAGGCAGCCACATCAAGTTTCTGCAACCTCGAAAGCCTCTGAAAATCCATGGCAGGTCAGGACAGGAAGAACATATGAGGCTTGCAAGGGTGTGGGAGGAAAGCGGATTTTCAAGCTCTCCATGAACCTTGTGTGTTTTCTTTAGGGAAAAGCTGCAGGATCATCCATAGCCAGGCTCTAGCTGGTGGAAGATCTATCGCAATACATGTTTCAATGCGTGCTTGGTATTTCCAAGCCCCCAGCTGTAATGCTCCCTTTCTTCCCCACATCACCGAAGGCCTCCATTGTGCTAAAAATAGCACTAAACCTACTGCTTTCTCTATGAAACTGTTGCATCAGGTTAATTTTGTTATCCTACCAGGACTGGAACTCTTAAAGAAAGCATACTGGAAAAACTTTAGGTGCAAAGATGTAGCTTAAATTAACTTGAGCAATATTCCAAAATCATGTTACTGTTTGTTACAGTTTTGATGACAAGTTTCCTTAGTGATTGCATTTCTCAGGGGTTTTCCCCTTGTTTTCCCATTGTGTTGTGGATTTCTCTGTTATGATTATGTGATGTCCTTTTAATGAAATATCTCTTGCTTTCAATTAATAAAAAAGTCCAAAGGTTTGAACTGGGGGTGGGGTATGTTTATGCTTTCTGACAGACTCAGAGAATGAAAACTTGGCAGTTTCAGTGTAACACCAGTAACTTCCACAATTTATGTCAAAGAATTTTTTTTTTTTTGTTCCAGTAATCTGAGAAACTGTTTTTGGCACTACTTTTCCATGGGCAAGGTAGAGATCAGTTTCTTTCATACCCGGTCCCAGAGATTTTGAAATTTTATACATGTATGTACTTCCCATTTAAAAAAAAGTCACTGGTTAGAAATTCTTGTCCAGCAGCATCAGAACAAATTCCTGCAGCAGCCTTCCTCCTGACAAGCAAATTGCAGAGAGACAAGTCTTCATTTGGAGCTTGAACGATTACTCCAACAGGCAGGAAAGCTGCCCCCCCCAACCCTGGCTGTGTCTGGCCATTTCTGCGCTCAGGGTTGTCCCTCACGCTCGTCCCTTCTCCTGCCATCAGGCCTGGAAAGTTCTGAACAGCTTCGGTGGGTGCCTGCCAGGGGGAATATCATTCAACCTGGGGGGCAGAGGCGCTTACAGCAGAGCCAGGAGGAGGTTGCTGCAGGGTGGGGGGCAGGCGTGCCAAATGGTGCCCTTGCTGAAGACCTGCTGGAAAGTTTACAGGGCCCTTGTCGGCACTGAGAAGGGTTGCACATCCCTTTTGCATTAATTCTAGCACCTACCTGCCCTGAAAACCTGAATACAGAGGAGTAACATTCACTGTGAAAAAAGGAAGAATAGTTCAGAAAATATAAAAAAGCCCCCAGGGAAGTGCACTGTACGACCCCCAGGAGTGTGCTGGGCTGCTGCACTTCCTACAGAGGCTATTTCTTTATGGGGAGGTGGTGAGATTCCCCTCGGGAGGCTCAGGCAAGCCCAGAGAAAATTAATGGTGAAAAGCACTCTCTTTTCCCTGCTGGAATGCCTCATAGTCAACCACGAGAGTCCATTAAGCAACTGCTGTGACCTAAAATAACCGGACTCACACTAAAACTATGACTGGGCTGTCCAAACTGTATGGCTATTTTTCTTTTTACTTTTCCTTTCTTTTTAAAGAGAGCTCCCTTCTCTGGGAGAGCTTTTCAGCCTACTCAGGAAAATGGTGTGCTGGAGGAGTTTGCCTTTCCAGCTGCCTGCTTTATCCCACGCTGCTCCTGTCTTCAGAAGAAAAGAAAAAAGACAACGCCACCCCCCCAGATAAAAACCCCAAGCCCAACCAACCAAAAAAAACCAAACCTCTTCATGCATACCTGGCTGTGCAGGCAAAGGATGTTGGGCGTGAAAGTCTGAAGACATTTCACCCCCGCAGCTGCCTGGGAAAGTGGGAAGCCTGGTTGCACAAAGCTCCTCTGGCCTCTCCGTTTGCCCCGTATCGTTGCTTTTCTTTGTTTTTCAACTACATCATTTGGTGCTATGGTACCTCATCGTGCTTATAAATCCTAACTCCTTTTAGCTACGGTGACACTGTGATGGAGCTCACCTGGTTTAAAAAAATAATCGACCAGAAGACAAACTTTTAAATGGTGAAAATTTCTTTGGTTCTCAATGCAAAAGACAAGCTCCAACCTAAGGGGAAAAAAAAAAAAAAAAAAAGGAGAGGGAAAAACTGCACTGAATTTAATGTAATTGTGTTAATCAGACAATTTAAGTGAAACAGTAATGGAATAAAGAATGATAAAAGGGTTCTTATAAAAGGCAGGAGTGAGGGAGTTGCTAACTCATTTGAGACAAAAACGGAGAGTTAATTACTCTCTGTGAATCATTAAAGGGTTACCTGAGGTTGGGGCATGGGGAAAAGTATAATGTGAAAAAGAATGAGTCTCTCTAAGGAGGTATGATTTTAATAGACAGAAAACAGTGAAGATTTTTAGCTTTTAAATTCATTTTTTGAAGGAAAGTCTTGTGTCACCCTCAGGACTAAGATGGAGCCACAGCATTGTGCAAGAGGTGCTTGCATTGATACCTTGATGTTCCCGTACTTTAGGGCTTGTCTTTCAAGATCTCATGCTGATTCCAACTGCTGCTTCCACTTACGTGAATATTTTCCAAGGGGGAACTAGGTGCAACGGGGGAAGTATATCACGTGCTAGGATGCAGACATATAGAATCCATGGATTTTGATGGTTCTCTTACAGGAAATTGTTAAAAAAGCTGCTGGTAGGGACACATCAGCACATTTTATTTCATCTTGGTCCCATGAACCAATGCATCCTGCTGGGACTTGACTGCTCTGAGAAAAGAGATTACTTCTGCCTCCAAACCTTGACTAGCTGGGAGTGGGACAGGCCCTTCCTTAAAGCTTCTGTTACGTGTTTAACTAGCTCTGCCGCCGCAGCGCTCTTTGGAAAATTAAAAGCCAAGAAAACCCCTGAGCCAAGGGGACCGTACACATGTTTAGGGCTGCGCATACTGAAGGGCTGGCTGGATGCAGGGCACGGAGCCAGGCACCCTGCAGGTCTGAGCCTCCGTCTGTTAAGCAGCAGCCCTGCTCCACTCTGATTTTAACCAGCAGGAGACTTGCCGTGAATTTCTTTGAATATGGGGCCCCCAAAGGCGTCTTCACTTCATAAGGATGATGGATATTACCAGGCACATTGAATACAGATGAAGGAGGAAATCTCATTAAGTCGAGGACGGTTGGCACTTTCCAGATTGGCAGACAAATGTAGATTTAGGGAGATATTGGAATATTTCCACTATCAGCAGTCACCGGGAGTTTAAAATGTGAATATTTCCTCTCTCCATCGCACGCTCATTCTTGCCTGTCACTGAAGGCCAGTTTTGGTGGGGAGCGCTGCCACAGGACCCACCATCCCTCTGCTTCAGGGCAGCCAAGAGCCACGGGAACAAATGGATCAAGCCTCGGTTTTGCCCAAAAACTTTTCAGCTTTTTTCAGAGGACAAGAAGGAAGCCTGAATGGAAGATGAAAGTGGCCGGAGACTCAAAAGTCCTGAATGCTACAGAGAACATCAGTTTTCCTTTGTGAATGCAGTACCAATGCCCCATCCAGCTCAAGCTCAGCACAGCAGAAAGACACTTCCTGGTGTGAATCGAAAAGAAATGAATTGCCCAAAAATGAACTCTTTGATAAACATTTAGTTTTCTGTAGAGTTTTTCAATGGGAAATAGTATTTTTGCATGTTTAAATTAGGTTCTTTTTAACAAAATGTTTCTCTATGGAAAAAAACCCCAACTGACACAACAAACCAAAGCAAATTAATAACTTCATCTTTTTTTCAACACGTGGTTTTTTCATTCTGTTAGAAAATACTTAATGGGAAATTCTTTTTTTTTTTCTTTTTTTTTCTTTCAGAGGCAAAAGGTTGTGTATTGTTGGGGGTTTATTTGTTTGTTTTAGGTCTTTTTTTGCTTTCTTTTTTTTTTTTTTTTTATTTAATGTGCTTTATCACCATATTGGTCAAATAGGCAGACTATGTGGGAAATGGTTCCTTATCTGAGTGACATCTCAGCGCTCCTCTGTAGGTCTGTAAGAGGCACATACCTCAAGGATGTCTTCATTTGGCTTCTTCTGTAGAACTTTCCAGAACTTTAGCACTTTGGCTTGACAGAGCTCAGGATGCAAGTGCAACTTGGTTCATTTCCAGACACTTAAGTACTTTGCTAACTTAGAGCCCTTGTAACAGCATAATTACATTAATAATAGTAATGAAACAATTATACATAACTGCATTTTTCTATTTTAAAGCAACTTGAATTGCGCACGGTGCAGAAATGTTTGCATTAGCCGTGCCCACACTGTCACCTGCCAGGGAAATTGCAGGAGGTTCTCAGCCTCCTCCTCCTCAAGTTTACCGAGTTTTATTGCTTTCAGACCCCTGTTAATACTTCCAGCCAGCGCTGAACAGCATGTTCGTGGTAGCACTAGTCTGGGATGCTCTGCACCGTGTCCTCTTGGTCAGGGCACGCAGGGGTAGCCAGGACACACACAAGGAGGAACTTGGGAAAGCGGCTCAAATGGGGTTGTATTTAACCCACCAGCTGCAGTATTCAATCATTTATGCTTTATATAAACCAAGCAATATTACTTCTCACGTAATCAAAAGATGCAACAAAGTAATATAAGCTGACAGGTCCCTCGTAAAAGATTTTTTCCTCTGAAGAAAGGCACATTGATCTTAGACCTGGAGCAACTTTTTCCTCCCCTTTCTCCTATTACGGGAAAAGCTGGTGTTTTTTTTTTTTCCCCAGTCCTTACGTAAGCTACTAATTTCTGTGAGTGCTGCTCCCAAATGGACTAAAGATCCATTCCTAGGGAGTAAGTAAAGTAACATCAACACATTTCTTCTGATCCAAACATATTGAAGCCGAACGAAAGCCTCCCGGTGGCAGACGAAGCGAACACAGCGTCCTGGGCGAGTTGGATTCAGAGCACTGGGGACTGGAGCCCTTCTGGCTCTCTGCCCCACGGTAGCAAAAAAGCTGTGGGTAAATGAACCCCTAATTTCTTTCCAAAGATATGACCCCAGCTTTCCTTTTCTGCCCAAGGTACAAGAAGTTCAGAGTATGGTACTGACATGGCTATTACACTTAGGGAAAACCAAGTACAGCAGAAGGCAACGGAAGCAGACGTCACAAATAAAGGCAGAAGACCCTTTTATTTCGCATAGACAAAATGCAAAGAGTGTCTCATTAAATTAATATTAAAAAAAACCCCAAATCAATCCCCTCCACTGACATCACTCATCCTAATTAACAACAAAAAAAGAACAATCAAGGACCCATTTTCTAATTAAAAAAAAAAAAAAAGTGCAAACATGACAAAAGACTTTTTGTTTTTCCAAATCAATGTTTTGTTGAACTCACAAATAGGGTGATTTTTTTTTCTGTGATTTTTTTTTCCCTTTTAAATCTTGTCTGATGGAACTTCCAGTTAAAATGTTTTAAAGTCTCCATGCACTTCGTAGAAAATCAGTAAAAACACAAACGCTTGTGAAGATCAGAAAACTGGACTCTTTTACCCAAAAATTCAGATGTCCAGTCAGATGAAGCTCACACTCAGACAGAAAAAAAGCAAGAGAGTCTTTGCACTGTCTGTCGTTCATATTATTTTTTTTTTGTCAAATATTTTGGCAATCTTCTTCTTTAATTATAAATATTGGAATTCAATAAAAAAAAGGTAGCTTTCATTGGATTTTTTTTTTCAGTGTAAATATTTACAGCCACTGTCCAGCCATGCTCTTTTTGTTATACCAGGGTGTAAGATTTTGCGTAGGGATTGTTTCCTTTTAAGTGGCCCCGGGAGTCCAGCAGGGATTCTTGGGAGCTGCTCATTTTTGCTGCCTGTCCCAGCTCAGCTCCTTCTCGCTGAGGTAACGTTGCCACAGCACCAGGTTGCCATGACTGTACTTCTCTTGTGGAGGATGTCTCCATGGGTATCGGCTCCAGGACGGTGGGGCGCTTCAAGGTTCGGCTTTTCTGTGGCTCCAAGCAGGCTTGCCCCAAACCCAGGTCTCTGCTCGTGCCCTGCGCGCCACGGTTCAATAAAAAGTCCATCCTAAGGTAGGGTGGCAAATGCATGAGATCACCTGGGGAGGCAAAAGTGAAAAAACAAGCACTTACTTATGGTCATGCGCTGTGTTACGCTCACCTACTGGCTGGGCAAGTCAAGCTGATGGATTTGGCCACCAAAGCAGAGCATTTGTCATCGAGCCAGCTGCAGCATTCATAATTCAAATATTGTTTCCGTTTACCACGCTATGATCTTACAGCATCAGGGGTCAACAAACTCCTTTTGGGCAGGTCCATAACAATTCACTATTAATATTTGTTTTCATAGTAGAATGTCTATAATGAGAAGTGCGATGTGTTTTACGTGCACTCACAGCATGAAAAAGATAAACTGAAAAGACCAGGAAGTTTTTCTCAAAATCCTAAAAGAAAAAGTCTTCGTTTTCATTTGTCAAAACTTGAAAAATGTGGAGTCTCGGTAGATTTCCAGTTCCTATTTTCCATTTTGAATGAAAACTTTCACAATTACAATTAATGACTCCCAGTCTAGAGTAGAATGACCGAATCATTTAATATGGATGCATGAGTGTTAGGGCTATAGTTTTAATTCTGAATAAAGCAGAAAAGCATTCTTGTTCTAATATAAGAAAATTTACCTGCCATCCATAATCACAGTGTTTAAGTCACTAATGCTTTTCTATCACCGTGGCCATCAATATGCTGCTGTTTTGTGGCAAAAAAATGCATTGGGGCTGGCACCCTAGGTCTTGTATCAACCTGATTTCCCTGATTCCTGGGTATTTCTGTGTGAACCCGGTGATGGCAGCCTGGAATTAGGCAGGGGTGAGTGTTACCTTCCAAATATCTGTACACAGACCTGCTACAGAAATCAGATTGGCTTATTTATTCTAGCCCTGTCTGTTGGGCATTCATAAAGTTGCTTCAAGGAAATGAGAGGCAATCAATCAGGCCCATAACGGCATTCCCTTCTAAAGATATTTGATGGTGTAACCTCACGTATATATGACAAAAAGCACTGCCACAGGCGCATTCTAGAAGAGTACTTCCCCTTCTTTACAGACCTCCGCAGGCATACAGCCTCCTTGTTATGGCTGATATCAAAACCATGGCCTCATCTACAGGTGGGATCCATCCTGAATGTTTAACATAGAAGACTCTTGGCACTACTACACCTATTTCTACATGAGCTATTTGCAGCAGCAGAAATTAAGGCTGACCTGTTCCAGTGGCATAAACAGTAGACCAGGAAAGCACTTCTTCATAGTAAAACAATTTATAACAATTTTGTTTTTCCTAACCAAGCTACAAGCTTCCCGGTGATCTAAAATAAAACAGGACCTTTGCTTTCTCATGTAAGTCAAAGTACTGCAAATCTTACCTAAAAGACTAACAGCATCTGCTCTACGCATAATTTCGGGTCACAGACAGAGAATTGCTGAGAAGTTGCATTTGGACAGAATGACTGTTTATTCCTATAGAAATCCCCCAGGCACTGTCTGACACCATATGTTTTGTTCTAGATAGATCTCCAACAGAGATGCACAGCACACGGTACTTAGCGCCCATACAGTAAGATCTGCGTATCTCAAGATTAGGCTGACATACGCACCACGGCAACGTTTATGTAAGACTGGAGAGGGGGAGGTTTTTGCTTATAATCATGCTGATTGCCACTTGAAAAATGAATTGTGGTAACATTAATTGGTTTTACTCATTTACCTTATTCTCCTACATTACCTTTCACGCCAAACACATTCAGCATTATGAGACCTATTTCGGCTGAGACAGCAATGTACCTGCTGCTGGGGTAAAGTACATCAGGATACGGGCATGTGAACCATCAGGTGCAGGCAGGGGCTGACTCACTCCGCTTAACTACGGGCATCAAACTGAGCTGCCCAACACCTTCGCCCCCACCTTGGCACCCAGACCCCGTCCCCTGGGCACCTACGCTGCACCCCAGTCATTTCGCTTCACAGTCCCTTTTGGACTGAGTCCTTCCAAAACCCATTTTTGGGGGCAGTTTGCTCCAGCGACCATTCCCTGTGGGCTGCAGGGAGGAGAAAACCTGGATGGGGAATGCTTGCATCACTTAATCCCTATGGCTTTATCTTTTGCAGCATCGCATGGTCCTGAATAAGCAGCCCTATTGCTACCCACTCCTCCCCAGTGGGGAGAGAGACGAGCACCTCCACAGAGCTGTCCCCCTCGTTCCCATCTCTGCTAATGAAGACCTGCTAATGAAGGTGGGGAGGGCCTTTTTTTGGCTGCCTTGGGCGTAGGTTGTCACTGCGCAGGGCCTCAGCAAAGGTGGTCAGAAAAGCACACCTCTGAGATCACCTCTGAGACCTAGTTTCAGTAGGCTGGAAAACTGTGAATAATTATACCAAAGTAGTATCTTCTTGTCAGGGATGTTTAGAGGCTGCCTGGGTCTGAAAGTGGGGTTTCTTTCATGCTCCCACGGTTGCCGCCCATGTGACATAGTAGGCTCTTCATCCCAGCAGAAGAGGACCAATCTTCTGCGCTGAACCCTCATCCCTATTTCCCGCAACAACGGGCCTTTTCCCAAAGATGTCTGTCACCCTGGCACCATTCGTGATGGGCTGCTGCCAGGCAGCACAACGCCTGCTGGTTTATTAAGACCAGGCAGGTCATTTCCCTCTTACTGCTTCATCTTCTGTTTTACTGCCGGCTTTCTGGGAAGGAGCTGGTGTGGAGCAGAAGCCGGAGCATGGCTCATTGTCAGTCCCCCAGGGTTGCCTCGGAGAGCTCCTTCTTTATCTTAACACATTGCTACTTCTTGAGAGAGACAAATATACACAGACTATAAAAAAGATGAGTCTTTAACCTTACAGAGATGAAGGGTGGTTCTCAAGCTGCTGTCTAGACATTCCTCATGTGTATTTTAGAGCTTCAGGCTATGTAAAAAAGGCCTTTTTTTCCTCCCTAAATCTACATAAGAAAGTATAGTCAATAATCTGTGTAAACAATATGCAGTCATTTTACTGTAATTTTCTAGATGTCTGGGGGCGAAGTACCAACAGGATTGCAGTAATGAGAAACCAGAGAGTGTAACTTGTCCTCCAAAGTTGGATACGCAATGCACAATCTCTGACACAGCTTACACAGAGCACTCGTCGTTTGATATGATGTACACATTTTCCTGTCATAAAAAGTGACGCTGCTCCTTCTTATCTGCAAGAAGCATCTTTCCCTGAAACTGCTTATAAAACAAAGCAGATTATTAAAACCACTGGAAAAGAAAAATTTGCGGAATGTAGCTTCTTCCTCATTGCTGGAATTGAAAAGGTGTCACAGAAAGAAAAAAGTCTTTGATTTACAAGAACTAATGTGTTTCTGACTTAAAAACACAGCCTCTGAAGTACAGCCACAGGGGTTCATTTTTGCCATTCCTATATTAATTCTGAAGGCATTTTTGAGAAGTTTAAAAGCCTCTTTCCATATCCATGGAGTTACTTGGCAAGACTCCGGTTCTCATCCTTCTGGACACAACAGTATAAGCATTTTTTGGTTTCTTGCTATTCAGCGGAATGATAATTTTTTTCAGGCAAAGCATTACAAAGTTTCAGGATGGTTCATTGCCTTTGATGCTCTAATTACCTCTTTTCAGCTGTATGTGTGCCTTATTAGTAATGAAAGCAAACCTTTCAAGTGCATGAGCACTGGCAAATGAGCATGTTTAATAATTCATGCATTCTTGCTTAATTAGTACAAAAGACATTCTAAAACTATAGTTTTCTGATGCATTTTTTAAAAAAGGGAAGTTTCCTGAATTTAGAAACACCAAGTTTGTACACAAATAATAAACATCCAGTAAAATCTGAATGCGTCAATTTAAGTCAGAGCTACTTCAGTCTTTTGTTTTTCTGGGTGGCCAACCCTCTAATGAATTATTTGGTATAGTACATTTAAGAAAATGTTAGCTTCAATAAATATTTGTACACAAATGCTAAAAGCCACCTACTATGATATTTACCATAAGCAACACACTCTACCACAAAGTGAGTATTTTCTGAGTTAATGCAGCGCTGTGCAAAAATTATTTACCCTTATTTCAGTACAACTGCGCTGATATAAAATGTTTTGCAAAAAGAACAGATATTTTTATCCTTCTTCTAGAGCTCAGCTTCAGGTATGGGAAGGGTTGGGATGAATTTGACAGGCTACATGGAAGGAAAAAATATCACTGCTCAACTTTTCTGGAATTTTATTCAGGATAGCTATCTTGTTTTCAGAATTAAACCAAGATGAGATGAACTCTTTTCTCCCCAAAGATTTACCTCAAATGCCAGAGAGCTTGCATGTATTTTTGCTTTCTTCTGCTCCAGAAAAATCGAAGGTTTTGTGCTGTATTCAATACAAATATCACTGCAGACTGCAAAAAAGATGCTCTTACCAAGTTGTCACGATAGCTATATGCATTTTCTCATGAATCATAACTTCCAGTAAAGAAAAAGCAATTTGTCTTCACAGCGCTCCAACAGAGATACCCTTAGCGACGATGACTGCCCAATGACTTTCAAGTTTTGGTTGCTATGTGAAGGAAATTCCATGCTATTTGAAAGATTTTAGAAAAGTTTATGAAGAAGGACTGGTGACTATGACAGGACATTTTATTTAAAGAGGTAAGAATAAGACTGGGTAACAGTGCATTCACACAGCTTACTTCAAGAGGCAAGTGGGTAAAAAAAGCTCTTGGGAGATCTCTCTGGCATGATCTCATGGGATCAGTGATCATGCCAGAATTGAATCCAAACAGCTCTGTTAGCATGGGTAGGGCATCTTGCTGACGTAGTTATGTTGATTTGGGACCCAAATATATAACTCTTCATGACCATGTGCAGCTCTGGGGGGTGGACAAGTGCTGGCAAAGATGGAATGCCACTGTGTGGGGCACCTCCCGGCTTGTCCTGAGTTTGAAAGGAGAAGCACTGACGAGATACTGTGTTTTCCTTTGAAAGGAAGCAAGGGAGACAGAGCTGCTGACACAGAGCTTTGAATTCAGGTCTATGCTGATTAAAATGTTTAGTGGGGTTTTCCAGCTCACTAGCACGGTAAATAAATCAGTGAAGCCTTTGCTGATACTCACAGGCTGTTTTTCAAGAAAAAGACTACTTACAGGAAAATCTTATATTAGAAACGAGAAAGGGTGGAGAGCCTGCAAGGCCAAGGTGAGAGGTTTGATGGAAAAAAGCGTACAAGCGATGCTCAGAGGTCTTTGTCACTTCAAAAATGACACACCATTAAAAGCTGGCAGGCAAAGCTTTCTTAGACAGCGGCAGCTTGATCTGAAGCCGGACGCATAGCAGCAATAATATTTCTTACAATTGCTGCTGTCAGCATTTGAAACCGCCTGGTGCTCCCTCACTGTCCGTTTTCTGTCTATATCCTGCAGACACAGACAGACTGAACGCGCAGAATGGTCTGCACCACGTTGCCATCGTTCCCACACCGAGAGGCTGAGGGTCAGACCCGCAAGGCTCGCAGCGCACTGCAACACCAGGTATAAATACACTTCAGGAGCGATAAAGCCAACTCTTTGATCCTGTGTCCTGCTCAGCCAAGCAGAGTGAAGAGTTTGGCACAGGCTCTGCCCTCCTGCCTCGTTAGCTGGGAAAAGTGTTCGGCTGCAAAGGGATCCTGCCCTGAAGCAGGGAAGGGGATGGGTGATGGGTTTGATTATTCCCCGCGGGCCCCCACCCACACCTCCCCCCCCCCCGGGACCTGGGGAGGGGGGAAGTT
>VXBO01013622.1:468944-481779 GCA_013400135.1 Rhinoptilus africanus
CCCCCCGGGACGTGTTCAGTGTGGAACTGATTCCCCAATGCTCTTTGTTCAATAATTAATTATTTTCTTGTAAATGTTGCAGTAAAATGCCATATTTGAACAATAAAAAATTTGGAAGGATGCTTTGAATAACAGGGCTCCACTCTCTACAGACAGTATTGATAGGTAATGGAAATGGAGGTGAAATTTCCCCATGCAAATTACTGACTGCTTGCATAAATGGGAACCTCAGCTCTTTCTTGGTGAATATGAGCACACCATTAGCAAGTTCAGGAGCTTACAGATGCCTTCTGAGCCCACTTTTTCAATAGAAAAACTGGATTTAATAATTCTGCAGCTCTCTAAGGTGATACAGAATAAAGGCAAAAGGCCCAAGCACTCCCTTAGATTACAGGCTTAGCGAGCAGGCAAGCGGCAGAAGGGCAGAGGAAGGTGGGAGACAGCAGGGCACAGCTTTCTCATTAGCGAAGAAGTTGCTGTGAGAGCAGGCAGGCATTCCTCCCTTCTTCAGAGTAGCTTCAACCTCTGCTTGGCTGCCAAAGAAAAATGATCGATGTGCTCGATGTCTGGGAGACACTTTTAAACCCACTGAATGCATAATGTTGACATTGAACAAGGCCAACAAGGTGGGATTGTGGCCATTTCAGCTGCCCTTCAGCTCCCCTTTGCCATACAGGCAATCGCCACAGCTCTGCCCTTTGTGGCTTTGTCACTCGCCCCATTACATCTTTTGGGCTTATCACAGTGTTTTGGCACATGACACAAAATCACGTCTTTGTGCTGCTCAAGTTTGTGAGCACAGAGGTAGGAAACAGCTAAAACACTTTACAAAAATCTGCCAAGTTTCCCCTTGCTAGATGGAGAAATCAGAATTCCCTGTCACCCCTGCAAGGCTCTACTTTAAATCGGCAAGTTTCATTTTCCTTTCTCCATGAAAACTGCACCTCAATAGATAACATGAAGATCTACAATACTTAGTTAAATGTTGCATGCGGCAGTCTACTAAAACTGGCACTATCATAAAAGTATTAAAAATACCAGCTATGGTTCACACAACAAAATAAAACCAACAGTTGTTGGTGACTACAATAATTGGAGTTATCTTTCAAGAAACACCAGTAAAACTGTAGTTCAGGAGCCAAATTTGCTACTGGTATAAATCAAAGTAGCTATATTGATTTCAGCATGACTACAAATTGATTTATACTTACTGGAGATTAGATTTAAATGACTGAAAATGAGGATTCCAACTAATGTGGATAATTTTTTTTTTAAAGATCATTCATTTTGTTATTTAGATTTAAGCCTTCTAATTCCAAGAAAAAGTCCTTAATCAATGTGTCTTAAAGCAAAAGTTTATAAACTGCTATAGTTTAACTGAGATCATACACCTGTACTCCATCAACGTAACACACTGTGTCTAACTGAATGCCAGGAGACTTAATTATCGCATTGTTGCCTACTTCTGGAAGGTCAATGAAACAGGAACTGAAGCACATTTTGTATTTCTTAAGCAGAATTTTGGTCTTTCATACAGTGCTGCACTGTATTAAAAGACCTGTCAGATGCTTTGTACCTTTCAGAAGTAACTTTAAGGAGAACTGACATATTTTTAAGGGCCTCTCCACTGCTGAGCTGGCAGTGTAAGGAAAGAAAAACTGATTAACTTCAGGAGCCAGATAGATTTAGACCCTATGGAGATACCAAGTGTACGTTAAGCCTCATAGGGCTGGTGCACCTGCAGAACCAAGGCCTTCCTGTTTTGATTTAATGCAATGCCTAAGTTATAGAAACTTGTAAAAGGGTCCCTCACCACGTTAAATCAATATGCACTCCAAAAGTCAGAAAAATTGTCAATAAATAATGAAATGATGATAGGAATGTAAAGTAACGGAGCTCTTGCTTTCTGTCTCCACCTTGTCACGCAAGCTGCTTCATACATTTTTAAGGATGCTCTGAGACAGGGCTGTTCTGCCCACCGCCTGAGCTAGGAAAGCCGTGGCAAGGGCCTCGCTCAGGTGCCTGTAGTTAGCAGTGCTGGATTTTTAAGACTTGTTTGCTGATCCTGGGTGCAGTGAACGGAAACTGTTCAATTATACATCACTTCAGTTGAGGGTTAAATCAATTGTGACTCCATGGAAACTGGCATCCTTCACAGGTTTATTCCTGGGATATCTTAGGAGCCCAGATTCAGCACAGAGGATGGAGAGGTGAGGAGTTCGAACCGTATTTATGGCTCACTGAAATCAGTGGGAGTCACTTTGTTGACCTCAACAGGCTCTGCACCATCACAGCTAATTCTGTGCTAGAATTCAGGTTTAAATTCAGGTTTAGCTAATTCAGAGCTAAACCTGACCGTGCCAAGGCGATGGGTAAGCGTAATGCTCTGCTAATAGTAACGGGGAGGTCAGGCAACAACAAGGAAACCAGCAACAAAAAGGAAACCAGTATCAGTGTTGCCTTGCTGCTCTGCTGAAGATATATTCGTGGATGAATTATTGGAACTTGGCCTCCACAGGTCCATCACTTTGAATCATCTGAGTGACGCTGACAAAGCACATCATTGTATTTTTGTTAATTAATCCACTGGGACCAGAAGTTCGGGTCTCGCATTTAAATTAAGGGTGCTGGCATGAAAAGGCGAACAATACTGAAACGCATCCACATGAACATACCTCTGTGCTTTAAAGGCCAGCACACAAAGAAGCTCTTACATGGATGGCAAAGACTATCAGTACAGTCAGATTAGTAATGCACTGTTAAAAAAAAAATGTTTCTTTCTGTAGTGATATCAGTTGCCACTACTTTCAAAAAACAGCACAAGTGTGGCCTTTCTTGGAAGTCCAATTTGGTTTACATTTTCTCCTACAGATCTCAAATTACATTCAGGTCCTGTGGCACAGGGGAACTAAGCAGAGCCTGCTGTGTGTGTGAAGTCAATTAAAGTAGTAACAGCCATAAATGACCGCAAGGACCTTAAGGCGAGGCTAGGTCAGTTCTTCTCTGTATGGAAACAAGTGCTTCTGGTTGCCTTGGGCTGACTAAAAGGCCACACAGAAACCACACACTGTGTCTCAACACCATCAAGTGAAATGCATTGACGTTTTCAAAATTAAAATGGCACGAGCAGGCCAAATCTAGTTTTTGTAGAAGTGAGGTCTAAAATATGGACTCCTAACAGAACTGCTCTAAAAATCTATTATTTTAATTGAAGTGACACAGCATCTTTGGTTTGCTTTGGAACACATCCTGGTAGTTTTAGAAATTTAACATTGCAGTTATGACTGTGTCGTGGTTTGGGTAAGGACATGAAAGGAGCTGAAAATTTACTGATAAATGTAATCCTTGCTTTAGGCATAAAACTCTTCACTAAACAGAGTTGAAACTGATGTCTCCAAACCTACAGAAAACATGGGTAGACTATTTTAATAGTCGAAGCTATGAAAAAAAAGACCATGAAGAAAGTAATCAGGGTTAGAAAAACTAAGTTAAATTCTGATTTTTAGAAATCTCACTTTTAATAAGATAGGGTTTTTTGATAATAAAAAGATAGGAAATGGGCATTCTTGAAAGGGATTTTCCCTTAGCATGCAATTTTTAATATAGGAGAAAGTAAAAAAGCTCCAATAGTAATGCAAGTGAGTGCAGTTTGGGATACTGTATTTTTCTAAAGTCAATGTTAGTTTTCAAATCAAAATAACAAATAAATTAGTTAGCAATAGGAAAAGACAATTGTGCTGTTACAAACTCCTAGCAGAGTCCTTGTGGGACTAGTACCAGTTGTTTCTCTCCTTTAATAAAAAAAATCAAATAATCTTCCTAACACCAGTATCACTGATTCATAGATGACTGTTGTAAAAATAATTTAAATTGCTTTTCTTATGAATGAATTGAATTTAGCTTCCAAACATGTTGTACAATACCTAAAATTGAATTTTCACAATAGTACTGCAGGGAAACTGCATTTGTGACCAAACAGCTGCCCTATTTAAACTCATGATCCACACTGATATAGTTTTCACATCTGATCTCATAACATTTTAGCTTCTTATCTGAACCTGGTTTTATTGTACATTTTCATTGTACTAGCAAGGTTAAAAAACTTGCAGTGTGAAGCTTCCACCAGAAAAAATAATGCAAGCCAATGATTTCAAGTATGTAGTCACGTTAAATTAAATGGTTTTCATCCCTGCAGAACGTTCAGTTTTTCACAGCAGAAGAAGAAAAGCAGAAATAAAACCTGAGACGGGATAAAGACAATTTACTCTCAACACTGATGTGCATTTCAATGATAAGAAGCAAACGGCACAGTCAGTCTACTTGTGACATGTTCCTAGTTTTCCCAAAGAGCAATAGAAAATAAGAATGTGTTCCAGACACAGGAGAATTTAATATGGAAACATTAGAGATGCTTATCTAGGGGAGTAATTTCAAAGTATGTATGTCACATATGTGTAAGTAAGTATACAGGCAAGTAAGTTAACATACAAGTTAAGAATATTTACTACAGTTAAAAATATAGGCAGTAAGATATTTTTCCCACTTACAACTCTTCTGCCTATCTTCCTATTTTCCCACATGCCTATTTTGATTTGTCTCCTTATGTTGTTTTCTCAGAACTGGACCTCGGTTGCTAGTTGTGGAGTTGGGATGATGACATCTTCCTTCTCTATACACAGTATATACATTATGTGTTTATACATATATACATATATATACACATATTATAGTGTATTTGAAACCAGACAGTACAAGTGTGAACTAAAAAAGAAAACAATCTATATGTTGTCCTTTTCTTACTTTGCTGCAGGATTTCTGAACAAAAAAAAAAAGGTCTACATAGATTTCCCCATACCGTCAAGAAATTCAGTTTTGGACCTGGAAACTGTGGAACTGTACAATTCTATTTTCAGTCAATGCAGAATAATATAATAGGCATGGGCAAAGGAGGCAAAAGGTGAGCTGGAGGCCCTTCGTCAAGTGTCCCAGCCATTACTGAATCCCCAGTGGCCAAATCTGTATCGGGTTCAGTTACCGTCAGCAACTTTTCAATAGAAAGCAAGTCTCTAAATAGATCCCATTGCTATGTTGCACTTGGCTGCATGGGGTAGAAGAGGGAAACAGCTCCTTCACCCTTGATCAGTGGAAAAGAGTTCACATCTTTTTATCTCGGGTTACATGGCCGACATTGGAAATATACTGTGCTTTCTATTACTGTGCGCTTCGTGTTTTCCTTATTGTGCTAAGCAGCTTATTTTTAGCTGTAGTGACTGAATACTGTAAAAGATTTGTTTCTTGACTTGGGCATTTAAAACAACATTTGCACACTGCAGGTGATGTCCAGCCTCTATTTTAAGAGACCCTTGCAAACAATTATTTAATAAAGTATTTGCATTCTGCAGCTTAAGGCTTGTCTACAAGCTAAGGCTTTGCCGTTCAAGTCTGCAGGATTAGTCAAAGCAGCAAGAAATTTGTAAATTGGGTCAAGAATGCTAATTAAGGCATCTTAACTACTGAAAGAACTTGATCATTCAGTAAGACTGGAGAGGTTAGACCAGTATTCACATCTTTTCCAGTAAATATGCAGTACGCTTTGGGCTAGACTCAGGCTACTTGACTTAGGTGTCCAACTGAAACAACCCAGACCAAAGACGTGTCCAAACTTGCTTGCTGAGAACTTGACTGAGCTTCTCCTCTGGCTGCTGCCAGAAGGTGGTGGCTGCCAGCAAAATCTCCTCCTTTGGGATGGAGAAGCTGAGCAGGAGGGAGCAGGGGCTTAGCAAACTGGTTCTCCTGCTTATTGCAGGTGTAAGGACCAAGGAAAGCACTTGGATTCCCTATGGAGGAATGAGGTGTTCATGGATGTGAAATCAGCTGCTGGAAGATCTTTTTTTTTTTTCCGAGTCTGTCTGGCTGCAACTGCCTTTTCTCTCCACCCACATACAGGTTTCTTTCCGAACTGGTTCCTTTCATCAGCTGAAAGTTTGTAGAGGAGATTCTGAGATATAAAAAACTGTGATGCTTTAAATGGATTTCAAAATCTCCTAGTCTGGTATACCCAATGAATGATATCTCTTCTCTGGAAGTGCATCTGAGATGCTGTTAGCCCTTCAGGGTTTATATATTAATATGAACTCCAAAGAGGCAAGGAATCAAGATTGTCAAAATGAGCTTGCACTTGTTTTGTGACATCAGGTAGACAAGTTTCTGCCTGGTCCAAGTCAAGGTAACTCTTGAGGATAATGCCATATATTTGAAGAGGTTTTATTTAGTGCTGATTGTCATCAGAGAAAAATTTAATTCTGGGGTCTGAGCTTTGCAGTACCCCTGTGAAAGGGTGGTTTCTGCAAATAGTAAGAGATCTGCTGAAAACTTTCTAGATATTTCCTATTCAAGCACTGGTCAGATATTATTTCTTCCAAGCATGAATTCTATTGCCAAAAGATGCAGGTAAGTGGTCTGTCCACAAAAAAGACATAAATAGCACTTGGGAAGCACAGAAATATCAAAATATTTCCCAGTTAATAGCTGTTCTTTTCTCAAGCACAATAATTTAGGAGTACAGAGAAGAAAAAACCCAAGAGGCTTCTTGGCTGAGGCTATTATCGAGATTTAAAATTATAATAACGGGAATCTATTTTTAATAAACTGCTACTGCAATGTTTATTGCAGTTAAGAATAAGTGTTATGATAATTCAATTTGTGGTTAATATTTTTAAAACAGAAAAGAGAAATGTTATTATAAAACTTTTTCAACCTCTACCATTATCTTCCACTTTTTTACATTTCAGACTCTTTGATGGCTCAGTGGGAGGTAGGAAGAGAGTATATTTCTTTCCAGTTTCTGTCTACCTAGTTTTGGAAGATTTGGATGACAACTTTGGAGGATGAAGGACTGATTTATTTGACGACCTCCCAGGTAAACTTTGGGTAATAATTGTTGAAATTTCTGAATATAAATATGAAAAAGTGCCTCAGTTTTGATCTGGAAGGACCTAGTATACCATTGAGATGATTTCCCAGTATTCCTATTCCTTGAGGACGTGACCTTGCTAACCAAACTTCTAGTTAGTGGCAACTGTGGGGAGGACAACAATAATCATAATCCCAAACTTCTGGGAGTTCTGATGCTGAGACAGATGCAATGCTAACAATGGATTGACATCATTTTTATACCATGAAGAATATTAACACTTCACAGAGGTTAGGAATTGAAGACCCACTTTTCTAAAAGATGTGATTTATCCCACATGTTTAAAATTCAGCTGTGCTATTTCTACTGCTACAATTCTCTCTTTTAGTGTGCCTCCTGGGACATGTGACTATTCTTATGGCTTACTGAGAAATGTCACCATCTGCAGTGGGTCAGCTTTAAGGCCTGGGCAGATTTGGTCTGCCAGGTCTGTCAAGTCCATGATAGCCCATGTGCAGGTCTGTATCCATCCTTTCATTTTTCGAAAGCTATGCAGGAGCTGTTGTTAAGCAGCAGTTCAGTTTGCTTGGTGGTTTATAATGGGTTATCATAAAAGGAAAAATAATGATGTTATTTTTGATACTGAAGTAAAACGTACAAATAATCTCATCTTTTTCCAAAAATCTGTCTGTGGAGTCGTAAGCATCAGAATGCACAGATGCATAAGATATGCTTTCAAAACACTGAATGTAGGAATTCATTAAAAAACCTTACTTCCCTGTTCTATTTCCTCTAGCTATGACTTTTGAAAAGTTTACAAAAAAATGTAACTCCTAAAATATTTTTTTAGTAAAGACTGTTTAATAACAACTTCTATATATACTTGAAAGTTTTGGCCTGGTGTCAAGACAACAATGCAGAAAACATCTACAGCTGCTTGTACTGACAACTAGAAGAAGCCTCATGTCTAAGCAAGCGGATTGATATTCAAGGGTCACCTCCTCCAAGCTCAATGAGCAGAAGCTCAGTCAAAAATGCCAGGAGGCCTGCATGGATGAATGAGGAGGTCCTGGCAAAACTCAAACACAGAAAGGGAGCACACAGTTGGTGAAAGCAGGCACAGGTAACCTGGAGGGAATTCAGAGACAGTGTCCAAGCATGCAGAAATGTGGTTAGCAAAGTCAAAGCCCAGCTGGAGTTGAATCATGCCAGGGATGTCAAAGACAAGAAGAAAGGCTTCTATAAGTATCTAGGTGACAAAAGGAAGGCCAGGGAAAATGTGGCCCTGCTGCTGAATGGAGCAGGCAACCTAGTGACACAGGGCATGGAAGAGGTTGAGGTACTGAAAGCCTTATTTGCCTCAGCCTTTACTAGCAAGACCAGACTTCAGGAATCGCAGGTCCAAGAGATCAGTGGAAGAGTCTGGAGCAAGGAAAACTTGCCCTTGGCGCACAAGGATCCGGTCAGGGAATACTTAAGCAAACTGGACATATATAAACCCATGGGCCTTGATGCACCGACAAATACTGAGGGAACTGGCAGATGTCATTGTGAGGGCACTGTCAATAATCTTTGATTGATCATGGTGGTTAGGAGAAGTGCCTGAAGACTGGAAGAAAGCAAATGTTGCTCCTATCTTCAAAAAGGACATGAAAGAGGACCCAGAAACCTACAGGCCACTCAGCCTCATCTCCTTCCCTGGGAAAGTGATGGAGCAGCTAATCTTGGAAACCATTTCCAGGCATATGAAGAACAAGAAGGTGATCAGGAGTAGCCATCAAGGATTCACCAAGGGGAAGTAATGCTTGAACAACCTGATAACCTTCTGTGATGA
This sequence comes from Rhinoptilus africanus, assembly GCA_013400135.1. Taxonomy (NCBI): domain Eukaryota; kingdom Metazoa; phylum Chordata; class Aves; order Charadriiformes; family Glareolidae; genus Rhinoptilus; species Rhinoptilus africanus. The sequence continues at coordinate 477,692 of VXBO01013622.1, forward strand.
AATGACTGGCCCGAAAGTCAGTGGCTATTGTCTACCTTCACTTCAGTAAGGCTTTTGACACTGTCTTTCACAGGATCTTCATGGAGAAGCTAGTGAATTATGGGCTGGATGAGAAGACAGTGAGGTGGACTGAAAACCGTCTCAACAGCTGGGTCTAGGGGATGGTGATCAGTGGAACAAATTCTAATTGGATGCCAGTAACTAGTTGTGTACCCCAGGGGTTGATACTGGGTCCGATCCTTTTCAACATATTCGTTAATGACCTGAATGGTGGGGCAGAACATACCCTCAGCAAATTTATTGATGGTGCAAAACTGATACACCAGATGATTTTTCTGCCATCCAGAGGGACCTCAACATACTGGAGAAACGGGCCAACACACACCTCATGCAGACCAACAAGGGGAAGTGCAAAGCCTTGCACTTGTGGAGAACACCACCATGCACCAGTACATGCTGGGGGCCACCCAGCTTGAAAGCAGCTTTACAGAAAAGGCCCTGGGAGTCCTGGTGGACATGGAGTTGAACATGAAGCAGCACTGTGCCAGTACGACAAAGAAGGCCAGTGGCTTGCAATAGGAGTGCTGCCAGCAGATCAAGGGAGGTGACACTACCTTCAGCATTGGTGAGGTCACACCTGGAGTGCTGTGTCTAGTTCTGGGCTCATCAATACAAGAAAGATGTGGAGCTACTGGAGAGAGTCTGGCTAAGGGCCACTAAGATCATTAAGGAACTGGAGCATCTCTCCTATGAGGAAAGCCTGTAAGAGCTGGGACTGTTCAGCCTGGAAAAGAGAAGGCTCAGAAGGGGAACTCATCAATGTATACAAATACCTGAAGGAAGGGTACAGAGAGGACAGAGCCAGACTCTTCCCAGTGGTGACCAGTGACAGGACCAGAAGCAATGGGCACAAACTGAAATACAGGATGCTCTGTCTGAACATTAGGAAACATTTATTCACTGTGAGGGTGACTTAGCACTGGCACCCAGAGAGGTTGTGGAGCTTCCATCCTTGGAGATACTCCAAACCCAACTGGACAACACACCCTGCTTGAGTAGAGGGGTTAGACCAGGTGACCTCCTGAGGTGCCTTCCAACCTCAACCATTCTATGATTCTGTGATGCAATAACTTCAGATGAAATGTAGAGATGTGCACTACAGTGCAATACATTTGACAGTCTGAATTATAAAAGAATAACCATGCCAAATACACAGATCATTCTGAAGTCCTGGTGCACATCTCAGATTCAGTATGCCAAAATCACTTTGTCTCCTTGTTTACTATTTACTGTGACATTAAGTATGATTGCTCTATTTTTCTTATAAACTATCATTATTGTTTCATGGCAAAATCTTTGCATTTTTAGCTCCCAATTAATTTCCTTACTGCAAATGAAAGCTAAAGCCATCAAGAAAAGCACGTACAAATTCCGGCCATTTAAACTAACCAAGCTAAAGATGGCTACAAGTCTGTAATTCACTAGAGGGGCTCTGATGATGTTCCAACCCTGGAAGCTTTTAACTCAAGCACAGGGAGCAAATTTTGGTGCTATATACCCTCAAGGAAATCAGCTTTATATGGAATGTATTAGAATATTTCCAAATACTAAATATGCATAAATAATGTATTTGGAACATGAAAGGAAGATAGTAAGCTATTTGCTAAAGAAATGATAAAAAATGTTTGTTGACTGACTGGAAGGAAAGGGCTGCAATTTTGACTTAGCTGTGAATGCAGATGCTTCCCTTTAGCAGAGAAAGTACAAATATTTATCTTACTTTTTTCTGAGCTGGAAATGAAAATTATTTCTCTCTTTATCTATTTCTACAGCTCCTGGTTTTGTGGCTCTACTCTGTGACTACACAGAAATCAGTCATTTCTTTCACTGTTTTATTTCCTACTTACTTTCCCTCTTATCTATCTGTATGATAGACTAATTTCCTGCCTTGTCTATTTTAACTTCNAAAATAAATGATGTTTTTAGAAAAAGTACACAAATATAATTGTGCCCTTTCCCCATTTCAATCCTCCTCCACTATGTCACATCATGTATTCTGTAACAAAGACTGACAAATCCTCTGAGACTATTTTATCATGTATTTCAGCTCAGAGTATTACAAATAATCTACCTATGCTATTGTGCACTAGGGTATCACTAGAAACAAAATTCTTTGTGAACTGGAAATTTGATAGAACCCAACAGATGGATGTCCCTCAGGCACCTGGAGTCAGTAAGAAGTTGGAGAGGGTCTAAATTTGTCTGAAGGTAGAAGGGTCCATATCCCTTGAGCTATTGCACTGCCTTAATTTCTCCATTTTTAATTCTCCCCATTTTAGATAATCCTAGGTCAATATTAGGAGATGTCAAAGAGAGAATATAACAGCTTAAGAACATCACCGAAGGGTTATTACATCTTTGACAAGCTACAAGGCAGAATGGATAGTACGTCTTCTACAATCTGTATGAACTTTTGTGATAGCAAACCTTTGCTCTCAAGCACAAAGTACTGCTCTAAGACATGATTTATTAGTGGGTCGTTTGAGTTGGAGATGGGCATATATATCCCATATGGTCTTATTTATCCCAGAAGGGTCTATTGCCTGATGGCTGCAGCTGCAGAGGAATGGACTTGATGGACTAGATAGTCCCTGTCTGTTCCTAGATTTCCAAATTCCTAATTTGTCTGTATATGAGAGAATATACTCAAACACTATATTAGCTGGGATAAAAAGCAATTATCTCTGTAAGTAGTGACAGGATAGATTGTGCACCTTATTTCTTCCTTGTGATATGCCCTCTCCTCTTACCCAGCCTATGAGTGAAATGCTCACCCCCAAGGACCAAAATGTTACCTCTAATTCTCACCTGGCCGATGTGCCTTTGGAACTGCCATGTTCATCACTCGCCCTCCATCCTGAGGTTTAGGGGGGGATGCGGTAAACCTGCAAATCCCCGACTCTGACGGCGTGCTTGAGGTCAGACTGTCTGTGTAGTCATTAGTCCCTGCCGTGAGCTGCTCCGATGATGTGTCTGATATGAAGCATTCTGTAATGGTGAACTTGGCATGTCTCAGCTGCTCTTCCATTTTTGCATGCTCATACGCTCTCGCTAGCTCTTCGTATGTTGAGGAGGCACTTTCTGTGGAGACCATGCTGCTTCTTGCTCGATCTAAACATCAGAAACATAAATAATGGGAGAAAGAAAACATCTACACAAGCCTTTTTGGAAGAAAAGCTATGAACATGATAGTATTTCTTAATAAAATGCAGAGTCCTTGAAATTATCAAGGTGATTTAAATGAGTTTGTTTCACTTTACATGTCTGCACAATTCTTAGTTTAGTCAGTAACTTGATAATTTTACATAATCTAAACTGAAGTCTTATTCTTCCAGCAGAATTTTGTGGCTTAGCATTGAATTCATGGTTTAGAAGAAATGCCCTTTAATGCATGAAAAAGTTTACCTTTTTTTTTTACAAAAAACCATTTCTCTAAAAGTTAAATGCCTTAAAAATACTAGAAACACCCAAAACAGATTTAGCAAAATGAGGAACAGCTTATTTATATTATCTTTTTAATGTATCTCAGAAAAATTTCTGTGAGGTGATGTCTAGGTGAGAAAGGATAATCTTTCTGTACCTGCAACAATCATACCTTTTTTTTTGAGAAAGCTCTGAGGACAAAGGTTAAATAGAAAGGCAGTGTCTCTAAGGCATCGTCTCAGCCACAGGTGAAATACTATCTCATTTCGCATGGAGCAAAGGTCTTAAGAAAGCAATACTGTTTGGTAGCTATCAGCCNCCCATGTTCTTCTTTTAGTTTTCTTTTGCAAAATCCTTTATACCTTTTTTTCAGTGTCAGGCCCTGCTTTTGAATGACCTTCCTGGCACCACTGACTACCTTCCATTTCTCTGTCCTCACAGCAACTGCTTTTCCATTTATGGTGTATATTAAGCAAAAGACTATAGTTTATTTATTACTCTTTTTTACATATATAAGCACTACTGATTCCTTTCTGTGTATATAAGTAGACCCACCCACACCAGCAAATTTATATACTAACTAAAAATAAAATAAAATAAAATAA
>VXBO01013622.1:482104-518467 GCA_013400135.1 Rhinoptilus africanus
GCCGATGTGCCTTTGGAACTGCCATGTTCATCACTCGCCCTCCATCCTGAGGTTTAGGGGGGGATGCGGTAAACCTGCAAATCCCCGACTCTGACGGCGTGCTTGAGGTCAGACTGTCTGTGTAGTCATTAGTCCCTGCCGTGAGCTGCTCCGATGATGTGTCTGATATGAAGCATTCTGTAATGGTGAACTTGGCATGTCTCAGCTGCTCTTCCATTTTTGCATGCTCATACGCTCTCGCTAGCTCTTCGTATGTTGAGGAGGCACTTTCTGTGGAGACCATGCTGCTTCTTGCTCGATCTAAACATCAGAAACATAAATAATGGGAGAAAGAAAACATCTACACAAGCCTTTTTGGAAGAAAAGCTATGAACATGATAGTATTTCTTAATAAAATGCAGAGTCCTTGAAATTATCAAGGTGATTTAAATGAGTTTGTTTCACTTTACATGTCTGCACAATTCTTAGTTTAGTCAGTAACTTGATAATTTTACATAATCTAAACTGAAGTCTTATTCTTCCAGCAGAATTTTGTGGCTTAGCATTGAATTCATGGTTTAGAAGAAATGCCCTTTAATGCATGAAAAAGTTTACCTTTTTTTTTTACAAAAAACCATTTCTCTAAAAGTTAAATGCCTTANGTGGTTTAGAAGAAATGACCTTTAATGCATTTTACAAAAAACCGTTTCTCTAAAAGTTAAATGCCTTAAAAATACTAGAAACACCCAAAACAGATTTAGCAAAATGAGGAACAGCTTATTTATATTATCTTTTTAATGTATCTCAGAAAAATTTCTGTGAGGTGATGTCTAGGTGAGAAAGGATAATCTTTCTGTACCTGCAACAATCATACCTTTTTTTTTGAGAAAGCTCTGAGGACAAAGGTTAAATAGAAAGGCAGTGTCTCTAAGGCATCGTCTCAGCCACAGGTGAAATACTATCTCATTTCGCATGGAGCAAAGGTCTTAAGAAAGCAATACTGTTTGGTAGCTATCAGCCTGCCGTCATTCAAGTGCTTTATTCATTGTTGCTGAAGCTAATGGGGGCTTCATATTTGACACAGTGGCTATTATGACCTACAAGCTATTCCTTTCTGGTGATGAGTTTCCGAGAATATCAATATTTCTTAAACAAGCACTGTTATTGAAGATGTAAATGGCTACTGATACATTAAAAAGCATTCTAGAAACACATCGCTCATTTCTGCAGGGACACATCACTGGCCTATTGCACCCATTGCACTTCTACTTCAGTGGGCTGAAGAGCAGAGGACTGTCACAAGTTCCTTGGGCAGAAGTCATACTTCATCACAAGATCTGTACAATTTCAGATATTGTTGGTGATGCTCAATAAACAGGCACAATGTAATAGCTAATTCATAAAAATGGTACTCCTAGAGCAGCCAGAGGCAACTGTGTTGTTATTGCAAATCTTTATCTTTTTTATTGTGTGCTAGGATCCTTGCATCAGTTTTCATTGTGCAAAAACAACACTCCTGCCACTTGTAAATAGGACCATGCATTATTTACAACGACAAGTGCTTCTACAACATGCTCTAACTTGCTTAAGATTTTGAGCTGGCCAGAACTTAAACAATTTATTTTGCTTTGTTTTTCTACAGGAAAAATAATTCTGTTTTTCACATTTGATCTGTAAGTCAGACCAAAGTAATGTCTTTCCAAATTTCTGATCAACTGAAAATTCCTGGAAGGCTGCAGTTGCCCAGTGCCATAGAGCAGTATCTGTAAATATGATGGTTATGCAAAGGTCCCAGTTTGGTCCATGAAGGTCAAGACCTGCAGCTTCCCACAGCCCATGCCCTAGGGAGACTATTCCAGGAAGAATCTGCTTGAATGCCTACTTTAGGTTTGATGAAAATTCAACCAAGCCCAGAGTGACCTTCATGAAACCTAAATTCAACAGAAAATTTCTAATGGCCTCTAGTTAGATGTGAACTGCTGCAATACATTTCTCCTAAGCTTAAAAGCTACCACTTCGTAAACCCGGAATTGTTTTGAAAAGAAGTGCTAAATTCCTCTAACTGCATTGACTGCATCAACTAGATTCAGAAATCCAGCTCCATATTGGAAAAGTGATCAAATGTGCACATTAGTTCAATTGATTTTTGAACACATAATTTAGCTATACCTACTATAATGTTTATTCGGAAATTTTAAACTTCTGAAGTACTCAGATTAAACTGACTCTGTTCTTTTCCCAGAAACCAAGTGGCATAATAGAGCTATATTTTGGCACAAGAAAACCTTTCTTGAGCATGATCTAGAGCTTGCTATCCCTTACATAAATCACTGTGTGTTCACACAGTGAACACTCTGTGTTCACTGAATTCTCTGCCCTTTGCCACGTGCATTGCAAAATATCCGTGGGTGACAAAATGTTGGAACACATGCAAGTGAACCTGAAATCTGGAATGTCTACAAAAAGGGTTTCTGAGATAACATTTGTCATTAATATTTGTATCTGTATGGCTGTTAGAGTTAATCCTTAACGCCTTATGATAATTCTACCCGAAGAAATCAGGATGAAGTTTGTGAGATGGCTAGAGGTATTTATTGAGTGCTGTTACGCTATGGAGACAACATAGGGGTCTGCAAGCTTAGGAGGGTGAATTGTGAAAATATGACAACTCCAACCTCTAAATTACTGGATGTAAGGGAAGTCAGATGCTTGTTATAAAGAGAATAAAAATAGTCATACTGGTTTTTATGGTGAAAGGCCAGTTGCATCTACTGCTTTGTAGCTCTATCACATAGGTTTTTTATGTGACAAATACTTTTCCCCTAAAATCAGGTTGGAAGGTACACAATTCTTTCTGAGGAGGCCAGAGTAAGGCTGGATTCACTTCTGCCAGGAATTCCTTTGAATAGTTCTTTACCTTTTGTCATATTTAACCTTTATTAGATTTGCTTCGTGACTATTCTGCTTAATCATTTACTCATTTATTTGCCGTTTTTTTTGTCACTTGTTCAGCGTAGGGTAGAGAGTTAAGCTTTTTTCTTCAGTTACAATTGCCTTTATAATGTGAAGACATCAAGGACAGATTAAAACTGTGGGTAGAATATGCATTCAGTGGCTCCCCACTTATCATCTAGTGGAATAAAACCTATGCTGTTTCTCAAGAAAATCAGAGCTAGCTGCGGCAGTATTCAGTGATATGAATGGATTTTGACTTGGACTCCAATTCTAGATTTTTTCCTCTCATTTTTTCTACTTAGAATAAACTCTATGAACATACTACACGAATGGGAAAAGAAAAATACTAACCTCAATGGGTCTCAAACTTTATAACTATTCCACCTATGACTCAGGCACATTCTGGGTTGTTAATACTGCCCCTTCCTGGGCAATGCCATTTCATGCAGCAAATTCTCCTACTTTTTCCTTCAGCTACAGGAAAAATCTTTCATAGGACTCCAGTATGCATGTGTGGCATGAGAAACCACAGGCACGCCACTTGTTATCATTAGCACTACATGCATTTGTGGCACCCCTTATAAATAGCGTCCAGAAAAACACCCTACCAAGGAAAAAAATAATGACACCTAAGCACCAAATGAAGTATTTCAAGGACCATGAAGGTTACTGCAGCTACTGCTGTCTCATTTTCACAGTGTAGCCCTGCAGAGAGCCCCGTACCTGTGTCCTGCGAGGGGCTGACGCTGTAGCTGTCGCTTTCCTTGTCCACTGATCCTGCTGGCCTGGGCGTGGGCAGCCTCCAGTCTGTGGTGAGGGTATGAGCTGATATGGTGGGGTGAGGTCTGTTGAGGGTCCACTGACTAGCGTAGCGGTTGCGAGCTGTGGGTCCGGTTTTGGCACTCCTCCTTGTGGTAGGATCTGTGATGGATAACAGAGAGGGTCTTGAATTGGTAAGGAAACAAGCCCTGTCAGAAGGGGACAGCCACTGAAATCATGTTTGTTAAAAAACCCCACAAAATATTCTTGGTGGGAAAAAAAAATAACAGTAAAAGGGATGCTCATTTACAATCTGCTAACGATTTTTTGAAATACCCTCTTTGTAATGAAACCACCCATTTTATCAAAGGGTGCAGCTGAAGAGCTGAGACCACTACCAATCTCCCATTGACACCTTCATTAGCTCAGTCCTGCAACATAAGCAGTTCTCCAGTACCGAAACCACTTTGAGATGTGAAAGAGCACAAGACCAGTAGATCTGGTCAGGGACTTCACACTACATCTCAAGCAAAGTCTAAGGTAAATTGGCAATGTAGATGTGCCCTCAGAAATAACCTACACTGGGTACATGGTCTTGGTTTGTAAAAACATGCTTAGAAATGTGGTGATAAAATTCCCTATTTTGGACATTTTATTAATACTTTTATTATATTATGTTATTAATTGGCTACAGATTCCCTATTGTTTTTAACAAGTAGCCAAGACATAAAACATAGCCTGTAATAGTGCCATCAGAGTTTCACTAGGAACAGGTTCGTGAAGACTTGACTGTTTTAAAAATTTAGTAAATAAATACAATATCTTAATATTTAAAAATCATCTGCTACTTGTTTAAGGTCAGCAATGTTTTATTTTTTATTATCCTAAAAATAATACAGTGACCAAAGAACTATCTGCCCAAACTGACCTCATTATTTTGTTAATAAATTGTTCTTCTGTAAAAGTGACGCTTGTACTCCCTAACAAAGCAAGTGGAATAGAAAAATCATTATGTGGCAAACAGAAAGTGACTAAATCAGCACTGAAGGATTTCTCTTCTAAGCTTCTGAAAGGATATTACTAACAATAGAGAGAAAGGGTATTAGAAATGAAAAATTCAAATCTATTCAAAAGTTCTTTGACATTCAAATGGTGAAGTTGTCAGTGGTTGAGGTAAGAGACTTTAGCAGAAGCAATTTAAAGAAAAAATACAATACCCAGATAATGGCTCTCAGTGTTGCTTCTGCCTAAGCATTGCCAGTAAGAATTTGTACTCCACTGCTTCAAAGAAACAAGGTATTTATTTACAAATACCAGCTATGGTCTGATCTCCTATTTCACATCTTCCCCCTACAGCAGTGGAAAAATATGAACCCGGTGCCATTGATAATTGATCCTCCTGGTAGTGCAACACATAGCTGCCTCACATGGATAACATCCAAAAGCACACTTGGCATGACATGACCAGCCTGTCAGTATAAGCCAATGCATGTACCAGCTGTGGAAAGTTGGCACGTGGCTGTCGTGTAGCCAGAAGAAAGCCTCGTGCCTGCTTTGAGGGAAGATGTGAAGGACAGGAGGAGAGTGCTGGTGGGAAACCTGTCAGCTCGGTGCTGGGGCTGCTTGGTCTGGAGAAAGATCAGGGGGATCTCATCAACGTATATCAATACTTGAAGCGCAAAGAGGATGGAGCCAGCCTCTTCTGGGTGGTGTCCAGCGGCAGGACCAGAGACAACAGCCACAAGGTGAAACACGGGAGCTTCCCTCTGAACATCAGGAAAACACTTTACTGTAAGGGTGACTGAGCACTGGCACAGGTTGCCCACAGAGGTGGTACAGTCACCCTCCTTGGACATATTCAGAAGTCATATGGATATGGCTCTGAGCAACCAGCTCTAGCTGACTTTGCTTTAAGGACAGGGGTCGGACTGGTCAGTGCCCAGAGGTCCCTTCCAACCTCAGCTATTCTCTGATCCCGTGACTCAGTAGGCTTTCATCAACAGTTTGAAGGAGGCGGGAGAGCCTGCTGCCAGCGTGCAGGAGGTCAGTGTTCGTCCTGCTGAGCGTGTGCTGACCAATAGCTCTGCCCCAGCTGTGCTGCGCTTGCAGAAGGGACTCTGTGGCACAGACGCAGCAAGCTGCAGAGCTGCCCGTGTGATGGAAAACAGCGCACATCTGGTGCCTTGGTTTTTAAGCCAGTTCTGCTGTCATAGGCTGAAACATAACTGTAGACAGCTACAGTGAACAAGGCAAAGGAGCATACCTCTTCTATACATAAATAAAAAAAAGAACTAGAGAACAACTTAAAAAGTGCTATAAGGGAATATTTGTCAATCAATGTGTGGGAGTGTGCTCAGACAGGAGGATCCACAACGTCTGAGCCCCAGCTGGGCACTGCTCCCTGCCTCTTCACAGAGAAAGCTGTGAGTCTAGACAAAACCTCACAGCCTAGCCTCTATCAAAACTATATTAGCCTCTTAAATCCAGAGAACACTATCTAAAAGTCTTTGACCCGGTCCTGTCCACTGCTGCAATCAGATCTTTACTGCATGATAAAAATGATGATGGATTTCTGTTTCCAAGGCTGAACTGGACAAAGATCATACTCTTATACATGAATTAAATCCAAGTTTAATTCGATGGAAGTCTCTCCCTGACTTCAGTGGAATGAAGCGCATAACTGCACAAAAAAAAGCGATTAGCTATGGAAGGCGTTGGTACTACAAAACGTTGTGGTATGATACAGGCATGCAATGTTGGGGGGATGCCTCGTATTCAAAAAGGCAGGGGTCTGTTTACTCAGATGATCTTGATCTGCCAACATGATAAAAATTCTATGATGATATTTTTGCTCTTGGTGAGCAGGCTAGCCAGCATGCACATGAACTAAAGGAACAATACAAGGGTGGTACCAGAAAGAAAACAAATATAATATTTTGACACTTCTAATTCAAACGCCATGACTGCTTATAGTTAAAAATGATGTTACTAATCTAGTCCTCAAGAAATAACTAATCAAATCTTAAAACTGTCAGAGTTAGAAAAGCAGCAAGGTCAGGACTAGAATAGCTATCATTTATAAAGATGGGGGTGGAAATGGAGATGAAATGAAGATTTTTCAAATAAGTTGCATTCTAGCAACTGAGCTCTCAGTATTCATGTTCACCAAACTCACCAAGTAAAGAAATTCTGAAACAGAGGACAGAAATAATTCAAGAGATTTGCACACTGCTAGTGAACTATACTTTAGTAATATTCCTAACTCATAAGTATTCCTTCGATCTAGTGATTTTCTTTTCCATTTACATATATATGGAACACATTCATGAGAGAAATAAGAAGGATTAATTGCAACAGTATATTAATTTACGATCGTATTTTAATCACTATAAGAATATCTCAGCATGAATATATCTGGGAAAAGTAATTTACCATAATTACTAAAACTGGAAATACAACTTTCTCAGAAAAGCAATAATGAGAAATGCATTTCTTGCCTGATGGAGAGGTAAGGAGTGAAGATGTATTTTCAAATACAATAAAGATTGATCACCTAGAAAAAAATATATTAGACACTAAAAGCCATTAAGCTAATTTACCCAATAAATTCTAGAAATTAAAATCTAACATGCATTTGGTTTAATGAAAGCCAGGTATGAATTATTTCAAATTACACCTATACCTCAGATGCATATGTAATTTCTACCCTGTTGAATCACTAAAAGAAATTGTATAAGAAATGTTCTCTGCTGACCTAAATAGATTTCTCTTAACTTTCAGACTGAAGAAAAAACCCCATGAGGATACAAATGCAGGAGCACGCTATTCATTTTCTTATAGCTTTCTCCTCTCCAGATAACATATTCTCTTATATGCTTACTTGTTCCTGGCCGGGCATCAGAAACATCCACCAGTGGTCCTGTAGCTTGTGACACGGACTGGTAATGTACTGTGTGGGTGACAGTCAGCGACTTCTGCTTAGACGTCTCTCCAAAGTCAGCATCAGTGAGCAGAACCGTTGATCTGTCATCTGTAAGTCAAAAAACCCATCAGATAATGACTAACAAATTTTGGGTTTGCCTTCATAAGAGCTTCACAGCAAGTCCCCGGACTTATTTGCTTTCAGCTGGGCGTCACCACTGACAGTGGCAGCTCCCTCTTCCCTGAAGGGCTGAAGATGGCTTTGAAGGGTGTACCATAGCTCGGGATCCTCTGGGTTTAAACTCAAAGTTCATACAAAACTAAAGAATAAGTGTAATTTTCATGTCTGTCTTTGTGATTTCAACTTAGACATATGCAACTGAGACAGCATCCTTCCAACAAACTAATTTGTGTGTAATTATTTTTGGCCCTAATTCCCCCTCTCACATCTTCTGAATGCTGCCCTCTCCCCCTTCATTTTCAGAGAGGTCAGCTGAGCTTTTCAACAGCAAAATCAATTTCTTAATTTCTCTAAACATAATTAATAATGTCCTCGGTGAAATCACCCATGCCTTCCCAAAACGAGGTCATTAGGTAATGCTGCTAACTAACCTTCTACCAGTCAGCTTTTTCTCCAGTGACAGAATATTGCAGAAAGGATGGCCGTGACCCAAGACTGTTCTTAGGGAGCTGCTTATTTATAAGCACATGAGTACCGTAGTGAAGACAATGGAAATATACTTGGAGGGCAGCTAAGCATCCTTAAGTCCAGTGTTTGGCTGTTCTGGAAGGTAAGGGCTAAGTCCTACCAGCTCTCTCTGCACCAAACCTCACTGCTGTAGTTTGGAGAATCTTTAGAGATCTTTATGGGAGTCATATAAGTTTCTCTCAACATAGTCAGTCTAGCAGATGGGCTTTCCTGCAGCTGCAATTTTTTTTCAGTTATGAAGCCTGACCTTGAGAAGGACTGAGAGGAAAAGGTGAGCACTGACCTTTACTGCTGTCTGGTTTTACTGCCTATTGATTCCCTCTGGGGTAGTATATAGTCACCTAATTTCTACACAGACCTTGATCTCTGCAGAAAGTCAGTGGTATACAGCACTTTTTTTTTTCTTTTTTTTTTTTTTTTCAGTTATGATCTCTGTATTGTATTTCTTTCACTCCAAAGAGGAATCTGGTCCACTTTATCATGGAAGGTTTAACAGAAATAAATCTTCCACTGACTTTGTGCTTGCAGAACTATTTGCATGCTATCAGACTTTCTCTTGTATTCGTTACAGTCTTTTTATCCATTCATGATAGTAATAAAAGCCACAAGAACTTCTTTCCTATGTTATGCTATATAGCTTTGTAATGAATTTCTAAGAGGACTGGCAGCAGTTGGGCTTCCATGCATTTACTAGTCAGCAAAGGTTGAGACTTCTAAGCATTCCTGGATTTTATTATTAATTTTTTTTTAATTTGACAAGAAACCATTAAGGCGAACAGTTCTGCACAATAACATAACCAGCATTTTTTACCCAAAGAAGGCCATAAATAGAATGAGGGTTATGAAATCAAATTACTCTGTCTCTGGCAAAAGATGAGCGCTTATTCAGGTTGGGAATAAAGTCTTTTGGCAGTAAACTATGTCGAAGACTGCCAAAGTGCCTGCTTATTCTGAGTGCTTTGTGGAGAGCTAGCAATTACCAAGGGACTGATCGCATTGCTACAGTCAAGGCACTAACGGTATTTCCACTATAACCCCCTATTGCTCAGCAACTATAATTCAAAAGTAAAAGCTGTCTTTAGGATGAAGCGTGGCACAAAAGACTGCATCACAGAGGCCAACTCGGGAAGCTCAAATCAGGATTTTAAAAAGTCTGTATTTCAGGTAAAGCATGGATCTCATTTTCAAATCTGCAGCACAAACTGTGAAATGTCCCCTGAGGGCACCTCCCCACGCCAGACCGACAGCAACCATGACAGAGTGCGGGGTTAAAGCAGCTTGTCCCTCACCAGTGTGGGCATGGACAGGAGTTGCAGAGATGCTGTGCCACCTTGCAGAGCTTTCCTCTCCAGCCACGCTGTCCTTGGGGTGCTGTTACATTCTCAGCCATCACAGGCTGCTACACAGATTTTGATCCAAAAAAGTTAGAAGTCTAACAAGATCAGCCATTCTGGAGGGCCTTGCCACAATGTGCACATATAACAGTCACAAGATCAGGCTGTATTTTAATTCTTTTGAGATTTCAGACATCTTGTGTTTAAACAATTTCGAGAAAAACCCTGATACCAAACAAATCTGGTTTTCATGACAGTTCAGCTATGTGCCAGCCTTATGAGAAATTCTGTTGTGTGAAACAATTCAGATTTGAATTTTGCATAGATAAATAAAAGCTGAAAACTGATCAAAATGTTGAAGTATCATTTGCTATGAACAGGTGGGTACAATATGCAATGTATAAGTTTTAGAAGTTGGCTGTTGCAAATCTTTAAATACTGATATTGTAGTTTCAGAATGTAATTTTCTTTTTAAGTAGTGTCAGTAATACAACTGTCTAGTCAAAGCCAAAACAGAAATCAAAATGTAAATCATAAAACTGCCAGTCTTCATTTACATTTTCTTCAAGTGGCTCTTTCCGCCAGCTTCATTTTCCTAATGTCCTGCACTATTTTAAATACTGTACTGAGATTACTTAAAGTGAGATATTGTTCAAAGGGGAGAAAAAAAAAATCAGTTCAGTTTTCAAATGTGGCAACTTACTTTGTAGCTCTTTTGTCTTGATGTGTGCAGTGGGGAAAAGGTATAGGGTAAAGGAAGTCCACTTAAAGTGCGTGTTACATAAACCAGTGAAAACAAGCTAACGAGAGTTTACCAATGGTTTCCATCGTGTCCCTCTCCTCAATCAGAAGCTGTGCTCTGGGAATGTCTATATGCATCCTCAGTGTTTGCTGCTGCTTATTAAGTGTATCTGATGTCCTGGTGTTCTTGCTAAAAATAAAAGAGAAGTGAACACATTAACATTCAGTCTAAATGAAAAGATACTAGAAAACTTCCTCACTTTAAATCTGTCTAGCTCAAACAAAAAGTAATATAACCATAATCAGCAAAATACCCATAGATCTTATTTTCCCCTCTTCAGAACAAGTGCACGGTATTAATTTATTGCACGTGACAAGCAGATAAAGGTGTTGAGGGAATTGGTCTATTCTTTATCAGTATGGATCTCCTGAAAATTTCATAATAGTTATCTTCAACTGTTGTCATACAATGAAAACACTTTGCAAGATGGACCTTTTCTTTCATTCCTCATTCATATGAATAAAGAGGCACACAGCTGATCAAACAGGTTGGTAGGAAAATGCTGTCTTAAGAAATTTCTAATTTTTTGTTTTAACTTTACATTATTTTTCATTACATAAATTCCAAATATCACTAGAATTGATAAACAAAAACCCAAATTAATAACTAGGAATTCCATTAATAAATTGCATAAAATAAATAAAGGCTCTAGTCCCATTGATGTTCTAAGATTAAAATTGCAAATCTTGTTTACATTCATGGATTATTTCTAATTGATTGATGCAATATTCTAAGAAAGAACATAAACCAATTATTCTGTCGTCATGCAAATTGAAACAATTTCATTTTGAAGTTTGTGTACCAGAAAATGACTTCTTAAATGAGCTGTCTACCAAAAGCAAACGAAAATGGATAGTAAAACTGTGTGCTACAATCATTTCTAGTACAGAGCTTGCACCAAGAAACCTTCAAACTGCACTAAAAACCCAGGAACTTTTTGCCCTTTTAGATGTAATTACTCTTTGGAGGAGACGAGATATTTGCAAATACTTCTTTACGCAGGGAGGCTGAGGAAAATTAAGACAAATCAGACAGTAGTGTGATCCAAGTGCTCACACTTCAAAGAGCTTTAAAATCTAAATGGAGGCTCATTTTCTAGTGTAAAATAGCAGTAGATAACTCAGTTTAATTCTCCTTTGGCAATGAATTATTGTTGTTAATGGAATCAGCAGAGGACTATTAAGCTGCTTGATGATAAGCTCATTTCTTCCCTGAGTGAGAGCCTCTACATAGGAGATTAATGCATGTGTGATGAGCCCACATCTCTGAACAATTTGCCTTAACTTCCTGCTGTGCCTCCAGGTGAGCAAGACCTAACTATTGTAGGTTTGGTTGTTTTCCTGAAGTCCTTTTTAGGAGAAACTGCTTTGTCACATGATGGGTAATTCTGCTCCAAATTCAAGAGGGAGATCGGCAAGGCACATGGGTACACCTCTCTGTCTGATTCTCACCTTCTGGCTTTCCCTGCCTTTGTGCTCCCCAGCATTAACATCATCTACGTGTCTCAAACTTTAACATCTCTGTCTTTACCTAGGTGGTTAGGTGCTACTGTTGCTATCATGTACAAATGGACAGCTGAAACACATTCAAACAGGCTACAAACTTGTGCCTCATTTAATCATTATGGAAGGAAAATATCAGGAGAGCTACCCAAGGGCTGCCAGACTTTTCTGCATATATAATCAGTGGAGAGTAGTAGTCACAGTGTTTTATTAAGCACATAAATTTCCAAAGACATTTAGGATCCTAAAATGCAGATAAATTCCACACTGACGTATTGTTTGGACCACAGGGAGCAGGAGGACAGTTCCCCAGGTTTGCTGTTACATTGCTCACCTACCAAGAGAGAATCCTGAATCCCATTCCTGGCTCCAGGTAGATCTTTTCACAAAATACATGGAAGGTCCTTCAAGCCAGAACTAGAACCCAGGCCTCTCTATATTCAGAAAAAATCCCTACAATGCTCGAGAGTTATGCTTTGTTTTGTGTGATCTCTCTCCTCCTCCTTACTGGCCTAATTAATTCTGTATGCAGCAGCATGGTGACATGGAGTGTCCAAACACAGAACAGGCAATTGGCAGCAGCAAGAGGGTTGTTGCTGATTAGTATGCTATCTCTTTCTGGCTGAAGGAATTTTGAATTATTTTCTGCAGACCACAATAGCTCAACTTGCAGGTTATAAAAACCTAAAGTGCCAACAGCAATTAAGTGCCTCTAGGACTTGGCAGCAAGGCAAAGATTTTTAGGATTGCAATTTTGAAGTTTGGTGCCCAAGTATTTTCTAACCTAGGAAAATTCATGCATCAAAGTATTATAGCAGTCTGGTGGATGAAGAGTCCAATGATTTTTTTTCTTTAAAGAGAGGAAATACACCTACCTATATTTTCCTTAACCCTTACTTAAGGGTTAAGTAGGGTTAAGTCCTTAACCCTAATTCAAGGAATTATTAAAATAGTTCCTTAACAGATATAAAATTCCCAAACTTAAACATGTGCTATGGCTGTTCTTTACCTGTCAGACCTCGTAAGGATCTGTATGTAACAAAATTCATTCTCTCTGGTTCAACGAATCTCCGAGCTCCAAATTCTTAGAGACTGGGAGCCTGTCTGGGGAACAAGTATGTGTTTGCCATAGTCTTTTACTCTACCCAGGTGTCTGCTTTTGGCCACTGTGAAAGATGCATACTTGGGTACATAGGCCTTTGGGTCTGACTGAATATGGCTTTTATGTATAGTCTGTGGATAAATGGGCCTTTTCCCAGAGCAAGTACAGTGCATAATGTATTTTGAAAGAGTGCGCATAGTTAAAAGAACATCCCATTTTAAATAATCTTTCTGGACTTTTAACAAAAAAATACTTGCTTGAGTGACTCTCTGTATGCACAGGAGAGGGTTGAACCTATAAAGCTAGTTATGTAAAGGGATTAAATATGGTTCTCTGTTAACCCAAAGTCATTCTGGGTCCTTGGCAGAGAGTCAGGCCACCTCACGGTTTCCTGATGTCTAAGCTGGTTGTTGTGAAAACATATGGAAAACTAAATCACGTAAATAAGCAGCCTGACAGAGGGTATTTGAGGAGAAAAGATTCCTTGCCTTGTGTTCAAAATTAGAAAGCTCAGTTGGTTGCTATACTAGTACACAGCGGACTGTTACAAAGAAGTTGGCTGGACTGATGCTTTCACCCAAAAGAAACATAGACCAGCTATAATTGTACAGCAGCAGGGACTTTTATTTGCTAATTTAAGGTATCAGCAACAAGTTGTGCAACTCCCATTAAACTGCTAACTACTGGGGCTTGTCCTGCTCCCCAGACATTTGACTTACACAACCAAAGCCAGCGACTTTCAAAGTAAAGGCTTTCAAAGCTCCATTCTTAATCCGCTTTACACATGCTTCTAGACGTCTCCTCAAAGGGAAAGATATATAAAATTCTGTCCATCCCTCACACCTTCGTATCAAGCAGGGAATCATCTTTTCTGCTTTCTGTCCAATAATAAATGTCAAGGCATAACCCACGGCATACCTTCTTTTTTGATATTTTTATCATAGCCGATTTTGGTGAAATCTAAAAGATATAAATTATTAGGAGCTTTATAATATGTGACTATTGCTTTGGAGAGGGCTTATTATCCTTCAGTTATTAATGTGTTAAATCTTCATGAACGTCTAGTGATGGCGGATAGCTCAGGTTTCAGTTGTAGGTATTTCACAGACTTATCACAAGTGACAGAGCATTTAGTCTGTAGAAAGCAGGCTCCCCAGAACTGCCTCACTTTGAGAGCTCCAAGTTATGATGTGTCTGCAAATGTGGGCCTATATTCCCTAAAGTCCTATTTTAGTAGCCATTTGCCTTTGTTCACACTTTTAGAAGAGAAATATGGTTATTTAATTGGAACAAGATTATTTGTTAATAAACTTGGTGATCATATTTCAATGCTGGTGAAAGGCAAAGCAAAAAGAAACAATGGCAGATGACTTACCTAGAAAACCAGCTCTGAACTAAAGGCTGGGGGGGGGACCTGACTGCTCTTTGAGCGCATTAAGGGGGGATGTCAAAAAAATCTCTTTAATTTGAAAGTTGACATCAGCAGAGGAAAAAAAAGGGGTCAAAACTGGGCACTTGTGTTGGCAGTTTGATAGAGTTTTCTGAGCGTTAGAGGAGTGAGACTCTGAAATAGCCTTGCCAAAGTGATGACAAGACTAGAGAAGTTAACCAGGGTTAAGGCAGAGGTTTACCAGTTTTGCAGAGGTGTTATGCGTGGTTGTCACTGGGACAGTGTATCTTCATCCAGGAGTTTAATCCAGTCCATGCTGGGTTTCTTTAGGGAACAGACTTGCATCATGTGCTAATCTGTGCTGTGTTCTGTGACACCGAAAAATATCAGAGCATATCTTCCTGAAGTTGCTTGAACCTGCAGCCTGCAGCTAGCAGGGGTTTCTAACGGGCAAATAGGAAGGTTATGATGTGACCTGCACGACCCATCTTGTTAACACCAGTGGGACTGGTCAGATGTATTTGCAGACTGATGGCATAGAGCTGAGTTTACACTAAAACCATCTGTCACCATGTCTTGTGTAAGTATATTCTTACAATAGCAGGTGAAGTTTATCACGGATGAGGAAGTTTAGAGTACGGTTCATTTGGAAAATATCTATGACATTCTCTGATTTGTTGCTTAAAACCAAAAAGATTTTCTAGCAAACCAAAACTCATTTGAACTTAAAAATAATCCCTTGGTGATTCCGTTTTCAAATAGCTGCAGCAGTTTTAAAGTTCAGTGTTTTCCCCAGATAAAACAATAAACATTGAAGATATGAAATTTCCATCTTTGAAAGAATTGTGGTGCCAGAATAGTCATTCCATTGTAATTCAACAACTGAATTAGATTTCTGGATGCTGAACTGATGGAACAGAACTGAAAAATAATAAATGGATTTACCTGCTCCTCTGTACCTTCGGGTATAAGCAGCTAGCTATAGTGAATTACACAAATATAACTGCGAAGTTTAGAAATATTCACATCCAGGCATTTATTGCCTTTAATCTGATGATCTCTGAAGAGCAATTACTTTGGAACATATTATGAAAACATTTTTCTGAATAAGAAAAATGTGCAAATGGAGCTCCATAGCTTCTATAATTTAATCTACTAACACAAAAGTTCTAAGGGTTTTTACCATTGTATTCCCTCACAGACATTGTCCACAAATTCTTTTTTTCTCCCATTTTTAACCAACAATGTGTTCTAGTTCTTAAAAAACAGTCAAAAGATGTGTTTTGAAAAAGAATTTAGGAATAGAAGGTTTACTTCTCCATTTATCCCTACAATTTTTAAATATGATGCCATAGTTGACAGACATTTTTCGATTTAAAAACATGAAATCTATTCTTACCTCATAAGCATTTCAGCCAAACTCTTTGCATCTAGAAGAAAATAGAAGAAATGTCACCACAAATTAAAATCTATTTGATAGATGGATTATTAGGAAGTAAGTGATTTGAATCAGCCATGTGAAAGACCACTGTTGTTTCTCAGATCAGTGGCAAGCATAAAATAACCTCTAAAAGTCCCTGCTTCTGCTGAAACTGCATTTTGCTGCATTACAGCTTTCTGCCCCAGACAACCTTGTTCCTCAGTTGCACCAAAAATGCTTAGAGAAGTGCAAGCTACCATTGGCTTAACAAGAAAAAAATTATTAGAAGCAGAAATAGAAATAGAAGTAGAAACAGTTTAACAAATAAACAGGCATCTCTCTTCTTTTGTGCCATGGTTAGCAAGTGAACAGGTGAGGAAGGAAGAAAAGGCAAGGCGACAGAAATGTTGACATCCATCTCTGGGCAGGAGTCAAACCCAAGCTGGATGAGCAATTGCCAACCTGCCATTTCGAAACTAAACCTGACTGCACAGAGGTCTGAGGAAGAGAGGCCCACAAGGAATTGACTTCTTTGGTTACTTTCAAACATGAACCCTTTCCCACTAGCAACAATTCAAAACTACTACTGAGTCTTCAGAGGACAGTCTATACAAAATACAGGAGCTTATTCCCACATGGATCAGCCCTGCAAAATGAGGCGGTGCTGAAGGAGAAATATTCCTCTTGTTGACATTGCTGTTATTATTAGCATAAAGTCCTTTGGGGATATAATTTTTCTGGTATGTATCAGACTAAAGGACACAGCTGAAGGCTGGTTCACCCAGTGTTCTTCAGGTATCTTTCTGTAAAACT
The DNA here is from genome assembly GCA_013400135.1 of Rhinoptilus africanus. NCBI lineage: Eukaryota > Metazoa > Chordata > Aves > Charadriiformes > Glareolidae > Rhinoptilus > Rhinoptilus africanus. The sequence goes on from VXBO01013622.1 coordinate 498,791, forward strand.
TTGTCAACATAATATAAGAATTTCTGTAGTATTATTCAGCAAAAATGGTCAGCTATGTTTTGTTCTCCTACAGTCTGACACTAAACAAACTCACTTAAAAATGCTGACTCCAGAGTCCTTAATTATATCACACAGTAACAAAGCAGCCTTTTGTGCAACCAAGTGAAGCAAATCTGAGAAGAAAACAATTCTGAAATCTAAGTCTTCAAGTAACTCTCTTATGTGAAACTTGAAATTTCTTCTTTTATCTGCCACTTGTAAATTTACCAGCAACATGCCAAGATATTTACTGAATTTGTCATTGTTTTCTCCATCTCATTTCTGAAACCTTTTTTCATTTCTTAATCACGTCTTGGGTCTCCTACCCCTACAACAATTTCCTAGCTTGTGATCCTATTAAATATCCTGCCTTTAAAATTCAGAATACACAGGCAGAAACAAACCATTGTCTTAATGCATCACTCTGGCTATATTTGTATTCATTTTTAAAAGGAACGGACAAAGGGCTCTTTTTCTTTTTTCCATAAAAAAATCCAACTAAACCCTACTATCCACTTGCTGCCTCCTTAACTGAAGACTATAAATACTTGTGCAAGTAATTCACAACTCAAAAAAAAAGCTGAAGGGACAAAGTTGAAGGTTGCTTGGCCCAATGTAGTTTAGTTATTGTAGTTTATATTTGTCTACCAGGATTAAATGACAAAGAACCTCCTTCACATGTTCTCAGGTGCTGCACAGCATATAGCTGTGTTCCATGCGGCATCTGGAAAAAATGTTATGTTCTCACCATTGGATGTATGTGCTGCATATTCAAATGCACATTTACATATATGCATTCTAGGTCAAAGACATGCAAAGAAGATTGTGCATTATACATCAAAAATAACATGAGGCATCATGCAAGATCATGCTACATGGCAAAAGCTGAATGAGGAAGTACTGCAGAAAAATAAAGTAACTCCATCAGCAGGGTTTAAATGCACTAATTATTCAAGCAGGTTGTAACAATGGTCATCAGCATTACTGTAGTTAATGATGGCTGTACTGGTCACACAAGCTAGTGTAGGACTGGACCAAAACAAACGTCCCAATAAGATAAGGGATGTTATGTATCTGTCAAAGCAAAACCTAGAGGCCTAAAAGCAACTGAATATGAATGTGTCCAAAACATCAGCTACAGGAGAAATGCTAGTTTCACAAACCAATGAGTATAGACTACGGATTGTAATGTGTATTTCCTACGTTACGCTTTTGATCGGCAAATTGAGAATACTTCATAAAATGAGTCAGTATCCCTGCCAGTGTCCTACTTCCCAGCTTTCACGTGGGGAAGACAGGGCTCGGGGAGGCCATGAATGACAGAGGAAAGGGGGCGATCTCCCACCCCAACCAAGCATCGCCTTAGTGAAAAAGACAAGCTGCTCCTCACCGCAGGTTTGACACATGACTGCGCTGACAGGCACCGACCCAGAGACAGCTCTCAATTCCATTTGCTGGGGCAGATGCCTTTAAAATTCTTAACACATTCGGCTTGCCCCCTGGGAAATCAGGGGCTGTGATACAGTTTTAAATTGCATACTTCAACTTCTGAACTCTCATGTCGCGCTGATGCTTTCTGCTTGGATTAGGGTGAGTTGAATTCAAAAACAAAAGGAAAACTATTACTGTGGTAGTGGAGCTAGGTTAATAGTAAGAAGAAAGAGTGGTAAGTCATCAGGTTTCCCTGTTATAATATATATTGACCTACTGAGTGCCTGCATGAACTCCAGCAGTCAATTGACCTTCTTGTGACTTGACCTGTGGAACTCCTAAACTGGGCAAAATTCAGGGTTTTGCTGAAAACTGTGCTTTCTTTATAAACAGAGTACTCCTGGAGAAATAAATCATACTGGACATGACACAGGAGGAAGATACAGGTTTACCTGTCTCTACATGCTAAAACAAGGAGTAAAAGGATTAAGAATGGAGAGACTGCTATTTTTATGCTACATTTGCTCCACAGAAACTGGAACAACAAACCCATTGTCTATAAGCACAGATACAAAGGTTTGCAAGCAGAATGTACTGCAAATAAATCTGCAATTCCCACTCCTCTTTGTCAAGCAGGTTCTAAGAAAACACATCTCTTGGAGCCACAAAAGCAAAAAATACATCTGTAACTTGTATAAATTCTTTTAGTAGGTCCCACTGTGGAAACTATTCTTTCTGATGTAGACTAGAGGAAAGTTGATGTTGGAATCATGACTTAGGAAAAATGAGTCCTGTGCCTTAAAGAAACCTCAGCAGGTGATACATAGCAAGGGATAATGGCAGGATTTCATTTCCAAACTAATTCAGATGAAAGCTGAACACAACAACTACTAGAGCAAAAATATTTTTTTTAGTTAGGAGATCAGAAAAACTTGCATATAAGATTTTTTAAGAGAACTTTTTAAGGAGTTTTCTGGAACAGCAATACTGATTGTCAGTAAGACTTTTAGAACATGAAGTAACCTCCAGAAGAGCAGAAAATGTCTATCTTGGGAACACTCTTCGAAAAGAATGAACAAAACCAATCTGAATTACTATAGTCCTCTCAATCTGACCTTGGCACTGAGCAAAATCACGAAAAAAATGGAATGAACCTTGATGAAATGAATTAAAGGAGATGGAATAACGAGGCCAATCAATATGGACTTGTGGTCAATCAGCCATGTCAAAGTTGTTTTTTTTTTTTAAAAAATGAGATTAAAATTAACTGAGGATTGATGATGTTGAAAAAAATCTCACTGAGATATGACTAAATAACATTAAAATATTATATTTATATTTCTCCAAAGCAAAGGTTTTGTACCTCAAATATTTTAATAACATAGTAGCATGATGCAAAAAATTAACACAGCAACCATTTTATATGGTTTCAACATATTCAAAATACAATTTTAAGCAGAGAATCATTGTTGAATATTTATTTACATCATGCACCACAGGACATAACATTTTCATTACTTTTATCAGTGATCTGAAGTAAATGAAATAAGATCTGACAAACATTTGGAAATGACACAAGAATTAGGTAGCTAAAATATAATGAAAATGCCAGGTCATGAAGGCATAACACTATGGATCATCAGGTAGGATGATCACAAGTTAGCAATGTATCTATATTAGTATAAGGTCATATATCAAGAACACAAGCCATAGCTATACAATGGAGAATGTTATCCTGTTACTCTGTAATCAGAGAATTGTCAGATGATCTCAATGGATAAGGTGTTAAACATAAGCTCTTAAAATAATGCTGCACCCAAAAAAGGTTATCCTTGCACACATACACAGAAGACCATAAGAAAGAAGAAAGGCTGTTACCTCTCTATCTGATGCTGGTATGTCTGTTGCTGATATGTCTGTTGCTGGAATACTATGTTAATTTCTAGCACACACAGATGAGGAAAGCTACTGAAAGATTGCAAAGGGATTAGAGAAAAGCCTTGAAATTAATAAATGATGGGAAAACTACAGAGAAAAATTCAAGAAGAGTCATCTGTTTCATTTACCAATGAAAACATTAGGAAATTACTTGGTTACGACCATGTAGAAGGAATATCCTCAGAGACTGAAAATATGATCTAAAAAAAGAACTTCAGTCCCTGTACGGCAGACAGAAGGATAGCAGGATGTTGAGCTGTAGCTTGACAAATTCAGATAAGAAGTGAGACGCAACTTTTACAGAAATGGTGGTTAAATACTAACAACTTCTATCAGAAGTACTGATGAATTCTTTGTCACTGTGTACGTTTAAGTGAAGATCAAATATTTTTCTAAATTCCTATATTCTGAAAGGAAATAATTCAGACAAGTCTTATGTTATGCAAAAGCCATACTGGCCACTGATCATCAGTCCTCCTTAAGGGACTATAACTCAAGAATCTATGAATACTTGGAAATTAACCATGAAAAACTAAATGTGCCCAGCCATCATTTCCTGGAGCCAAGGAGCTCAAAATACCCTCCTTATTACTGGGTGGAATTCCACAGTGTTTCTGAGAAGATAAGATAACACTTTCTTCACCCATAATCCACCACTTTTTTAATGAAAAGAACTGCAGAGGTAAATGACTTAAAAGATACCCAGTGAGAAAGTTATTAAACAAGCTAAAGCATCCAGATGCCCTGATTTCCAGAGCTGTGTATGCACCATAAGGCTAGCTGTCATCTTTGATCTATGAATTTGCCCATGCCTAAGAGACGTGTATCTCTGTCTTTTTTTTTTTTTCAAAAACATCCAAAATTTTGATAGAAAAGACAAAATGGGGCCCAAAAGAGATGGAATACACAGGGTTGGCCCTGGTTTTAATATATATCATAACCATATTTGGGTTAAAATACAAATAACTAAACAATCTGGTGGCTCTTGGAAATGATTATTCATGTTTGCAGATGATAGATCACTTTGCTATTTGGTCAATGTGTGATTTGAAAGGCTCTTTCCCAAATACCTTCAGTGTAAGGTCAGTGAACAATGAATTGCTGTTGTAATAGTTCTGTTATAAAACATCATAGGGAAAAAGATGTGGTAACAAATCTGAGAATATCTAGTTGTATTTTCTAGCCTACTGACATGTGGCTATTTAATTTATAATTCAGGAATCATAGTTTGCATCTGCTGGAAAACTAAAATCCCCCCATCTTCAGAACATCTCAATTTACCCTTTGAAAAAAATATGACTTTAGGTTTTTGAGACCATTCACAAGGGAAACAAATAACAACAAAAAAAGGAAAATTAACAAACACCAACACATGAGAATTCTTCTCTTTCCCCCCAAGCAAAATAATAACAATGGACACAAAAGTTATTTTTTACAAGGCAATTTTGTGAAAAACACGTATGCTTTGTTTCCACATGGCTGTTACATATGGCAGAAAACTAACACAAACTGGGAATCCGACAGTTTGGTCACGTGCAGGCCCACTTGTACTTTCACGTTCAGGGAGCCTACATATGTAGAAATAAGTGCCACAGCTCTCATCTTACCTCGCAGCCTCTTCAGTCTCTGCTCCCTCCTCCTCCTCCGCACGATCAGCAGCATCACAAAAAGCAGCAAGACCCCAACCAAGATACAGGAGATGGTCACCAGCATCTTTAGCCCTTCGTTGGTTGCCAGCCCTTCCTCACTTTGCACAACTGACTTAATGAGTGGAGGGATTGTACCTGGAAACAGTGTCATGATATTAGATGCCTATTAATGAAGACAAAAGATTGAGTTCTCAGGGAATATGGCATGTTATATGCTTCAGCTGCATGCAGAACATTAAGAAGGATTTGTCATGTTCAAGGTTGATGCTATGTTTGCTTGTGTAATGGCCACACACACATAACCAGTCTCACTGGTAACAAGGTACTGACTGCAGAGAGTCATAGAATTCAGAAATCAAGAAGAGTTGCATTAATTGATTGAAGAAATGTCCATTATACAGTCAAATGCTATGATTAATTTTAAGTCATAATAAATCATTAACATGCTGTAAGAGATCTCAGAATTACTACCTGCCTATACTACTCCTTAGTATGGCAAAACAGCACTGCTGCAACATATTCATACTTTCTGCTGGGCTTTTCTTTATAAGGAGCATATTTGACAAAGTTCATTTTGTGCTACATACATCAGATAAATACTTTGCACAGAAACATTCTTATATCATGTCTTAGGGGTGCAGCAGTGATATCGATCTGAAATTCAGGCAGCCAACCTGATGCTACTTTGCTAAAGAGTGTCTGACATTATACTCATCTGTAAAACAGGAGAGTAACACTGGATAGAAACAATCAGATTTTGAGAGTGAAATGAGGGAAATGAATCTACAGACTACTGGCATCAGCAGGCAGCTCACTTTTTCATGTTGGGACATATTTGCATTTTGAATATACCTGGCTTCCTGGTAATATATATAACTTGAACTTTTCAATTCTTTTTTTCTTTACTTCTAGAGGACGTGAAAAGAATGCAGCACTTTCTTTGGAACACTGTTTAGTTATGGAAGGCTTCTCACTCATTTCCTGATTACTATTAAACTGCTGAATGCAACCACAAATGAGGCTGTAAAATGCAGATTTGTTTGAAATGGGTAGGAATACGCAAGTATCGTGAACTGTGATGACTTTCGATGGAAGCTATTCAATTTTAACCAGATACTGAAACATAAAAGTGGCTACTTACTTGATAAAAGGATAGGAGGGTGAGACAGAAAAACAGGCACATCCTTTTTTACATTTTAATTGCTGCATTGAGTGATATAGTTATATCTCATTATGTACCATACAGTATCAGAAAAAAAAAGTGATATAATGCAGTACAATGTGAGTGCCATAACCACAGTGAAAATGTAGAATTTTAAGCCATGTTTTTTTTTTTTTCAGAAGAGCTATTTGAGTTGCATATAATGAGAAGAGTAGTTCCCTAAAGGGATGAAGATAAACAGAAAAGCTGCAACCATCCAAACCTATATCAGGTACTTCAGAAAAATTATTTTCTTACAATTGCATTTTGAATATTTTTCTACTGTTCCATTGCAGTTCTTCCCCATAATTTCCTTCTTTTTCTAATTTTCCATTTCTTGGAATAAACACACAGCAGGATTTTTTCATCTTGTCTTAACTGAGATGCAGTTTTTGCACTACTCTAAAGGCAAAGAAAATTATTAGATGAAGAAATGGAAAGAACTTCAAGCTCCTGAAGGTAATACTGCTAACTGACTCTAAATCCTCCTAAACCCTCCTGAATACTAAAGGTACAAATTTTGCTCTGAATTCAAGTCCTATAGACCATTGGCTAAGGACTGTTGGGTTCAAGATTACCTAAAATTATGTCTTGCTCTCCTTAATAGTTTGGTGAAAATCAAATTAAGAGTGGCCTTAATTTTAGTTAAAACTCAAGTATTTAGGTAAGTGATTGTCATTTTCCATACCTCTTCCAAGTAAAGTGTGAACTTTATAATGTTATCTACAGGTAGTACAAGCTTAATTAAAAAAGCATACTTCAAGTTTATATATGCTTCACATTACCCATTTGTGGCTATTCAGCATTTGTATTAGAAATTACCAAAACCTGGTATCCATTGCGAAAACACCATTTCTACATTTGTTGTCATGCTAGGTGTTGGCTAGGAGTGGAAAAGTGAAAGCTTGCCTCAGAACAAAGTCCCAGACAAATTGAGTTGGGTCTGTTTTTGTTTCCAGGTCAATTCACCATCGTCCTTTGTTAGCCTGCTTTATTGGTGCTTCATAGAAGTTGTAATTTGACTGTCTCTGCCCCCAGTTTCCCCTATGTTGCAGCCCTTCCAGCGTCTCCCACTGCACCTTGTGACTTTTGGATGAGCAAGCGCTTTCCTGTGTCCTAACTGATCTTCATGGTAGGAAGTTCCCCTGGTGGGCTAGAATCAATTAGTGTAGTTTAGAGCAGCTACCAAGCTGATCTGATTTAATGTCAGGGCTACTGAGTAGCTGATCTCTGAGTTGGAAAGCTCCTTTGCAGTGCTACACACTACAGCTGCACATTGCTAAAAATATCTCCTTAAGTATTGAGTGCAAATGTTCTGAAAAACAAGGGGCAGGAAGGTCATAAAATCTGTAAGCTGAAAATGGTTAGCTGAAACATCTATGAACGGAGAGCAAAAAGTTGCACGTAGATCTGTCATTAACCTTTTGACCTAATTCACCATGAAGAGATTGAAGGTAAAGGATACTTAGCCGTGATATTTCTCAGGAGCTCTATCAGAGATAACAATCATCTACTGCAGTCCAAACAGAATGTCTGAAAAGCCATGTAACTCAAGGATTTCTACAAAGTTTACAAAGGCTTCATCTTAAGACTGCTAAAGCTCATAAGCTTGTTCTTAGCATTTGGTATCCTAGAACTTTCATACATGTATTATCTAATCTTCAAAGTCCTACCCTTGTATCTGTTTTATCCTAAAGGCAGCTGTGACCCCTAGAAGCTGGAAGGAACTATCTCACATCACAAGACAAATCAATGGTAGAGGTAGGGTTATCACTGAAAAGTGGAGCTGGCAAGAAGTTTCCACTGGCATGCTTTCTGTTAAATGAAAAATTCAATCTGTATGAAAGCAAAAATTTCTGCATGAAGTATTGATAGAAAATGTTGATTTCTAATCAGACAGTATTTTCCATCTCAGAAGTGCCTTAAGCCTATGCAGCTTACGGAGGAACAAACGAATGGGGAGCTGGGACTCTGTAGGGACAACTTTTGCTTAAAAAGCAGTGAAATAATTCTTCTATGAAATCACTTCTGTGGGAATAGACTATCTAAATTTTCAATAATAATAATAGTAATAATAACAACAACAACAATAATACTCAGTTTATCATTTTAGTTCTGCATCAAATTTAACAAATTCAGAAAATATGAAAACTGAAATTTGCTTTTCCATCCACTTTTTCCTCTCCTAACCTTGTGGTCGTTATTTGAGATCATGCTGACTCTCTAAGGCACAATAATCCTGGCAAAACATGCTTTGCTCGACAAACAAAACCATCAATGCCATAAATGAGAAATTTTCTAGCTTGCCATAACCAGTGGCCCAGGAAATTTAATGCTACAAATATTTTTTTTTGTTTCATTTTCTCACTTTTAAAGATGCTGTATAGCAACACACAAAATCAAATGGTGTGCAGGTCACAATATGCGAAACCAAGGTAAGTACCATCACCTAACTGAAAAGCAGAGTCTGAAAACATTTCAAATCAGTTCATGGTAAGAATATATTTGGTTTCACTGCTATGAGTGGGAATTTAAGGCTCTGGACCTGCATTTTCATATAATCTCGTTTTATGGTACGGCTTAAGACTGTTTGCCCCAGTCATATATATGTAAAAATAACTGTGGATGTAAAAAAATCATCACTGAAAGTTGGATGCTGCTTGCATAAAGATATTCGAAAGAAAAGAGGATAGGCTAAGGAAAGTGGAAAGAAATTAACTCATAATACTTGAAACAGTTGTTATTGAGAACATCCATACTGCTCAGTAAAACAGGTCTGAAGTCTACCTGGCTAGAACTGGCAGCATTCAATCTTGGTTTCCTGTAGGCCTCTAAAGTGCTGAGACAAAATCTTTCTCTTAATTTTTTAGACTGTCTAAAATAACACGAGGACTGTGTGACAGCTTACAAAAATGATATTTTCTCAGAAGAACATGAGGGGATGTTGTATTTGCAAAAGGGTGAGACATGAGGGTATATGTCATTAATTATCTGGAAGAACTGATGAGTACCTAGCGCAAAGACTGGGACAGCATTAGAGGATATGTAAGATGCTGAGGTTTAAACCCTTCCTGATTCACATCCCACACTTCTGACTGGGAATGGTCCCTGTTGCTTGCTTTTCCCTCAGCCATACATGGGTATCGTCCTGAAGAGTGGCAGTTTGTGTGGCACAAAACTGTGGCAGGGAGATGTGTTACCAACACAGAGTTATGAACAATCAACAATTTGGTGCTGTTGCTGGACAATTAGCACTTCTTGTTTAAACTTGCTCACTAGTCCACTTGCTTAATTTAACAGTACAGATATGGACAAGTGGTTGCACAATACAGCACAATATCCCTGGCTACACAACAACATTTTACATGTTTCCAGAAAAGCTCTGGCAATTCACACTAGAGCAATTCAAGAGATTGCCATCTGGAGCCATCTGTACTGCCTTTTTGCCAGAAGTACAGCCATTTCCCAATATAGAGCCAGCAGAGGCACAACACATGTGCCACCACCACTTTCAATAAACATGCCAGGGACAGGAGCTGGAGTGACTGACAAATTGGCATGTTTGTTCTTGCCCTCTTTTTCTGGCCTTTGCAGGGCAGGCAGTAACCCCTGGCAGAAGGGCAGGATGCAACAATTCCTTCATTCCACGTGCCCTGCTGCCGGGCATGACAGAGCCATCTGTCACGGCCATTAGTTTCGCTCTCCCCTGTCTGTAAATAGGGATAATGACATTGCCATTGCTTTGCCCTTGGAGGACACTGTCCCGAGGCTCTCCCAGAAGACAAGCTAGTTAGCTGGTCCGTTGTGTCATATAATGGGTTTTGAGCTGACATTGCATGGAATAGCAATGAGGACAGTCACTGCTGTGAATAGCTGCAGGAACCAATTGTATGGGAGAGAAGAATTTCATGGAAGAGATGCATGAAATATGAGCAAGTGCTTCTGTGACCACTGGAACTAATGACACCTTGTGACCTACGGTTACGTGTCTCATGGTTGATTGACTTTGGTGCCAGAGCTTTTTCTCAGCGAGAACAAATAAACAATTTTTCTTTTCTGCCTGGCAGCCTATTGTCATGAAATCAGTAGGCGTTTTATGTCTTTGAGACTGTTACCCCTCTGTCAGCATGGCTAGCAGATTCAAAAAGGATTTTATGGGTGAAAAGAAGACAGACAAGCAAAAAAAATCCCGTAAGAATCTAGAGTAGAAACAGTATCTCAGACATGTAAATAAAAATATATACTTACTGCCATCATAATTAAGCGTTGCAAATTTGGCTTGTTTCTCTGCACAGCCAGCACTGTTGCACACTCTCATTTGCAGTTCATACCAGGTTGCCTCCTGGAGGTCATACAGTATGTAGGATTTTGACAGGGATGTCCGCTGAGCGGTTGTCCAGACTGTTGTCCCAAACGGCCGGTACTCCAGGGTGAAGGAGGTGATGGGGCAGCCACCATCATTCCAGCCTATCAGGTTCAGCCTCACTCTCGTGGTGTTGATACTAGCAAAGAGCTCTTGTTCCTTTGAAAACTGTGGTTCTAGAAGCAATGATACATTTCAAGTGAAATGCTTAAGTATTACTGACATAGGACTCTTGAAAATAGAAAATTAAGATAATAATTTCTAGGACAATCCTAACTTCATCTTAAACTCAATGTCTATATATTCAACATTTTTCCTCCTCTTTCTTAAATGTTTTTTTTTTCACACTTTGTGCCAGAGTCATAAACTTAGATTTTCAAATCCATATGCGAAAAAATATCCATACATTTCTGCATGGACGTGACTTGCAAATCCAGTGCAGATGCTTCCTATCGGTAAATGCCCCTGCTTACTGCTATGCAAAAGAGAAAGGGTTCAGAACACAATGTAGAAATACCATGGAAGACAAATACACGTGAAAATTATCCACTGGTGCTCTACTCTTCTTCCTAATCTTCTTTTTAAGTAGAACTGAACAAAATTGTGTTTGACAGTATGGAGGCTTTCATTTCCAGAAAATGACAATTTTGAATAACTTGCAAGTAAAAATGAATTTTTAAAAAATATTACCATGTTGTCATTGCACATGATATATTTGTAAATAATATATACTTTGAAATTTGTATCCAACAAAGTTAAGATACTTCCATTCAGAAAGGGTACGACATTTCTATTTGCTTGTCCTACATTGGGATAAGATGTTAGTTTCTGTTGATATATACATTAAAGTATTTTTGACAGTAATGAAGGAGTAATGACAGTAAAAATGGCACCTTAGAATTAAAATAATGACAGTAGGTGGACATTTCTTTATCAAATTTAATTTAAATTAAATGATACTGTAGAGCACTTAAAAGTATTATTGCTATTTGCTTACCAGCAACAAAATACTTTTACTATTGGAAGTTACACCTAATGTGATGAAAATTATCTATAGTGTGGTTTTTTAATTCCACATAATAAAGGGTAACATCAAAGGAGAGTCTTTTTGCCATTCTTTTACCCTGACAAGATGTACCGACATGTACTCCCTTTTCTAAATTCTACAGAAACCTAAAAGAAACTGGTGATTCCAGCTGTGTATTATGAACTATTTCAACTGGCTCTGTTAATAGCTTTGGACAGAGATGCCTCTGGAGCTGTTACATGAGTAAGAATGATCTCAGCATTCTAAATCACATAGTACCTGGTTCAGCCTGCAAACCTAACACAGGTAGTTTCCAGGCACATATATCAAGTCCCAGAGAAAATCAAAAGATTGGGAGATGTGCTTTCTCATGAACCATTTGGATGTTATCTGAAGCATGTGTAAATGCTACATTTCATGCAAAGAAAACTAGAACACCCAACTCCTATTTCTCTAAATGTCCCTTTCTTTAACGTCAGTAGATCATTCATTCTCCCTGATTACTGATAATCTCAGCATGTACGCAGCCGATCTGCAGTCTCCCCTGAGCTTCAGCAAGTCATACCAATCACATCTGCTGCATACCAGGTGTTCCCCATGCTGCTGAGTATCAAATGAAGTGTCCACCTTGCTGTGATGCTTGGGAGATTTGCAACAGCACAGGTGTGATGAGTAGCATAAAGAAGGGCAGATGCACCAATCACAGTAAACCATCTCTATCATGAAACTGCTCCCAAATCAGAGCATTTCTTACAACTGGTGAAGAGATGCAAGATGAGGTGATCTTTAGAGCACTATGTGAAGCTACTCCACTTTGTTGATTTTGGGGTAAAACTTTCTGAAGTGCCTCTTTTAAGAGGGTCTTTAATTTCCTCATAATCCTGACACATACTTGCAATGTGGAACTACCCTCAGCAACCAGGACCATAGGACCATTTCTGAGTTAGCTAAGAATTCCACAAATTTTGGCTGTTTTCCCTTGCAGAGTTTTATGCAAACTTTTCCTTTATTTTTGACACTTATCCTGTACAAAGGGTGCTACTTGAATGGCTCCTGCAATTCCAGCTTGGAACAGATATAAGACATTGGGTCCGTTTCCTCTACACATAAATATCTCTCCATTTTTCTTCAACATCCAGACAAACAAAAAGCTGGATTTTTACAAGAGACAAAGCAGTTTCCTAATGACAATAGCAGTAGTTGGAATTGCTATAGCCTATGATAATGGAGACATCCTCTTCCCAAATATTTACCAACCCATCTTAGAAAAAAATTATTCAGGAAATAAGGAAAGAACATCAGCCAGTATGTGCCTCAAATCATAGAATCATAGAATCATAGAATCATAGGGTTGGAAGGGACCTTAGTAGATCATCTAGTCCAACCCCCCTGCCAGAGCAGGGCCACCTTAGAGCAGGTTACTCAGGAACGCGTCCAGGCGGGTTTTGAATGTCTCCAGAGACGGAGACTCCACCACCTCCCTGGGCAGCTTGTTCCAGTGCTCTGCCACCCTCAAGGTAAAGAAGTTCCTCCTCATGTTTAGGTGGAACTTCCTGTGCTCAAGTTTGTGCCCATTACCCCTTGTCCTATCACTGGGCACCACTGAAAAGAGCCTGGCCCCATCCTCCTGACACCCACCAAATCCCACAGCAACAGTCTCTTCTGTTGCAGCATGGACACAATTGGAAATATTTTCAAAGCCAATAACATTAAAATGTCCAAGTCTGTCTTCCCATCAAACCAATATCTACAGCAGAATGCAACAGCTTTAGCTGAACAAAGGGGATGGAAATCAACATACCTTTTCCAAGCGTTTTGGCCTCAATGATCTCGCTGATCCGTCCTGGCCCCACTCCATTCTGAGCAGTTAGAGTAAACTTGTACCAAGTGCCACATTTCAGTGTTTCTAAACGGTAGGACCTCTCACTAGGGCTAATGGGAAAACTGCCCCACTGCTCACTGTTATCTTCTGAGTACTGCAAAATATAACCTGGCGGAAAAGCACAGATGGCAATGATAAGCTTGACACAAACCACAAATTTTGCAGGTAATATGACAAGTCATTTTAAAGACCTAATAAAACTAGAAAAATCCCACACACGGGAAGACATACAGCTCTCCCTTGACTAAAAGATACCAGGCAATTCATTTTGCCTACCCTTACAACTGCTTAAATACCATTTTTATGATCACTTCAAATGGAAAAGAAAGGGATAGACATTTCTGAATACCCTTCAATCAGCAACAAAGACCAGATGATGAACCTGCACCCTCAAAAATGAATGGGTAGAGATTACATGTCTGGAAAATCAGAGAGATTAACTGTCATAACAGCTAAGCGTACACTGGAAGAAAGTGATTAAATCTGTGATTAAACCACGACAAAGAGAAACTGCAATTTACTGAAAGCTGTTATCACTATGGTAGTGCACATTAAGCACTGACAGCAATACAGAATGCTTTGTTTTTCTTTTTTGTAGCCATTCATAATTATATACTTATCCTATCAACATGTGATAATTTAGTAAGAAGTTGCAATTAACTTGAATTATATTACCTCGGATAGAACTGCCACCATTGTCTCCAGGTATCCAGGAAAGAGTGATAGAGGAAGATGTAGTTTTGGATACAGTGAGTCTTGGCTGGTCTGGTGGAACTAGATGAGAAATGGTTAAAAATAGAAAATAAGATTTAAATAATTAGACATCATCTTAATCCCTTCTAACAGTCATTTATCAAATAACTGTTCTGAGTTGCAAAAAACGCAAATGATTTCTGTCAAAGTGTCTGTTTAAATGATATCCTTGGTTAAGACAAGAGCAGACAAGCTCTCATTTTTTAAATTAAATTTTCTACACAAGTTTGTCTTTCGGCTCGTAACCCTTGCTTTTCTCTGTTTTTTTTTTCTATCTGTCCTGTCAGACCTAAACGGCATATGAGCTACTCAATCATTATTTTTCATTAATTTTCATATCTGTTTTAGGGAGAAGATGAATTTTTAGTGGTGGGAACAGATGTCCATTTGCAAATGATGCTCCACTCATGCATGCGTTTACAGTCTATCATGGCAAAAGAAAAACAAAACCCACAAACTTTTGGTGCATACCAAGAGTTTCTGCAAGTGTCACTGTGAATGCTAACTAGGTAGCAGAGGTAGATCTGTGATTGGGGGCACACCATCTATTCACTGAGGTTATTGGTATAAAGAAGTCACAATTCTATCAGCAAAGGCTGAACAAGCCTGGAAACACTTCAGTTCTGCTGCTCCCCATAAACATTATGACTATGTCTAAATCGTGAGACATAAGAACCTCACGGTTCCCAGCACCAGCTCCTGACAGAGCGCAGGAATAAGACAGAGGTCTCATCTCCCATCCTCTGTCCAGTGTCAAGTTTCCTTCAGAGGAAAATCCACCATGAAAGGGCAGAGAAGGAGCCTGCCCAGGGTAGGGAAAACTGGGATTGGGAATTGAGACAAGGAATTAGGTCTGGAAATGGGACTAGGAACTGGGACAGTTTCAGCTCAGCCTAAGTGACTCCAAATTGCACCAGTGTATGGTGGCTGGGTTTCCAGAGCTCAGTGCCCAGGGGCAGAATGTAGCAAAGTAGCCAGGTTTCTCTTCACCTTGACAAATCTATCATGAGTCTATAGTACAAAAGGTGTCTGCTGAGCCAATATGATCACATCCTAGTTATAGCCTGGAGAGCTCATCTTTGAATTCTGCCTGAACCATTTAGCTAGTCCTGTTTTACAAGTGAGGTAACCAGAACCATGGCACAAAAATAGTAAGGCCATGGGGGATAGTGTTTGCTAAAATAGAGACGAATGGCAGGAAAAATTCCAAAGAGCTAGTCAAATTAGTATTAGAGCCTCGAAGGGTAAATATTTGCTACCAATTCACCCAAGTGCTTGACATCTGCACTTCTAGGTTCAGAAATTGAAAGGGGGAGAAAGGGAAGATCCTGTTTCAAATCCTTTGGACTGCTCTGGTCATGCCTAGCAGCACTGCGTCTGTCTTGTCTTATAGATTTTCTGAACAAGTGTTACTAGAGGTTACTCCAAGTTCCTCAGAAACAGACAAAATTTAGCTTTGCTGCCTCAAGAGTGAGGAGTGCGGCATGGACAGTGTCCACCATGGGAACGGATCTGAGCAGCAGTGACAAAACTGGGATGGAAAGCCAGGGAGGAGAGACACCAGGGTAGTGACACCTCCTGTAGTCACTGCCATTGTAACAGTGGGAAGGGGGTCGTGGTGCTATTGACCACAGCTGGCAGGAGCTGCCATTTCCCTGTCTTAGTTACTGCTCAACAGACACCAGCCCATAAGCAAGGCAGGGCAGAAGTCACGAGTGCTCTGTTGTGTCCAGCAGTCGGCTGCCAGAGGACACTGCCTGCTTTGCCTATGTTTAAGGGGTAGCTCTACCCGCAGAGTGAAGCTCCAGGAAAAGCTCCCCTCTGCAGTTCATGTTCAAGTCATCACATCGCAAAAGAATGAGTGCTGATGTGAAGTGGAGGCTGCTGGTTTACAGTTACAGACTAGTTCAAAGAGAAGTTGATTTTACTGCCCTCACAGAGCTAAACAGTGTTGAAGAATACAAAAAAGACAGTTTATATTCTAAAGGAAAAACCCCTACATGATATGGACTTGTTCCATTATTCTGACTGGCTTGGCTGAAACCATAGAGAGAGACCGCACACAGTACACTGTGAAAGATTTATTGTATAACCTTTCAGCACAGCTTCACCCTATGGGGGTCACACATATTAAATGTCAGTTTTTCTCTGCCCCTCAGGGAAGTAACATTGATTTGCTTTGAGTTACTGCAGTTCAATAACAGCAATGATATGCAATTACGAAAGTACTTAGTGAAATATAATTACGCGGTTTCCATTTGGTAGTGTTTTTTCTCCCTAATTCCTGTTGTGGTCATGCTTCAAACACTGCAGAAGAGCATCTCTATGCTCTGTTGGATTGTATGTAACTTGATATAGCTAGGGCATTTGTTTCAAGGTTTAGGGGAATGTTTTATGCAGAGAGAGTTGTGTTGCAGTTGAAACAATCTCTTTCTGTGTTCTCATGTGTTTGCATTAGAAATTTAGATTGCCTTTCGAGGGACAGGAGAGTGCCTGGCCACAGCATGGCCGATATTCCTAACTCAGTTATTTGCCTCCCTCTGGTACAACAATTTGCAGCCAACTGAAGCACTCTTAGCATCTGCTTTACTGGAAGTGAGCAAGGAAATCTCCTGCATAGTGCATTCTTGGTATGTAAATACATACACTCTGCTTCACATTACTGTTAATGTGTATTCCTATATTGTAATTGCTTTTATACATTTTAACACCATAATGGATACATTATATACATTTCAACATGCATATAAAAAGTAGCTGGTAAGATATGCTAGTTGAAGGTGTAATGATGTTTCATTTTAAATGCTTCCTTATATTCACCATCAGTAAAATTCCGCACTTGCATAATGAAGTTTTTGTCCGAGGTCTCAGTACAGAGGCAAATTTCTGTTGATAGCTTTTCCGAAGCTAAAGGCCTTCAGCTCTTTATGAATTTTGCAATATTTAAATGATACATGTAATATTTGTAAGGAGAAGATAGAAGTTGATATTTTCTGTGTGAAGAAATAGAAAATAACTGAATGCAAACACTCAGTTGTCTGCCCTAAAAAAGCTTACATAGAGACTTAACTTCCAGTGTGTGATTTGTTCCACAAAAAGCAAATCATTTGCTGTAACATAAAACATTGATGGCTGAGTCATAATGACCTGCATAATATTTTAGATATTAATTTGGAAGAATGAAGTTTGTATTACACACATTAATACCAATATTTTACATACACCTGCAAACAGAGACACATATGCATTACCAGCACATAGCAGTTAATAGACATAACAACAATTATGAGATAGGTCCAATAGTCTTACCTTGCACCTGCAAATTCAGAATTATTTCATCTGATCCCCAGTTGTTACTGGCCACACAACTGTAGTATCCAGAGTCTTCTGCTTTCACAGTACGGATGACAAAGCTGCCATTGCTGAAGATGCTTCGTCGCCCATCAATCATCACTAGACTGGGTGTCCCGTTACTACCTCACAGGAAACAAAGTGCATACATTAAAGAAGTTACAATCAAAATTACACAGAATTGGATTTTTTTTGAAGCAACTAAGAATGGAAAGAAAGAAAAAGGGAGAGGGTGTCCTCTTTAATAAAGACAGCAAAGGAATAACTTCTGTTGGGAAACATCTGCCATTTGCTTAAAGAAAACACATATCCTGGCCTAAATTTGAGTGAAAACAGAAATTCACTCCTTCCTTAACTATCTGCTATTTCATAAAAATGACAAAATAAGAATAAAATGCAGTTCCTGGCTACAAAGTCCATCCTTATAAAATAATAGCCACTTGTATCAATGCACAAGATGGTTTCATAGCACTGCAGTATCACTGCTTACACAGTGCTTGGATGAAAATTATTGTCCATGCATGTTTCCAGATGCCTCTGTGAAACTATGAAACTAAAGATCAAACCAGCATAATGGAAAAGAAGATCTGTGCAAAACATGTACACTGTGCCCCACAGAATGATTCAATGCATCAGACATTTTGCTTTCTCAGACTTAAACTATTCTGTGTGCCTGAAGTTAAAACAGAAGACTCCTGGGTTTTACACTTTGAATGTTTACCTTTACCTCTTCTTCTTAACTTTTCCTCCCTTTTGATACTTTTGGTACCTATCATCACAGCCAATTAGTTTTAGTTAAAGGAATTTCTGAACTCCTCATCTACTGTGAGTGTGTGCAGTCCCTGAAAACTGTCCTTCTTCCTGACACAGTAAACCAGGATCACTCACATCGCAACCCTCAGGATTTTAAGGAAATGGGCTTTATTTGAGCTATACGTTTAGTTGCTGGTTACCTATCCTTCATCCATTTGACTGTCGGAGGTGGGTCTCCCACAGCTTTGCAAGGGAGGACAATGTCCTTCATCCAGGGAGTTGTCACTGTGCCGCTGAATGTCAAAATCCTGGCAGGAGCTGAGCAAGAGAAAGCAATAAAGACTGAAATGAGGTGTTCATTCATATAACCCTTGAAAGAGAAACACAGGCATCCAGAATTAAACGTGGAAAACCAAACCAATCCGTTTCAAGCTGTGCTTTTAGGAAACTAATTCCTTTTAACTGATAATATCAGCTATTTATTCAAGCACAAATATTACAGCTTTAGTATCTGGAAGACAAGTAACTAAAAGAGATGAGGCAGAGGACTTGGAGAGTCCTTGTGGAGAAAAAGAGCAAACCAGTTATTGATCATCTAATGATTTTTATATCTTTCATGGTAAAAATTATGGATGAAAAGTGTGTCCAAGGGATGTTTCTCTCCAAACTTCCAGCAGAAAGTGTCCACAGTAGACAAGTATCTTACAAAAGCTAAATTATTGATGCATCACTGTTACAACAGCTATGGTATTAAGCAAAATAAACTTTCATGTATGAACATGTTAGTACATTGCAAAGAGTCTATATGAAGCCCATAAACATGAAAAAACTCTTAAGTCAGTTTAATTTGTGTCAGCTCTCACATCACCTAAATATATCAACAAAAATGTCACTCCCGTAGTTTCAGTTTATAACATACAGGAACACTAGAGTTGTGTTAGAGCTTCATTCTCTGTTATTACTGAAAAATGACCCTTGATAGAAATAGACTTCTTGTTGGCCTCTAAATGTACTTTTCAAAGGCACACACTGAATACAGAGATACAAAGTACTGTATTTTTAACCCTAGTCTACTTCAGTCATGCACACTGATCAGAATTTATACTTAATAATCCATTTTGCACCAATTAGAACAACATGAAAATGAGAGCCAGCACCAAATATAACTGGGACAGTTCATAGAATCACAGAATCACAGGGTTGGAAGGGACCTTAGTAGATCATCTAGTCCAACCCCCCTGCCAGAGCAGGGCCACCTTAGAGCAGGTTGCACAGGAACCCATCCAGGCG
>VXBO01013622.1:518626-655764 GCA_013400135.1 Rhinoptilus africanus
CTCCGCCCAGCTCTCCAGCCTGTCCAGGTCTCTCTGGATGGCGGCACAGCCTTCCGGGGTGTCAGCCACCCCTCCCAACTTTGTATCATCAGCAAACTTGCTGAGGGTGCACTCTATCCCCTCATCCAGGTCACTGATGAATATATTGAAGAGGACTGGGCCCAGTACTATACTGGGTAATAATATACCCAGTTCACTATATATAAAAAAATAAATCATGCATACAAGAACATGCCTTGAAGAGTTAAGGGAAATTACTTGAGTAGGCTGCAGTAGGGATTGAGATATTCATAAAAGGAAGATTTTATAGCTTATATGATCAGTTTGGACTGTGTTGCCTATGTGCTCTTCAAGTGTTGCTGAAGACTAATCTTCTCCAGAGATTTTTCTCTGGTCAAAATATTAACAGAAAACACAAGAGGCATCTGTTTAAAGATTTAGGGTTATGGACACAGTCAAGGGTAGGTAAGAGGACATAATTACTTTCCTAACAGCCAAGCATGGACATATCCTGTCCTGGCTAAACAGCAGCTGAAGACCCCTGGCTCCCTCCTTCTGGCAGCTCTGAAGGTTAGCCCCAGCAGAAGGGGTGCTGTGGTGTGCGCTGCCCTGAGGAGGAGGTACACCAGAATGATGTAGAGACGCTGGTCAGTCAGTAAGTCTCATGATACAGCCCAGTTTTCCACTGTGGCACTCCTAAGGCCATATCTTCTAGAAAAGATTTACACGGGCCTATACTGCCACAAGCCATGGGCTAATGAACCAAGTTAACTGAAACAGAAAAATGCTTAGTCTACCCAGAGACATGCTGTGAAATGCTGACTCCACTGAAGTTAGCGTTAGAAGGTTCATTTTTCTCCAGTGGTGCCAGGTTTTCATTGCAGGAGATGCCTAAAGGTACTCATGCCACCTTTAAGAAGCAGCAGGAGATGTTGTCAGCTGTGAATATCTAGAAAACACATCTGTAAGCATCTGACTGCTCCTATTAGCTGCAGAGCATTCTCAGCAATGGTGGTTAGAAACCTGAATTCCTGTTCCATGCAAAATTCCCTCTGTAACATGAAGCCTGAAAACTCATTTAAAATTAACTCTTGATCCTTTTCTCCCCAGCTTTCCCACCTCTCCAGTGTTTCTCAAAATATGCAGCTGTTTCCAGTTGCGGCCAGTTACTTTAGGACAAAGCATATGCAATGCAGGAATCCTGCTGAAGCTTTCAGCATGACACAGCGCCACTGTTAGAAAACTTTCAGTGATAGCCCTTTATTTTTAATAGTTATTTCAACAGTGAATTCTTCCTTAAGTCATAGGTTGGATATCAGATCTCCAAAGCACATCATTTGTGTTGTAGCTCCTGGTTTTCGATACCCTCTGTCCCCCATTTTGTAGTGATGTGTGGAAGTAACACAAACAAAAAAAGGATGTCAGGTAATGGTAGGACTAGGGGGAATGGATTAAAACTAGAGATGGGTCATTTCAGAATGGACATTAGGAAGTTCTTCACCATGAGGGTGGTGAGGCACTGGAACAGGTTGCCCAGAGAGGTGGTGGAAGCCCCATCCCTGGAAGTGTTCAAGGCCAGGCTGGATGGGGCTTTGAGCAGCCTGGTCTGGTGGGAGGTGTCCCTGCCCAGGGCAGAGGGGTTGTAACTAGATGATCTTTAAGGTCCCTCCCAACCCTGACAATTCTATGATTCTATGATCACAGAAGCCTAAGCCAGCGGTAAGAACACAGACCATAACCCAGAAGTGCACATTACAAAAGCATACCACACACTATTTTTGTGAAATTACACACAGCTTTCTATACATTATCTTATTCCTTTAGGTACTGACTGTGTTTAAAAGAGATGATAAAGCAGCATTAAAATTTTTAACCCCAATTTCTTTATAGCTTAACTTCTAATAATGTTCTGAGATTGCTAACGGGTACACTAACAAAAGAAAACTAGAAGTGAAATAAAGGTGTAGTGAAATTCACATGAAAGCAATAAGTTTGAAACACTAGCAGACATTCATGAGGTTAAAATACCTTGAATCTCACAGACCTCTCCCTTTTGACCCGAAGAAGCTTTACCCAGCATGTGGGCAATTCATCTGCAGGGCTTACCGCTTTGTTATCGAAGCTACCCAAATGCTCACCCACCAGCCTTACGTTAGATGGCATGGCACTGGATTTGGACTGTGTCCGTTTCTATTTTTTGCAAATTACCCATTCATTATCTGAAGATAAAGAGGTGCCTTCACAGAACAGTGCACTCTCTTACACTACTGCAGTTTTCTGCATGATTGTTTAAATTATGCATCCTATTACCTACACTTGCTGTCATAGAATAAGAAACAGGCAGAAATTATTTGCAAGAGTTTGTAACACACTTTTCTCTAGAGGACACAACCAAATTTGAAAGGCAAACTGTATACAGAAGCTGAACAAGAGCTATAACAGTTCACTGCAGCCCAGCTTAACACAAATGCAAGAGCCATCAGTGAATACCCTGGGTGAGGAGTTTCTTTCCTTTACTTTCTCACAGAAGAATATCCTGTGTATTCCAGTGAGAAGAACAATTAAAGAAACAGACCAATGGTGTGTGTGTGTGTACTACCATGTGAGCTCCATATGTTGTTTAAAACCATTAAACGCACAAAGCAACATAGATTAGGAGGCAAAACTGTTCAACATCAATGCTCAGGTAGTCTACAAGAACAGGAGAAACTCAACATTAAAGTGAGAGTTCTCCGGAGAGGACCAGATTGACATGAGTCTAGATCTGTTATCGTCGTGTTGCTGGCAAATGCCATTCTCCATCAGCCATGCTCAGGAAAAAAGAGGAACAAGGTGTATGCAAGCTTTTCCATCTTTTATATAGATTTGGTAGGCTAAACTCACAACTTTCAGGACAGTAATGAAGTGAAATTTGACGGGAGGGGGCATAGTCTGCTTGTATGGAGACTGAACTTTCATTGCCGTGATTATCTTCTGTTTGTTGGGGCTTTTTTCTTATTTTTGTCAGTTAATTACAGAAAATAACAATCTGTTCCGAGAAACGGAGACACTATAGTAAGAAATGTTAACTTGAATTAAGCTTTCATTTAAATTAGAATATCCATTTCACATCAAACCCCTATCTAGACATTCTCATTGTTCTCAAAAGGGTTCTTAAAGGGGTTGTAATTAAGTTGACATAATTCAATTCAAAGTTAACTCTCATTAGCTATCATGATGGTATCATTACTTGGACAGTTACTGTGGAATAAGTGGAGAAAAAAAAGGAAGTAAACAACTTTACAATAATGGTCCGTAGGACATTCTTGCACTGGGAACTTGTAGCAAAATCAGGCTATAACTGTTTCTAATCCTGTGATGTGTTACTTGCTTCAAATGTACTGGGGGCTGAAAAAGGTCTTCAAGGCTATTTGCTCTGCCCATTCTTTTCCACTGTGTCCACTGCCCTTATCACAGTTCATCACTTTATTCCAGCTCTCTAAAAGGCCCGGTGATGCATTCATACAGGAAATCTTGTACATGATACAATAATTTCTAACCTGGCTATATCCAAAGCTCATAAAATGGATATCTATTCCTAGTGTCCATTTCAACCTCTGCAAATGGATTATTCATCACTTTTCAGTTCTAAGTGCATGCAGGATAGGCTTGTCCTGAGCATCATCTAATGCAGACAATATTAGAGTATCACTACAAGCTCTAATTTTGACTGGATGCATTCTACCATCCTTCAAAATAAGGTTTCATTCACAATGACTTGTCTATATTGAAGTAATAAATTATTTTTCCTTAAAGTCCCCTTGTCTTTTCATACAAGATATTTTTAAGTTCACTTACTTGTCACCATGTATCATCTTAAACAAGCTTTGGGGGAGAAGAATTAATTCCAGTTTCTGGTAAGCTTGTTTAGTTGAAGTACATATGGGTCAATTTGTAACTTCTCTATTTTTTGGCAAACCAAGAGCAATCACATACTACGTTTCCTCATAACTAGGCATTAAGAATCTTGGTACCTGCAAACTCTGCATTGTTCTGTGTTTATCCTGTCTGAACACTTCCCTCTTTTTTAAATGCATAGGAGAAAGAGAGCTTCTAGTCCATTATGTGCAGGCGTTCCTGCACACTCAGTTTGCCTGCATCCTCAATCTATTAATATTGCACCATGCTGCTGTCAAATTGGTTTTGCACTTATTTGAGCATCAGGTTTTGTGCCTATTTTTGTTTCCTTTTTTTCTTTTCATCATTACACACAGGTAACAGCTGGCCTAAAAGGATGCGCACACTGAAACCTTTGCCCTGTTTGCCTGGGGTGTTCCTTCACAGATGTCCTTTGCACTCTTCATCCACCTTCTAAGATCTCAACTCTGGTCTTATCGATGTTCATAATACAGTATGCAGTTACCCTACAAGAAATTCAACAATAGAAAAGCTCCAGGTTTTTCAGATCCTTCAGACTTTTCATAGCCTTTCAGCCATGCTTCAGGTCACTCCTCCAATACTGTGTAGCTACTAAGAGAAAAGTTCTGAAAGACTGTACAAAAAATGCTAGAAAGAAGTGGGAAGTAAAGGTGACTCTTCTCTGCCGACAGAAAAAAACCTGTAAGCAATGGTAGGGGGAGTAAGCACTTCCCTGCTTATTCCACCTTAGGCTTCTTTACCTTGCTAGACCTTGCCCACATTTACACTGTTAAATATTGCATTGTGATCTACATTAGTAATATAGTAGCTACTACAGGTTTCTCACAAAAGCATTGAAAAATATCCATCTCATATGACAAAAAATTTAGCCTAGAGAAGGGACAAAGAAAAGACATGCAAGTTCCCATCACAAGCCTGAGGAACCCTGTTTGCAACTTCTATGTATTAGGAAGCTATGTCATGTGTTGAAATAGTAACTTCCAAACACCATCACTGCCAGCCATGACAATAGCTCTGATAATTAGTTTTATGATGGCAGATTAACTACCTACCATGTAGGTAGGTAGGAAGAGCAAGCTTCCCTACAGTGATGGTATACGCTCTTCCATGCAGAAAGTGTTTTCATTTTTGTGGCACTTGGCTGAAGTTCTGCAAAGGTTTTTTAGAAACTGTGTCATCATAAAGCCCTAGACACTTTATTTTACATTACTACATCATTAGCTACATGAATGAAGGATTAGCAGGCTTGTAAAACTGTGAAGCCGTTTAATTGCATCTACTCCTGAGATCTAGAGTCCTGTGTAATACACTGCTCATATTGGCACATTCCCTGATGTTACCAGTTTGAGCGGAAAAACAGTCTGAAGACCCCGTACAGAGATTAAGTACTGATGGGACTCTTCTCACCTTGCTGTCTAAAATTTTAGGTCTCTGTTTCCAAGCTAAGGTGCTCTAGTGTTGAAAGCATCACATCTCACTACAGGTAAGGCAGAATTCGTGGGGCCCAAGCAATATCTTTTAATAGAACAACTAATACAACTGGGAAAAAATATGTAGGATTTGAAGCACATTATCCCTTCTTCATAACTGAAATAGAAGCAGCAAACTTCAAAGCTAATGCAAGTTGAGAACAATTGTTCAGAGTTTAGATATGTTAATCAGACCATTTTATACAGAAGACAGTACTTGTGGAGTACACAAGAGATATTAGTAAGGAGGAGAATGATAAAGAAGTTATCTTGTATGGCAAGAAAAAAAAAGAGACATATTCATAAGGGGGGGGGGCAATCATCTGCAAACCCTCTGTACCCAACAAAAGAAGATAAAAATTTCTCCAGAAAGCAATTTATTTCCTTCTAAGGTAGGTGGGATGAATTACCCCCTAGAGGAGCACGTCATTCTCTCTCTGCTGACTACAGCAGAAGCTTGGGCAATTAGCTGAGAGTTGTCACCTAACTTTTAGAGAGAACTGAAGTTACTCCTGACAAATCCCACTCTCAGTAAGCAATGAGGCATAAAGAAGCCACGTGACAATTATAACAGTAATTAGCATTGTAAAGTTCTGGGTTGCTTTAAAAAGCACTGTCACCATACCTTTTGCTAGCGGTTCCACAGTGATAATCTCACTGCTGTTGCCTCTTCCTGCAGCAGTCACTGCTACCACCCAGACACTGTACAGGCGATTCCGGCTCAGGTTGGGGATTCTGTAGGAAAACGAGTCGGGAGAGGCTTCAAACTCGCTGATTACCTGTGGTGGGAGAGACAAATGTTTCCAGACTAAAATAAAGAGTATTTGGAGAAAGTCTGCTAAGCTGAGTGCTACAAAGATGGTTACTTCAGGGTACTTTGAATGAGTATCAATCGTTTCAAACAGATCGCAAATGGCAATAAACAGAGCAGACACAATAACTTGTTGCAATTAATTTATATTCAGTGAATTTGGACCTATATTTTGTTTACAAATTGTTTTTATCCAGTTTAGGACTTTTATGTGTCTGTTTATTTTTACAGGGTTGGATAAGTAATTTGAGTGAACATATTTGGCAAATTTTTACCACCAATAGTTTTGACAAACCAATTTTGTTTTACGCAAAACTTTTGCAACAGAGGATTCAGTCCTGCATCTGCTGTGAAATCTGGATTTTACTACTTGAGATATGTGTTTGTTCACCTAGAACCCTTGTGTTGGTGTTCCTTATCCCTGTGTTTGGTGGTGACTTATTCCTCCAGTGAATCAAGAAATAAAACTGTATTCTGTAACAGACTGTTCAAATTTCCCCAAGTCTAGTTCTGTTTAATCACAAAATTACTTCCGTTCAAAGATTCCCAGCAGAAGGTCATCTCAGCCATTTAGCCGCATTAGCGGGAAAGGACAAGCGCTGGAAGAAATGCCAGTTCAGGCTACTCTTGCACTGTCACTCAAGCGCCTCATCCGTGGGCTGCAGCAAAGCCAACCGGCTGCTCAGCAGTACTTGCTTATCGGTGAGATGTTCTGGAGTCTGCTTGAAGTCACCTGTGTGAGGAAAGGTGCAGTGGAATATACAGATTCCTCCAGGGGACGTGGGCTTTGTGCACCTCAGCACATCCTCCACAGGAAGCTTGACTCCCTGCTGGAGGAGATGGGAAACCTCATCAGCCCTGAACTGTATTATAATGCTCAGCATAGCCAGTTTTATTTCTGAAACTGGATTTGTGATTCTAGTATGTAAAAATAGCTGGGTAATGAACCATTAGAACGAATAATAAAGATTCACGTCCCTGTGCAATACTGAGCATGGCAATGGCTAACTAAAACCAGGCTAAAAATAATAAGAACATAAATGACGTAGAAGATTTTTACTAGCAATCAGCATCAAAAATAATGCATCAGTGTAATCTCAACTTGATTCAGGATGGCAGAAGGTGTGCAAGGAATCTCTTTGATATACAAATATCTGCTGGTGGTAAAGGCCAATTTCATCTGATTAGCATTTCAAAAAGTAGGTTGATCTGAAAGCATCGGAATACATACTCCTTCAAAGTGAATTTCAAATAAATAAGGGATGTTTATGAGGTATCATTAAATGCCTCTCCAGTGTGAACTGGTAGCCAGTTTCAGCTACTGAATAGGTCGCTGCATTTCTCTGTTATTGAGCTGGCATCTTTTATAGTCAGGGGAAGAGGGGAGTTTATTTCATCTCACTTTGGAAATCTAGAGTGAAGACATCTGCACCTCAGCCAGTCACCTTAACTCCCTTCAGAGACCACACAAAGAAAAGGTAACTTCTAAGGCGAGGCTCTTCTGGCTTATATGAGACACGTATATTGCAGTGGGATGAATCATGACCTTGACATACCTCTTTCCCCACCAAATATAGAAATGTCCGTAGTTGTCAGTGCTGAAGAAATCTGAAGTTAATGTTCTTGTTAACTAAAATACTTAACTTATGTGTGCCTCTATTTGCTTGTACAAGAATATATCCTGTTTCCTCCATGGAGACTAACCTTCCTGGGGAGACTAGTTTGCTCCAGCTAACAGTTATCCAGGCTCAACACAAGCCCAAATAGGGACCTTGCCATACATTCTAGGTAATCTCATTGCTCCTGTCAAAATGCCAAGTGAGTTTGTCCCATTTAGCAAGCATTTGCCTGGGTTTCCACTTCTGAAATGAAGAGGCCAATGCAGGCAGACACTTCTACTATTATGTGAAGTATTACAGCAGGTTTTGAGAACTATCTGTCTTGACATTTACACAAGAATATTGGACGAATGCCCATGACTTGACAGGCTGGATCTTTGTGAGGTCATACATAAAAATTAATGTATTGATCATGGCACAGGAGGCTGAATTTCAATATTCATGAGGCAGCATTTTCTAGGGTTAATTTGAAAGTCAAACAGGCTATGCGGTCTCTGGCACTTAGGCTTCACTCATTAATGCAGCTATCTCACACAAGCTACTTTTAAACCAAGTATTAACATGGGATGTAGATACCACATTTAGGCACAGCTAACCATTACAGACTTCCTCATTGCTAAGCTTTCATTCCATCAGTCCATTTAAATTTACACTTTTTTTTTCCATGACTCCCATGGTTTATGAAAGGGACATATGGCTGCCTTTAGAAGCCACCGTTAATACTGTAGATCTCATGCTTGAAATGCCTCGCTGCTCTGCTCCCCTCTGTCATGACAGAGGCTAGGAGAGTCAGACAGACGTAAACCCTGCAGACAATTGCTGAACAGCTCAAAGCAATTTGTTTTGAGATTCTATGGTTGGGATAAGATGAGCAGCAGCTAAAAAGAAAAGGAAAACCTCAGCCTTGGAGTTACAGCACTGGCACTAGGTGCTCCTGCTCTGAGGGATAGAAGTTAAAGACAAAAAACCTGAAACAACCCTCCAAAATGGCTCTGGTTGCAATGTGGCCAGCTAGAAGAGCAGGCAAAATTGCCTCAAAACAGAGGAGTTTTCTCTCCCTGGAGCTCCAAAGATTAAATAATCACAGAATTAGTTTCTCTAATGCCATTTGAAATGCCTGTTTTCAATTCCTTTATTTCACCCAGAGAACCAGTATCATTCACACATTTGCAATGGGGCTATTCCAAATATAAATTCAATAATTCATTGAATTAATTATTAATTTAATCTGTTAAATGAATCTTCACTAAAATAACGATTCTTACTTTCTTAAAACAAACTGCTATAGCAAAACATTTTGGTTTCTAACTAGTTAACATACACCTTCTGTTTCCTCAGCTAACATTCCCTTTTAAACACTTGGGGATGCTCCAGTGACAAAGAATCGATTTTACTTTTAACTTTTGCCTGTCATTTCAATTAGACTAACATGCCAGAGACTTTCATTATGAGAAGAAAAAAGAGAGCTTTGTCAGCAAAGAGAAGATTAAACAATTGAAATAAGAAGTATTTTAAAAGAATGTCACCTTGTCACATATTGGTCTTTGCATGTGCCAGTATGAAACATATACTGCTGTTTTATCCCCAAAACAGTAACATGCTTGCTCAAGGGATTTTTTTTTTTTCCTAGATGCTTTTTTTCTCTTCAGATCATAGATGGTGGGTTAATTTTTCTTCTGCCTTTATCTCTCTGTCAAAGAAGCACAGACAGCGCTGAGCCTCTCAAAAGCCAGCAAGGGCTGTGAAGAATAAAATGAAATCAAAGTCCTTTATCAGGGTGCAGTCAATCTACTTCTCAAACCAGGCAACAGCAAAAGATGCTGCGGAACAGCCACTGCAGAGAGCATCACTTTCCTCTGATGCAGCTTCAGCTCTATTGGTGTACTTTGCTTTGTGCGCTTTGAAACAGTATGCCACCTCCTGGCATTTCTGACTCCTTTAGAAAGCAATTAGGTAGGCAACGTGCACAAACTCTGAGACCTCGGGCTGGTTTTTTGATTTGGTTTTTTTTGTTGTGTTTGTTGTGTTTTTAATGCAGCCTGGGAAAAATTCAAAAGGGTGTGTTAGAAGAAATTTTTGTAAGGGTTTTCCAAGCAATCAGGGAGCTTCCTAAGCAGGGATGTAAGGTAACAGGCAGCATTTACTATGCATTGAAAGATTATTCACTCAAAGCAAGCCTGTACCGTGCCTATAACTTTATCTACACAATTTCTGATGTAAAACAGGTACACTGAAGATCTCTGTCTCCCCATTCTCTGCACGTTGTGAGGGAACTTGGAGGTGAACTGAGAAATTCATATGGAGACTAAGACAAGAGCGAAAAGCAAGAAACACAAGGTTTGTGGTGTGCATATATGAGTTGGCTATCTGTATATTGGCTGCCTCATCTTGTAAATTAAAAATATACATATATACTACCTAGAGTGGCATGTGTGTTTTCACTATGAATTTACATATAAAATATGGACGAAGAACCATCTCAAAAAAAGGGCTGGAAGGACCTTGAGAGTTCATCCAAGTATATCCTCCTTCTTTAAACCAGGTTCAACTATATCTGCACAATTTCAGGCAGATGTTTGTCCAAGGTGATTTTAAAGACTTACAATAAATGGAGATTTTGCAACTCCCTAGGCTGCAAGACCTATTCCATTGCTTAACTAATCTTACTATTAGAAAGCTTTCTTGAAATCTAGGTTGAGTTTCCTGCTGCAGTTTAAGCCCATATCTTCTTTTCCAGTCTATTAGGAACATGGATAATAGGTTATTACCTTCATCTTTGCACCAGTCTATAATCTACATGAAGTTTTAGCATTGCTTTCCCCACCAGTACCCTTATCTTTTTACAACAACCCCGATGCTTTCAACATTGCCCAGAAATATAATTTTCCCTAACAGTTTCTCTAACAATATCTGCTGTTATCCTTCAGACTCTCTAACGTTTGTCCATAGTCTTCTCAAATATGGTTTCCAAACCTGTATTCAACAATCTCAGCATATGGCATTTGGCTTTTCACAACAGGATTAGGAAGGTAGTTAACGTCAATCTTGGGATGCACAATAACCTCAAAATCCTCTTCTGAAGAATCTAGCCAATTGTTAGATAACCCAGTACTTTTGTATTTGGCTATTTATATCCCCTGTTTTCTTGCACTTACCCATACTAATTTTTATCTAACTTTTTCCAGACCAATTTCCCAGCTCATCAAGATCTGTCCGAATTCTAGTTCTATCTCCAGTGTACTTGCAATCTTTCACAGCCTCATATCTCCTGCAAATTTAACAGGTCGTCTTGCTATTTCATTATCCAGGTCACTAATGGAACCACTGAACAAAAGTGGACTCAAGAGAGATACCTATGCTGCTCTCTCCTGCCCACAACAATGAATGACTGGTTTCATAGCTTCCCATAGAACAGCAATCAGTTTTATATCTAGCCTGAGCTGTCTCAGTGAAACTGAGTTTGCCTAGCTAGGTTTCTCTCAATGAACATGCGTCCTCTGGGCTTATTTCCATTGCTCAATGACGCCAGAGAGTGTGTTGAGCAATCCGCCCTGATGGTCCATGCCACTTTTTATCTTGATCTCTAGCACAATTTTGTACTACTTTTATGAGGTAAAACCACAGAGATCTCCATCTTTTTGCACAACACCATCACAGAATTGTCTACCCTGCTCTACCTCAGGCCTTCGTTGCTCCTGGAAATCAGTTTGAGAGTCTCTTGGACTGATAAGTTATCCAGTAATGGAGGCTATGACAAGTTGTTTCTACTTGGAAGCAAACTGTGTTAATACAAAATCAATACGTTACTGTATTTATGAAGAATTAACTTCAAGTTCTGCATCCCTGAACAGAGTAAGACAGACCACTGATGTGCCCTCTCAGTGAACTCCCTAAAGATGTGAAACTGCCTAAGGTCATGAACTAGTACTTTTCTCCAGGGCTGCTGCCTTTTCCCTTGCTTCCTTTCACAGAGGGACAGACTGTCAGAGCTGCAAACAACCACCAATCCAGGACCACAGTTTTCAGTAAGACTGGATACCACTTTGATTATATAATGGCTTCTGATCAGGTCTTGCTATTTTGGCTCATGTTTTGAAACATGACATCTGTTTTTCACTCAGAATTATTGGAGATTACTGTTACAAACAGAAGCTGTGCACAAAACAGAATGCAGTTTCCATATAAAATTTTATCTTTCTCTTTTCTTTTTTTCCTTAAATGAGGAACTGAAATTTCAGAAAGCGCAAGATGAAAATATCAGAGGCACCTCCCTGCCTTCCCACCAGAAAATCTTGCAAACCCATTTCCAGGAATTACACCTGGAAGAGAGCCTGAACTTCCAGGGAGCCCATGAAGTCAAGGAGTCTATTGCTTGGGAGCCACTGAGGTGCACCGCCTGCTTACCCCTTTGCAGCAGCTCGCAGAGTTGGGGCTCTGCTGGGACTCATGATCAGGGAAACACCATGTGGCATCATGGACTGGTGACCACAGGAAGGTCAGGAGACCTCCTGCTGGTCTGCCAGGAGTGCCGCTGCCTCCTTTGGTGGTCCCAAGAAATCAGCAGGTTTCTTCAGAGCATTTCAGTCAACTCACAAATTGTATGACTCCATCTGGTCCCAAGTGTCCTCTATATGATACAGAACAGAATGGGATGAAGCCACAATTGCTGAAATATGCTGCAACTGGCACCAAGGACTTATTGTTAGACTGTATTGATATACCCATATGTGAAACTATGTAGTGAGACAAGACCAGAGTTTTATGAAAAAATCAATATCAAATTTGTTTTAGTAGGGCTTTGCAAGGAGACCTTTTAAAAATCGTATAAAATGGCACATCAGAATTAATTTATACTCTGTCACATCTCCTTTGAGATCTGCTCCATGACAAAAATAAGATAAGCAAAAATGTAAAGTTGACAAAGCAATTAAAAGAATGAATGTGCTGTGCCTGAGAGCTGGTAACAAAGTGTGAATTAATTATGAAAAAGCTGTAAACAGTACATGTGGTATACTAAAAAAGACATATTTTCAATACTATTCAAAATAAGTTTTTAAAATAACCCCAAAATGATACACTATTTCTATGCTATATAAAAATCAAGACTTAATAAACATAAATATCTTAATGCTGTAAAAAGTACTGTATAGACACAGTGATAAATTCTGCTTGTAGTACACAAATCGATGAACATATATTTTAAATTCAGCCTTACAGATTCTGCTGACTCTAAGTAAGCTTCCATTCAATGGCAATTTTATCTACTTCTGCCAGTTACCTCTCCCCTCTTTTAAGAGACTTTCAGCATCCTTTGAATCACTGAAGCCTCTACAGTGTGTAAAAATAAATCAGTTCTGGCTTATAATTGCTTTTGCTCTATTTTCCATGCCTTTTATTCAAGTATTTAAAACTGGACAGGAACCAGGGATCAGAGAGTATGATGTAAAACTGCCTCACATTGAGTTTGAATTTGGGTGCATCCCATGCAAAATCAAAACAAGACGTTGTCTGCCTGAAAAAATTGTATGGAAAACACCTGGATGCTGGGAATTTATGTCAGTTAATTCTGGTTATCTAAAGATCTAGTTAAGATAATTGTATATGCTTGTACAAACAACTGTATATACTAATTGTATATAATGAAACATAAGATACATATCATCTGGTTTAAGATAACCACGTATACTTGCTCTAGAGTAAACAAAGAGAAGGGAAGCTTTTGGAAGAAGATTCATCCAGCTTCTCCCAGGCATCTAGCTTCTTTCCTTTGATGAAAGGAGAGCCTTGATGACTCCAGAATCAGCACAGATAACTCTCTTCCCGATGTGTGAAGTTGGGTGAGCTGAATCCCACCTTCAGTCTATAAGTTACAGAGATAGAGCAAAGATGACTCTCTTACTAGAGGCAACCACCTGTGTATGCTTTTGATAGGATATCAGTAATAGGTTGCAAAGAATATCCTCCATGTGTTTTCTGAAAGATTCTGCATGTCCTTGTACTGGGGAATGTATCTCAAACATACAGAACTTCATAAGAAAACAAGATATTTGACCTGTTTTCCACTGGGACCTTTTGAAAACTATGTGACCAGAGTTGGGAGCTTGCAGTCTATGCATTTGTGGAAGAGAGGAAGGAAAGCAGGAGAAAGACTCTGATTCATGCCAATTTTTCTACTGAGCATAAAACCCCCACTGTAATATGCCCTGACTGTGGGATCAGACTGTAGATTTTCCCTCAATATGGTGCTCTACAGATTGACAGGAAAAGTTGTATAGATATGTGTGAAACAGACGAATAGCCTAGTCACTACTGCTGCTGCTGGTGCTTATCCTGTCACAGGACTGAGCAGACAGAATGTACATAGGAATGGTGTCTTGGTGCACACATCATACGCCTGTTGTTTAATCGGACAGCAGGTAAAACCATGCTTTTTTTTTTTTTTCCCCCTCTTAGTGAGTTTAAACCAAAACCAAAAAATGAAATAAATGTAGAAGTCTAACAGGCTTAAGAGTATGTTTCTCACAGAAGAAGAAATATACCAAAAAGATCAGTAACCTATCTGCCCCAAGCAGTCCCAGATCATAGAACCACAGAACTGTCAAGGTTGGAATAGACCTTAAAGATCATCTAGTAACAATCCCCCTGCCATGGGCAGGGACACCTCCCACTAGATCAGGTTGCTCAGAGCCCCATCCAGCCTGGCCTTAAAAACTTCCAGGAATGGGGCATCCACAGCTTCTCTGGGCAACCTGTTCCAGTGTCTCATCACCCTCATGGTGAAGAACTTCTTCCTAACATCCATTCTGAAATGACCCATCTCTAGTTCTAATCCATTCCCCCCAGTCCTACCATTACCTGACATCCTCACTCACTAGCTTTCTTGTAGGCCCCCTTGAGATACTAGTAGCCACAATAAGGTCTCCTTGGAGCCGTCTTTTCTCCGGACTGAACAACCTCAGCTCTCTCAGTCTGCCAGATGTTAGTCAGTCTCTAATATCAATTATGTTTTCAAGTAAATTGACTTGGGGTTTGGCCAAATATAAGATCGGTTCCTTCTCCTCCATCATTACTTCACATCTGTTCGTCTCCCCCATCTTCCAAACCCAAATGTTTCTCAGAAGTATTTCCAGGCCAAGACGAATCTTTCTGTGTCTTTCTAAATCCTTTGGAGAAGTCCAAAATTGTAGAACTACATTTTTCAAAGATTCTCTCAGACACAGGTCACCTGGGGCTGACTGTAGGGTTTGCACTATGAGATAACTTCTATTCATCACCCCTATTTCAGCATTGGGGTCTGCTATGTGTTCTGGTTCATCATCGGGCTAATCCAGCTAATACTCTTATCATGACAGCATCATCTGGGATCTTTGCAATAACATTCTCACGCCATTCATCTATTTCAACAGCATCTTGCTCTGGAATTTCTTCTCCTTCCATTCCTAAGGCATCATTTGGGACCTCAGTCAAGGTGAGTTTAAGGGAGAAATCGTATCTTAGCAGTGTCCTACAACTATCAACAGTTTGATCAACTAACATTTCAAAACTATTGCCAGGATTCCAGACCAGAGAATAAGCTGGTTCTTCTTATCAGAAAAGTCGCTTTTAAAATTTGTGCCTGGGTGCTTTGCAAACTTCTTGTCATATTTGCCAGTCTTTGGCTACTTATGATGGTAAGTGAAATGCAATGTGTAGTCTTCCTCCTTCCTTCCTGATGACAGTTCAGTTCAGGGGCTTTGGGGAGCAGACGTATTCCTGAACTCATGGACTGCGGCCCCAGGGCAGGTGAGAAACTACTAAAGAGCTTGTGGATAAGGATCAGAGGATAGACCAGTAATCACAGTGTTGCAGCAGGTGTCTGCTACAGAGCTCCTGATCAAGACGAGGGGGCAGATGAAGTTGTCTAAGCAGCTGAAGAAAGCTTCACAAGCACAAATCTTGGTACTCATGGGTGACTTTTACCACATTGACAACTGCTGGAAGGGCATTAAGACTGGAAGCAAGCAACCTAGGAGATTTCTGGAAAGTATGAAGACCGTTTCTTGTTGGAAGTGATCAACAAACTGAGAGGTAAAAATGCTCCGTTGAACCTATCGCCCACAAACAAGGAAGAACCGGCTGAAGACGTGAAGATCTATGACAGCTTTGGCTGTTGATACCATAAGACTGGAGTTCAAGTTCCTGAGAGGAGTGATCCTATGCAAAACTGTTCCAAAGAGCAAAGGGGCTCAGGACAGCTGGCTAATCACAGAATTTGATTAGATGTCTAGTCTTCAAGGACAATCTCCTCAGAGCACAAGAATGGTTCATCGTAATGTATGGAAAGTTCAGCAAGCATGTCAGAAGGCCAGCGTGGATGAACATGCAGATCCTGATTGAACTCAAACACAATTTTTTTTGTGGAGAACAAAAGTAAGAAAGGTTTCTTTAAGTATATCATCAGCAAAAGGAAGGCGAAGGGGTTTGGGCCCCTTGCTCAATGAGGCAGGGTACTTAATTAAAAGGGATTTGGGAAAAGCTAAGGTATTCAATGCCTTTTTTGCTTCAGTTTTCACTGGTAAGGTTTGCCCTCAGGCCTCGAGGTCTCTGAACCTTCTTGAAGAATGTGTGGGAGTAAAACTGTACTAACAGTAGAAGGAGACTGAATTAGGGAGAACTTAAGACAATTGCTTAATTGGACATACAGAAACCTGTAGTACCACATGGAATGCATCTGAGGATGCTGAAGGAGATGGATGATGTCATTGTGAGGCTACTCTTGGTTGTATTTCGGAGGCAATCAGGGGAGGCTTCTGATCACTGGAAAAAGGCAAATGCCATGCTCATCTTCAAGAAGAGCAAGAACGGGGATCCTTGTCTCAATAATATGAGATGGTTATTGAGCAAATCCTACTAAATGCCATTTTTAAACACACAAAGGAAAGGAAGGAAGAACTGACATGGATTTAACAAATGTAAATCACACTTGACCAGCCTGATTGCTTTCTATGACAAGGTGACTGGCACTGTGAACAAAGGAGGGCAGTGGATGTTGTACACCTCAGCTTTAGCAAAGCCTTTGACTGAGTCTTCCACAGTCTCATTATCACCAGATTGGTGAAATATGGGCTGAATAAGTAAACAAAATTGATGGAGAATTGTCTACACTGCTGGGGTCAGAGTTGTGATCGCTGCTGCAAAGTTTGACTGCAAGCCGGTAATTAGTCATACCATTTTCTGGGACAAAAACTGTTTAATGTTTTCATTAGTGACCCGAGAGACAGAAAAAGAATGCACTGTCAGCAAGTTTGAGTATGGCCTGAAATTGGGGGTAACTGTTTATATACTGGAGAGCAGGGTTGTTGCTCAGGGGTACCTAGACAGGTTGGAGAAATGGGGTGATTGGAGTCTTGTGAAGTTCAAAAAGAGCAAATACAAAGTCCTGCATCTGGGATAGAATAATCCCATGCACCACTACAACCTGAGGGCCACCTGTCCAAGAGGCAGCTCTGCAGAAAAGCATGCCTGGTATTAGCAATTCTACATTCATAAAAGTGTAGCCAGCAAATCCACATAGGTGGATCTCTACTCTGCACTTGTGAGACTGTATCTAAATACTCTGTCCAGTCATGGGGTCTCCAGTGAAAAAAAAATCCATGGACGCACTGGAGCAAGTACAAGACAGGGTTGATCACTTGATCAGATGATACAGAGAAGGTGGAGATAAGCTCTTCTTGAAGCTGCAGGGTGGGAAAAGTTTCAACATGGGAAATTTTGATGAACTGGGGAAAAAAAATTACCATAAGAACCTCGTCAAATATTGGAACTTGCGCCCAGAGGAACTATGGGATCTCCATGCATGGAAGCGTTCAAGACTTCACTAGACACATCCCTGAGCAACCTGATGTAATTAAACATGCTTTAAGAAGGGGATTGCAATAGATAATCTCCAGAGAAACCTTCCAACTCAAATTCCATTATTCTGTGGAATTTTAAAAATGGAAATCCAGTTGGCCAAAATATGCATGCAACAACTGAAACCAAACACTGGTAGAGCAAATGTGCATCTCTCTAAGATAAAGAAACACATTAGCTTACCACCAAGATGTTTCCTAAGTTAGATGGGGGAAAGACTCCAATGAAACTCCTATGACATTTTATGCAATTGGCAGTATTGTAAGTCTTTCACATATGAACACTTTCTAATAAAGTTGCCCAAACAAGTTCTGCTTTTAGCTTTCACTGTCACGAAATCAGAGAGCAACAGTGATGACATCTTATTCCACATCTTAATACAAGTGGAATGGCGACAAGAACTAACTGACAATGTCCTGAAAAGGAAAATCACCGAGGAGGAGAGCGGTCTCCATTTATTATCCTTTTATAGTTCCGTTCTTTTCCATTAATCTCCAGGCTTCCCATGGAGAAAACAGAAGACTGATGCACAATTTAATGACCTGCTTTGTTGGGAACAGCAGGATAAGCCTGTTTAATATGTTTGCTCTTTTTAGTGAAAGACTGACCAATGGATCACCCCCAACAAAACCCCAACAGCAACAACAATGACTGCACTTTTCTAATCAACAAAGCAAAATAGGTTTTAACATGTGTGTTTCTGACTGAGTGATACCATACTCTTTGTTGACACCCAAATGATATAGTTGGTCTGTATTTCCTCAGCTATTAACCTTTCTCTGCTTTCCCTATCAGTTCTAATGCTTTCTCAGCTCCTCCTGCACCAGGAAATCCTGCTTCTTAGCCTTCATTCTCCTGCCTTCAGCACACATCATGCTTCTTTCTGCTTTTAAGCTGTTTTGAGATTACAGTTTCCCAGGCTGGCTAGTCATTGCATGCTTTGTGTCCCAATGACCTTTTCCAGGCAGTTTTTGCTATATAAATTTTATTTAATCTAAACCCATTGATTCCTCCGTACATAGTGTACTGACTTGAATGCAACCAGAGGTTGGTGGGGTTTCTTTCAGAGATCACCTAAATCTCATTTTCTCTTGCCCTTTTAAAAACCCTAGCAATATACACCTACAACTCAAGGTAGCAGGTGCTGGAGCAGCCATGTAAGGCAGCTCCCCCCACCATCAAGTAGGACCTGAACCACCCCAGCTTGTTTGCTAGGGTTCAAACCATGTACAATGTTTATGGCACCACTGGGAAAACCTATATTGACAGGATGGTACGGCAGCCTGTGCTGCAGCTGACAGCACTGCCTCTTGCTTTCCCAAGGCCTGGGCAGAACGAGTGTAATGAGAGTCCTGCCGGTATGCTGTGGGTAAGCACACCTAGAAGTAAGCTGGCCAACATGGGACCATTACAGCTCGTCTTGAGAAGCCATCTCATACAAGGAATTGGACACTGATGTGGGAGGAAGTGGTGTCAAGAACTGTGGAAACATGGGCTATGAGTTAGCATAGAGGATAATTATTTTAACTTAATTTCTGGTATGTTTTGTTTCTTATATTTGAAGAATGAAGGACCCAGTAAGTCATATTTCTGTATTTTTTCCTGTATTTGAAGAATAAAAAAGAGAAAGTTCTGCCTAATAATATAGGCACAACAATTAAACTGTATGACACTGGATCCTTGCTTGCCCTTTATGTTGGCTAGAGAATAGATTGCAGTGGAGAATCATTTTTATTTTTCACTTGTTGATCATATTTGTGGCTTGAAACATTCCAGGCAAATACTGTTCTTAGGTCACAAAATATTTTAAAAAGATCTGCATCCTTCTTTACAGAGGCAGCAGAAGATTTTAACAGCTTCTGCCCATGCAAAGCAAAATGAGCTGTGCAAGAAGTAGAAAATCTTCATCTTATAATAGGTCAGGGTTGTACGAGAGCTGTGCTTTGTAGTAAAAATGTGCACAACAGAGTTAATTTGTTTTCCTGTTGGTGATTTAAACATTAAAACAGTGGTTTTGTGCGAAGAATTGTCTTGTTAGCCCGAGTGTCTAAAGTGTACTGTATTGACATGTTCTCAGCGTACACATACTGCTTGTAAAAGGAAATCTGCATTCTCATAAGTTTACTCTTACCACTGTTCTTTTCTCTTCTCACTGATGCTTAAAAACTGAGTTTGTCTTTCTGTTAAAGTGGCAGAAAAGTTATTTTGCAACCAGGGCTTTACTGAAGGAAGAAGTCTGGTCAGGAAGTTTTTATGGCTCTATACCTCCAACTACAGCACTTGCTACTTACAGCGGCAGAAGAAATGATAAAGACACAGGTTTTCTATTTATTCCCCTCCCCGCCAGAACTGAAGACCACTTTTTCTGTCAACTATTTGTCTCTGCCAACAGTGAACCATACAAGAACTTCCTTGGGATATAGGCCATATCTGCACAGGAGTGTTAACATTCAAGCACCTCTGCAGCAGACTGCAAAGCCAGCTTTGAATAAAATAACCTTTTATTTCATAGTCCTTTTAAGGACAAAAGATGACAAAGCACTTTGTTAGAAATAAAGTTGGAGGAGTGCATTCTATATTAAATGTGTCGTGCGCTCTTGCACTTATTTAGAGATGTCCAACTTGGCTTCTGGAAACAGACCACTGCCTGTGATCACTGCCTCACTCACAACACCGTGATGATACAGAAGACCTGCTCTGGAAGCCACAGCTCATGCTGATCTGCAAAGCACTAATCAGAAGTGGTACAGGGTCTGTCCTCATAGATACACATTGTACATACATTTACACACATGTATGTATGTACATGTATATATTTATGTGTACACACACACGCACATCCCTTCATGCACGCAGGTAACAACAGGATAACTGCACATGTACGCATTAACACTTAGTAGAAAACAAAAACACCTCCAAGTGCCTCTACCTTGGGCTAAGGCAGCCAGTGATACCTTCACCTCATGCCACAATGAACACCACAAAAACACAGCAGTAAAATTCAGTACAGGCCAAGACTAGCAAAAAGAGTAACTATTCTCATCGTTGTCCATCCCTGAGGTACTCCAAAAAGGTAACGATACAATAAGCAGGCCTGAAAAAACAATTTTTTAAATGACAGAACTGCACATTAGAGAAAAAAGGTTTTAGCCGAGGATGTTTATTTTCCTGGTGATGTAAACAGACAAAAAATGGTTTCTAGCAAAGCCTCAGGAAGAAACACTGCATCTTTGTGCTTGGCAAGTAACTAGCAAGAGCCAGCAGCACCACCTGGTGTTCTCTCCAGCCCCCCAGAGAAGTGCTTGGTCCCCGCTTGGACCAGAGCCCTAACAGCACGGTCCAGTTCCGTAAACTTCGACCTCTTTAACTCACTGTGTGCCACTGAAATGTATGAACCATGATGGAAAAATCTCTGGCTCGTTTACAGTTAAACGATATGCTCAAAATAGTTTGGTTCGCATGGCTACAGATATTAAATTAAATTAAATTAGGAGCCAGTAGACCCAAAATATAAACGTAGCAAAGATCTCTAACCTTCAGCTCTGGATGTGACTAATAAACCCTGATTATAGGAGGATGTATCAGTTTCAGCATACCCACCGCTGGACATGTGTTTTACTTGTCTCCCCTTGACTATCTGCAGAATTAGTTCCCTTGCGGGAAGAGTGGGCTGGGTGAGACTGTGTCTGCCTGCAGGGTCCCCTGCAGACCTACCCTCTGGCCTTCCTGTCTCTCAGCCAGCTTTGAAAACAAGCCTGAGGCACTTTTGGAAATTTCCCCTGTCAAACTCCTCCTACTTCTGGAATAACATTTTCCTTGTCTACTAAACTAAGATTGCATTTTGCAACTTGCAATGCTTCCTTTGATAGAAGTCCTGTTTAAAAACTAAATCAAAACCTTGGATAAAATCTGAATGAGTGCTTTTTCAACGTGTATTAAAATAAATATGCATGGGTATTTACAAAGAGCAATTGACCCTTGTGCTTAAAGATATCTGGATTCCTTTGTGGCTCAGAGAGGGAGCGAAAGATACCTGATACTCAGTTCTATTTTTCTTTTGCCACTTTCTAGAGTGGGCAAATACTCGAGGCACGAATAAGCTTATTCACAAGCAAATATGTTCATTCATAAGTCATTATGCTCCTTCACACATGAATACCCAAGCCAAAAAAGTAGGAATTTAGATGAAAACACAAGTCAGATTCATCAATTGAGTATAGAAATACATGCCTCCAGCTACAACAGGGTGCTCCGTAGCTTGCAGCCGGCCCAGTAAAAGGTCACTGAGTAAATTCTAAAAAAAACCCCATGGCTTAAAAGATACTCAACTTCAATTGTGAGTTTTGACATGATTTGTAAGTCAGCACCCTGCAGTAAGTTTTAAGTACTGCAAAAGTTAGACAGGTTTGAAAAAACAAAACCAACTCTCAGTCACCCCATAGCCCCAGGATCTCCCTTCACCCTTGCGCAGGGGAAAGAACAAATGGCAGGAGGCGAAGTGGCAAGGAAAGCGTCAAGCACTACGTGTGTGCAGACACACAATTTCAGCCCCACCACTCAGTGCTGCCCTGTGGGACTTACTGTGGGGTAGGGGTGTGAGCAGAAGACAGTGTATTTCCGAATGATGCCGTTCAGCTTGAGGGGAGGGAGCCAGGACACGAAGACAGTGGAGGCTGAAGCCGCAGCTGCTTTAACACCAGCGGGAGGACCTGGAACTGGAAAAACAAGAAGTGTTAGAGTGGTCCAAGGCAGGCACTCGATCATCCTAGTGTAATGGAGAAGCAAAAAGGAAAAGCGGAGTGTGCTGCTTTAGTAACTGTGCGTCTGTGGACCAAGACAGACACCCTGTGTTAGGAAGCAGCCTCCATGCTGCCAGCGCCAGGGGAGAGGGTTTGGAGAGTTGTGTCCTCATTCCTAAGAAGGTAAAGGCTCTGCTTCAGAAGGCCCTGAAGCAGAAGCTGCCTCTGATGGTTAAACTTTTGTGAAGTATCACCGCCTGCCTGCATGCACGGCAATATGTTAGCTGTGGCCAGTGAAATTGCCAAGCAATATATTATTATAAATGGTCAATGTTAAAGACATAACTCGTGCTAAATTATTACTTACTGTATAAATAACATGCATGTGAACAGTTTAATGGATATACACAGTAGACCAATGAATTTAATGAAGTGGAGAGCAAATGAGCTGTAGTAGCCCTGCCTGATGTGACCCAGGTCCAGCTGGTGGCGTGACGTGTGAGCAGACATATGGCCACACAGCCTCCTTCGCCCCTGCCTTGCCCTCAGCAGCTCAGACCTCTATCTGGCACTGCAGTATGGGAATACATCTATTTCTCTAATTATAGCAGCTATCTATACAAGCCATCAAAAACTAACACAAAGGAAGAGAAAAAAAACCCTTCTCTAAAACCACATGGAACAAACCTCAGCCAGGAAATGCTACAATCTTGGTACATGATCTTGCATTTTGAGAAAGGGCTTAATTTCATGAGCATATGTTATTTTTCAAACACACGTTACACTGTACAATGTTCTCCAACTTTGGAAACACTCTTCTACTAATGTGAAAAAATTCCTACATGCTAGAATATCATGTTACACATAAGCTTGTACTTAAGCAAAATAGCAAGGGCTACGTTTAACATCAAAATAAATTGGTTTAAAGTTCCCTAAAAAAAAAATCAAAATAAATAATTTGAAATGCACTTTAATACTTCATGTGGTGAATATGCATGTTAAATTATTAAATTACATACGTTGTATTGGAAATTACTGCATATGGTATTAAAAGCAAAATGAAACAATTTGGTGGGCTCTGGTCTCTACAGAACTTTTGGTTCATAAGGAATCTAATATTTTTTGTCTAATTGCAAGCAGAACAACCAAAATGTTAGAATTTCCAGTAGAATTACCATTGCAGTGCTTAATCTGCTTTCTTTACTTTCACAGAAATGTTATTGTACAATACAGATGCAAACCCCCTTGTCCAGAAAGCTAATCTTCATAGATGGATCCTTAATCTTTGTTCTACCTCATTTAAGTAAGCAGGTATATGGTGGTGCAAAACTTTGCCTATAAAGAGAAGTCAGACAGCCCGGGGTTGAAATTTGCTTAGCTTTGTGGCTATCTACTTCAGGTTGTAAAAAGCAGATAAGGAGAACTTCAATTATATCTGTACAGGTACTGCTGGAAGATCTAAGAAAACTGACAGATAGGCACCACTCAGTGCAACATTTCTGAATATGCACTTTCTATTTATAGTGTACTAAGAAAGCTAACAAGGCATCAAGTGAGAATGTCGTGATTATAATTGCATGCAAACCCAGCCCCTTGCTGCAAAGGGGCTAATTCAGTTAGCAGTTCTATCCAATGCAGAGTAAATATTGATGCTTGACAGCATTCAACTTGTTATTTATACCCAGCTCATTAGAAATGCTATTTGCTCCCGCTGCTGAAGAGTGAAAGCTAGCTCTCCAGGGTAATTACTTAACCCACG
Organism: Rhinoptilus africanus; assembly: GCA_013400135.1. Classification (NCBI taxonomy): domain Eukaryota; kingdom Metazoa; phylum Chordata; class Aves; order Charadriiformes; family Glareolidae; genus Rhinoptilus; species Rhinoptilus africanus. The sequence continues at coordinate 542,833 of VXBO01013622.1, forward strand.
GGAGGATTCCTTTACAGTTAGTAATGTTTTCTGGAAATCACTGCAAATAGACGTATGAGGTTAAAGTAATTTATTGTTAAATTAGGGTGCGATCTGTAGGGACAGGTTCTGATGGTAATTGGTCATGGCTGTCAACTGTTGAAGGATTAACTCAGAATTCATGTAGCATTTTCCAGTCAATTGACATATGTGGAAAACATGGCTTGTCAGTGGACTGCTGTATTACTGTCTGGTATACAGACCAGCAGAAAGAGGGGCTAAAAAGTCGGGAAACCATGTAGTCAAATTTCTGAAGCTTTTCTAATCCAAGCACTTCTCTGCCTCGTTGTGGAGTGGTTGGAATCAGGCAACAGTTTTTGCAGTCGTGCCAAAATGGTTCTGAATGTTTTTTTATTACTTCTCTTTTTGTTAAATTTTCTTTGTTTGCTGGGTTGTGCATGTGGAAATGAGTGTGTGTGGGAAAGTGTTTACATTTCCTTAGCAAGAATTCTGCAGACTGTCATCTGATGCCTTACAGATCACCACTGTCCTCTGTCCAGAGGGTAAAGTAATCGTTCAAACTCATCCCCTGGACCTAAACAAGATTATTATGAGTTAGATCAGCATTAACTGAAGTATTTGTTACTAAACATGGGTTCCTTGAGTATCTGAAGTTGTGGTGGAGGAATGCGGCGCCTGCCTTATCGCGGAGAGGAGAGACTCTGGTCTTGCTGTGCTAACTGAAGGTATTTTCTCTCATTGCTGCTGCATCCTGTAGCCTTACTAGCTTCAGTCATTATGATACAGCAGTATCAGGAGACCTGGGTTGTCTTAGTGAATTCTCCATGGATCGTTTTTTAGCACACAGTTTCCCACAGATCCCAGGCAAGACAAGCTAAATGTGCACAATACCATAGTTTCTTTTTTCCATAGTGATCAGGGGCAAAACCATGGTAAGAAGCTGGAGAACAACCAGGGCTGAGCACAGAGAGCTGAGGACTGCTTCTAGACAACTTTGCAACCTTCCAGAGAGCATATTTGGTAAATTTAAGATCAAAGGTGGCCTCATTCTCCAGCTAGCAAGGCTTTGAAAGACACGCAAACAGCACACTGCTTTCATGCGGAGGAGAGCACTTTGTATTCTTGACAGCACAAGCGAAATGCTAACACAGAGAAGGCAATTATAGTGATAGGACTAGTCTGGAAAACAGCATTTAGATGTGCTGGATAATGGGGAGGAGCTCCAGGAACTTTCTCATTCCCCTTTTCATAAGCAGAGAGATTATCACCATTTTTCTTCACAGTATCGAGCAGCGGGGAGGCAAATGCACTGAGCACTGTGCATTTAAGAGTGGTATCACCAATATATCAGAAAACTGAACCCTGCTCTGCAACAGGCTTTTAATTCTGCACCGCACAAGACTATCCTATTGTCTGTTAGATTTATGAAAACCAAAGCAACATAAACTCCTGACTGCAACCAGTAGCGCCTTTGTTCATGTAGATATCACACCTATAAATTAGAGCTATGCTAGCCAAAATACATTCACATCTACTCTCCACCCCTCATTCACTCTGAACATTAATCACGCCATTTCTGTGAAATCCTGACAGTTTCACAGAGGAACATTTATTATTCTGTACCCTGTTTTGTTAGTCAAAAAGATAAAACTGGAGGTCTCTGACAAGAGGAAAAAAAGTATAAAGGGGTCACTAAGGACAATTTTCTATCATAGAGCCCAGGTGATGAGCTGCACAACCATCCTCACCAGCTGAATGAGCCCAAACAGAGCTCTGCTCCAATGAATACTGAATGTACACTTGATGGGATTTATGCTTATATATTTTAGAATAAATATAAAGCTTCATCAGATGGTATCTGTACATCCATCTTTCTCATGCCAATCCCCAGGCAGCTTGGTGTCCAGAGAGAGAAAGGAGAGGAGGAAAACCTCTCTGGATGCAGGCAGAGTCTGAAAATGAGGCTGGCAGAGGGATTTAATGTTATTCTTCCTTCCTCTCTGCAGCAGTCCCTGGTGCTCCCTTGCTGCAGCTTTCCCCTTGCCCTGAACACCAACCTCTCTGGCAGAGGACAGCTGGAAAGACAGCCCCGCTGCACCACGAAGAGCCTTCTGTGATACACAAGCAGCTTTCTGTGCATACGAATGCAATTTTCTCAAAAGAAACTGATACGAGAGAGAAACATGCATCCTCCTGCATCACCGAAACCCCAGAAGCAACCTCTGACAGAAAATTGCAATTGCCAATTGCAGGAAGGTTTCCCTGGGAGGGGGCTCAGTGGCCCATGTTCTCTGCTGGCCAATTTTGCCCAAGGTCAGAGATGCTGCTGCCAGCCGAGGTGCTGCCTCATGTGTTGTGCTCATATGGGGAGTAAATTCAGTGTGTCGCCTACAGTTTTCTCATATTGCATTTGCAGTGCAGAAACAGAGAAGGAATTCGTCAAGCCCCCGTTGCTACAAAGCTCGGTAGCTTTTGAAACTGTACTTTGAACACAGCGAGGAAGATAACTTGAAGAACTACTTTAATTTTTAATGATTTAGTAAATTTAATCCTCAAGCAAAGAGGACAATCGGCTTATTAGAAAAGTGGGAAGTGTAGGGGACAAAATCACAATGAATTCTTAAAAATCGGGCATTTCTGCTTGGCTTATTTTTGTGCCAGGAGAAACTTCAAGAAGAGCGGTTTCTTTTTCTAAAGGCTAATGGGGGAAAAAAAGCTAGACAAAACCCATAAATATGATCACATTGAAAGGAAAGCTCATTTTCTGTTATTTGCTAGAACTGTTCCCATTTCCTAAGCTGATCAGCAGCACTGTCTGACCTCTGGTGTCTAAAATCAGTATCAAACACTGCAAGAAATTGAAGCTTTAACTCATTTCATCCAGGCTGACTGCTCTGCTCCCTGAGCTTCTCTTATTTTGCCACATTGGAGATATCAGGCCTGCTAAAGAAATTTTGGGCTGATGTATTTAAGCTGAACACCAACAGTGAAGTCACAGGAGGCCATGACCTGCCTTTCAACAGCAGCAAGGGAACACGCTGCACCATTGATTTTATAATGAAAAGTTCCACCTAGTGTAAAAGAAATGAAAAAAGGAAAAGAAATTAATGGCTGATACAACGATGCAGAGGGCTTGGCAGCCACCTAAAAATATCTCAGATATACAGATTTTATTAGAGGAGGGTGGACTATCCTGTGTCGTGATTTTAGACAGAGAAGTTCTGGAAGCAGAGATAGAAGGTTTCCAGATCTAAGCTCTGTTAAGATTGTGATTATTTCACATGTTGAGGGAGTGTTCAAACTAACTTTAAGGCAGAATATTTTGGGTGCACTGGAATCAGGCCTACTGAATAATTCTTACAATAATTCCTTAGAAAATTACAGAAGAGATGTCTGTTCTTTCTGAGGAATGAGGCACCTGTTCAATGCATATGGTTTGGCAACATGAATGCTCTTTTCCTATTTAACATCTATAGCCTTAAGGAGGTTTAGACCTGGGCCTTTTTTTTTGGCTTATGTTTAACTGCAGGCCTTTATATATTCCACTCTAAACCTTTATTGCCTTTAATAAAAAGTTGTGAAGCTGAAGCAGAACATGAAATCATTGTAATTTCTGGAAATGTGTTTCAGTTTAGTTTTCTGGACAAAAGATTTAATGAGTGGAACCACTGCGAAGCATCAGAAAACATCTGAAAAGGTTAGTCACACTGCTTTGGGGTAAATTATTGTTGAACTGCCAGGAGGATTAAAGATGAGAGACGAACTTTTGCACAGCAGCCAAACATGGCCAGAGCCTACGTGCTTTGCAGATCTCAGGGGCTTGTCTGATCTCAGAAAGAGAGTGAGCAAAAGAGACATCAAGAATTAGAGAAGCAAACTAGGAAGATGGAAGCAAACTAGGAAGATGTGGGTTAAGCTTAACTGGTAGAGGATAGGGCTTTCGATGTTTCAGAACTGTTGCAAACTGTAAACAGATCAAAGGAAATGGATGGGTGTATGTGTTTGGGGGTGGGGGCAAGCAATGGGCACCGTAACCCTTCAGGTAGGAAATACTGCTACCAATCAACAAGTTAGCATCATTATCCCTGGCCAGCAGGGCAGAGGGAAGTACTCAGTCCACTTTGCAGCAAAAGAGATTGCATTATGGTGGAACCTTAACTGGTAGAGGATAGATGCTTGAGTGGGGAACCCATATATTGGACTGGCTGGCTAATTTGGCACATAAGGCATCAGGTTTCAATGTTGCTCAAAGGCATAGACCAGCAAGTACATTCTTGCCCTCCTCAGGGGTGCTCTGACATGAACTATATCTCCCTGAGACCAGCTTGTCCCTGGCCTCCTGGAGCAGCGTGGGACGATTCCTTTGTCTGCTGGTGGCTTAAGTCCCAGTCCCAAGGCTCTGGGGTGAGAGCCTTTGTGTTCAGAGAGCATACAGGGAAAAGTTGCCATGCTAGGACCTACTTGACAAAAAGTACTTGAAAATGCAGCAGGTGATCTTACAGTTCCCTTATTTTTTGAGCATATTTGGAGGTTCTAGCAGAGGAGTGCAGCTACCATATAACCTTGATGCATGAATGGCACGTCTCTATCAGGGAAGGTTGTTCTCTTCGACTTAGCATGCAGCTTCAGGAGAGACGCACATGGAGCAGTGAGGGAGGAAGGGGACACCAGCCTAACCGGACAGATCAGTCAAATCAACCCTGGCGATTTGGAATGTTGGAATCATCCAACATTATTTAATTTCTTCATAAGTTATCTGGATGATGGGATCGACTGTACACTGACAAAGTTTGCTGATGACACAAAACTGAGTGGGGAAGTGGACACTTCGGAAGGGAGAGCCACCGTACAGGAAGACCTGGATAGGCTGGAAGAGTGGGTTAACAGGAACCTTATGAAGTTCAGCAATGACAAGGATAAGGTCTTGCACGTGGGAAAATATGATCCATGAGTGCAGCACAGGCTGGGATCTACCCAGCTGGGGAACAGCTCTGTGGAAAGTGACCTGGGTATCCTGGTGGACAATAAGCTCAATGTGAGTGGAGAGTGTGCTGCTGTGGCAAAGAAAGCCAACAGGACGCTGGGCTGCATCAACAAGGGCATCACCAGCCCCATAAAGAAGTCATTATCCCACTCTACTCAACACTTGTCAGGCTGCACCTGCAATACTGTGTTCAGTTTTGGTCGCATCCAGGAAGTACGCATACATCGAGTGACATTGCTGTATGCCTCAGTTTCCTCACATTTCTCACCTATTAGACATTCACTTTTTTGCTGATAGTATACTTTGACCAAAGTGATGGAAAGCACATGGAAATAGAACAAGGAAAAAATAACTTATTTGATAATATAAGAGAAAATTTTTGAAGTTCAATTTTCATTTATACTTCATCCCTTGCATACAACCACAGTTGGGGCCAGGTGACCATACGATGTATGTAAATTTTAGAATGAGTATTATTTCCAATAATATTTTATTGGAAAAGAGACATAAAGTTTATTAAGTAATTTTTTTATTGGCAAAAAAATGCCAAACATTCATCAAGTTAGTTAATCTACTGAATCTACTCTCTTGGCACTTTTGTAAATCTCATCACAAATAAAAAAAAAAGACAAGTATATTCATATATTTGTGAATGACCAGTAAACTGGATGAGTAATAAATAAAAATCCATTGACTAATTTCCTTGAAAAAACATTGCATAACTCACATGAGAATTTACCAATCAAATATTATTCAAGTAACTTCATTGCTGGGACTGTGTGAATTTTTATGTCTGCCAAAAAATTCTTGATCCAGAATTTCAGAAGTGTTTAGAGATATAAAGAAGTATTTGGGCATCTCACGGGTTTTTCAAGGCATTAAACAGGTTAGGGACAAAACTCCCTCTGAATTCGAAATTCTATTCCTTGAAAAATAGATCAGTATGTGACATCCTACTGAGGCAACCTGAAGTGATTTCCATAGTTAAAGTTATAGCAAAGTGATTATGAAATCTCGTGTGTGTGTGTGCGTGCGTGTGTGTGTGATTAAAAGTTTCTTAAACTTTCAGCATTAGGACTTAAATTTTCCATGCTTTGGTCTATGAACAAAGGCAAGAGATTTTGTTCTTTATTATGCTTTTGAGGGAAGAGGTGTTTGGAGGAAATTTGGTTTTATACTGGAAAAAAAGCTTCTTAGAAGCATATAAGTTATATAAGAGTATTCCATAGTAGTCCCACCTCCTGTCCCAATTTTCAATCACCTTGAAATAATTAACTCAACAACTCTCAAAATTCTCAAGCAAGATCCTGAGGTATTTGAAAACAAAAATAAAGACAAACTTGCTCAGATCATTAGTGTTATCTACAAACTTCTAGCTCACCTCAAATGGAGCCTTGGAAACACTCAGATTGTTTTCAAAGCTGTGGGCACACACTCCTGCCTTTGTGCTCCTAACTCAAGAGCTCCAGACACAAATCTCACTCTGCATGTTTGTGTACAATATTTGCACTGATTTGAAAGCCTGAGACATACAAACGTCTTGTTGAAGTGGGAATCAAAAAAGTTTTAATCCTTACCATCTTCTTTAGTACGGGTGAAAATTTGTTCACTTCTCACTCCATCTCCAGCTCGTGTAAAAGCCAACACCTGAATGCTGTAGTTGGTGTATTTTTCCAGGCCATCAAGTTCTAGGGATGGCTGTGTAGTAGTGACATTCTTTATCTCTCCTAGCTCTATAGAATAAAAAAGAAATTGAATTATTGCCAAGTTCAGTCTTCTCTCAGCTATTGATACCTACCGTGGAAATCTTGGGGATTAAAGAGTCTACCAGAGAACTAATGCTTCATTATTATAAAATAGCAGTAAGTTACAATAAATCAAAATAAATTCCTTTGTGTCCTGAATTCTTACCATTCAAAGTAGATCCAGTTTTAATTTTCAAACTTTTTTTTATTCAATTTTTTTGAATACAGGCAAGAGATTTGAAAATTTCTGTAAGTAATAAGATTTTTCATAAAGAACAGATAACAAGAAGAGATCATTGCAAAACATTCCCTAAAGGAAAAAATGAGAAAGTCAATTATCTTCATAGAGATATTTTGGTTTTGAGAAAGACCATTTCTCAAAAGGAAAAACAAAAAAAGGCCTTTTTATTTTAAAATATGTAGCAAGTCCTGCTGCAAAGCACTTGATGGTAGTAATACCAGCTAACAATAGATTTAAACACAGTAAAACCAGATTTACTTGCAGAAAGATGATGCGTGGTTTTTGCAGCAAGCTAAGAAGCACAAGCCATACGTCAAAAAAGCTTTAAACATATTTAGGGCAGAAAATAAAGCTGAACAAATGAAGAAAATCCAGTTTTAAGCACTGCATGAACATCATATTTTTTCATCATGTTGTAGGACATCACATAATTTAGACGTGCACTGATAATATTCACATAGGATCTGATCCAAAGACTGCAGGCATCACTGAAAACATTTAATTTTATGTCAGACATGTCTACATTTTCATGTATGCTTCACATACCATTTTTATCTTTATTTTTAAAAGTACAAAGGAGTTGGTGGCTTATTTCCAAATATTTTTGACTCTAACAGTACCAGCAGTAACAATGGGCCTCTGGGTTACATTCCTACTCCACACTAACAGAGGCCAGGATTTGTAAGACGATTGCATATTAGAGTGACCCATGATCGTGATGGATGAATGCAAAAAGAAGGAGACAGCTCATTGCCCTAGAGCTGTGAAAATTCAGCAGGGCAGATAGGAATAAGGGCAAGTGCATCTCAAACCTCCTAGTATTTAATTTACAAGAAAGGACTGTACATAGAATTATCATCATGTGATAAATTGCAGATTAGTAAGCTATTTCATTTCTCCTTTGATCATTTCAGTCATTCTTTGCTCAGGAATCTATTTCCCTAGGAATTATGCTAAGAGTATAAAACACAAGCACAACAGAAGAGGGTGGCACAAAAATAACAAGACTTTTTCAAAAAAATGTTTCCTTCTTTTGCCCTCAGCTATGGAGATGAAATGCATCCTGTCAAAAAATAAGCAATAACCACTCAAGTAGGCAACTAGCTGAGCAAACAGATAACCAACAGAACTAAAAAAAAAATACCAGTTTTGGTCAGGTATGTTCTAGGTACATATTGTCATTTTTTATAAAAGAAACCTGCTGGACTTCGTAACTGAGATGAAATTCACTCAGGTCATTTTGGGTACTTTGGCATATCTATGGAGTGTTACAAACCCACGGTGGAAACCTCCCATGAGGGCCCCACCAGTTAGCTTTGCCATGCCTGCTACTCAGTTAATGCTCTACAGAAAATGTCTTCCTTCACAAGTAGGTGAAGCTTTCTTTAAACCAAAGAGAAAAGGAAGTACCATGCCTTCGCAGCAGAGTGTAAAGGATATATAGGCCACATAAGGCTCATTACTTGGTAATAGCTTCATTTCTCTCACCTCCATCCAAGAGGTTGGCCCAGTAGATAACCCTGAATCCTTGCAGAATCCCATTCAGGGTTTCTTTCGCCAGTGTTGACCAAGAAATAGAGATGGTTTCTGGTGATGTGGCAGTGGCTTGCACATTCCCTGGAGGGCAACTGGGCACTGAAATAAGATATTCACAATTTTAACTTGACAAATACAACTCAATGTTTACCCTTCAGCTACCCTTTCAGGCTTTCATTTCATTCTACCTAATTTCATTGCTATCCTTTCGTTGCTAACCCACCACACGTTATTTAATTGGCAGTTACACATTGTTAACAATGCAAAACCTTTATTCTTGCTACAATCCACATGTTTCTGCAAATGCAGCTGATTTCCCTGGAATGGCTTTTGATGTACTGCTTCCCCACTTGCTGACTAGTCTCTTAATAGTTGGGGTTTTGTCACTTCCTTTGAATGAGAAATGTGTCCTAGTAGTGAAATATGCAGCATATTCTCTAAGCAATTTAAATATATTTTTTAAAGTTTGCACCTAAAGTGCAGTCTTTCTGGAATATTCTAATGTCCCTTGAAAATTGGTGGTAGGGGAAAGCAGGCATTTATTTAAAAAATACTGGAAAAAATCTACATGAAATATTTTCACTGACATTTAGAAAAATTGGAAAAAGTCAGCCAAATCTAAGCCATTTTATGTTGGCCATTTAGTATCACAGCAATACATCAGTATTAGTATTTGGCACTGCTTTTAAAGCTCATGACATCTTTAATTCTGAGAGGGACCCAAAATTGAATATCAACCAGAAAAAAACATTACCAGGAAAAGTAAGCATGCTGGATTCTGAAGAACTGCCTCCCCCCCCCCACCCCCCCCCAATTTATTATAATACAAAATATATGCATATGTGAGTATACTGCCTTCTGAGGTCTTGCTGTGATAGAAACATTTAGAGTAAATAAAACCCACCAGCCTTCCATGAAGTGGATGCCTCAAAACCTGTAGCTCTTGAGAATTTTAGGTATGTGCTACTCCCTTTCCGCCCTATAAAAAGTCAGATTCCTAGCTGGCACTGACTTCAATACATTGTTGCCAATTTATAGTACCCGAAAATCTGACCTACACTGTCCTTTAGGATGATTCTTTGCTTTTATATTCCTCTAAAATATTTGGCCTCTTTTTGGATATAGAATCATTCTCTTTTCCCACTAGAGGACTCCCTCTCATTGTTTGAGAAGTACTTTTTATGCAGTTAGAAAAATAAATAAATAAATCAATCATTTCTTGGATTAGATGTGTTGAATTTTGTCTGAAATAACAAGGATTTTTCTCCCATTAGTTTAGATATTCTTGGAAAAAAACCCCATCTCTTTTTATGCTGGCAAGATAAGGCATTATGGAGTACAAGAGCTCTAGGTTTCACAGTGGATTCATTTGAAAACAAAAGAAAGCCCATAAAATTAACAGTATCACTTCACCTTTCAGAGTTTTACTTCTTAGCATCTCAAAACTATGATGAGATCACTATGAAGCTACGATGAGACCACAAAATTTGTAAATATGTAAACACCAGAGCAATAGGCTTCTTAATGAAAGCTATGGTCTTACTCAATATCATTCACAGCAGGATATATCACATTAGTAGGGTTATATTTATTTACCCGGATGATTCTGCATTTCTTGCAATGAAAATTGTACATGCTTATTGGCCAGTCTCTTCCCATCCAGCTGTCTACTGTATATAACACCTGTAAAGTCTGATATTCTATTACCCCCACTATAATAATCACTATTTAAGCAATAAATGTAACAAGGTCAAAAGAAATACAGAAATAATAATATGTCCCAAGATAGCTGTTTTCCTGGGACTTACCATCCTCAAGAGTAGTGGTGATGATTTCCTGAGAAGAAGGTCCTATTCCAGCCCGGTTACAAGCCTGGACTACCATGCCATACTGCGTGAATTTTTTCAGGTTATTCAGCGTATAAACTTCACTGTCCCCAGTGGTATCAATACTGATGATGTTAAACTGGAAATTGCCCCCTGCACTGTACTCCCGATAACCTATCTGGTATCCACGAATAATTCCATTTTGTAGGTGCTTCTTTGGAGCCTAAATGGAAAATGAAAGATTACACATTAAGTTCATGTCTTTTAAGTCAAGTTTGCCCTTAAAATTTTTGAAATATACACAAAGACAACATTTTTTTCCTATCAAATGCAGATCTATTTCTAGGAAACAATTCAAGAATACTCCCTGCACAGGAAATAGTGACTTTTTACCATGATATATAAATTTCAGGTGCAGTTTGTTCTAATTTGTGCATTCCTTTGCTAAAAGAAAGACCTTTAAATGGTTCATACACAGAAAAAGCTGATAAGGAGATATTTTTGAGTTATAATTTGAATTTATAATGTTTTGTTCTCTTATCAGGTGAATCAATCAAAGTTGAGTTGATAAGGGTATATTTGCATTACAGGCCTACCATTCACTACTAATTGTGTTTTTGCCAGAAGCCCCTACCATTCACTCACTAAATCTTTAGTAAAGCATTTATTGATCTGTTGAAGGCAGTCACATAAGTTTATTCAGCTAGATGCATTAGGAAAATTTTACGCTGTGCTTTGAAATGTGCTTCTCTTCATTCAGTGTGTAGTGTGGAAAGATGATTAGATAATGAATGCTGAAGGCAATAATGAATTGGAAAGCAGGGATTTGCATACTGAGTAGCTACTAAAACAAGTGTACAATATCTGGCATTCAAGAATATGGACAGTACAAAATTGTTGGCCATAATTATGTACCGTATTTCTCAGTCACAGTGCAAGATTCCCCATACCTGACCAGTGGAAATAATTTCTTTACTCTGCAATATGAAATGTAGTCTAGAGTAAAATAAAGATTGGCAACTCGGGGAAAAAGCCTGTTATTGACAGAAATACCGATTAAAATTCCATTTGAATAGTATTGGACTAATTTCAATGTGATAATGTTCCTGTCTGATTTTCTACGTGTATGAGGTATAATTAGTATAAACACTTTCAGATACAGTTTATAATCCATGACAAAAAGCTCTTTCAAATTCTCCAAACCTCTTTCAATTTCCCACCAGATGCCCAAAAGCTCATCCATTCCACTGACCCATAGAAAAGGTCTTTGTGACGTTGTTTATCAGCAATGGGTTAAACCGGCAGAGGCAGCAATTTCTGTTCTTACTATATCCCATTAAATCTACTGAGGAACCCATTCTCAAGAATACTCTTTGCTGACACAGGACCTGTCTGTTTCAGCAAGTTTGTAGTCCACTGGACTAAAATCTCACTAGAGCTAACAAAACCAGCACGGGATTTGCTTTTCATCCACTATCAGCAAATTATTTCTCTGGCAAAAGCCAGCACCCTCTCCATATTTAAGATGTATCACTGGAGGGATCTGACTGATTGAATTATCTCTTGAGGTGCTTTCTTTTTTCTCCCTCCTGCCTTCAGAATTGGAAACAAAACTTGAAGCAAGGATATCATTTCCGCTGTATTACTTCAGTTCCTCTGGTACTAACAAGCTCTCTGCAAGCATGATGCTGTCTGTTGGGATGTAGACAACCGAATTAGGAGATTCAGGTCTTGAGCCTGTAAGACACACTGCAAGGATTCAAACTGTGCTTTTGGAATCTACGAGTATAATTGTTTCCTGTTTGAATGTTTCTGTGTTTTGTTGTCAAAAAAACCCCCCAAATTCTTTAGAAACTTGTAGGCCTTTTACTATCAAAACATTTTGTTTGCAAGTGCGTTACCTATTCTGAACAACTCCATGGCTTCATGATCTTTAAATGATTGCAATAGACGCTTTTTTTAAGCTAGACTGTGGGGTGGAAACTAAGGTCAGGTTTTTTTATTTTTATTTTTATTTTTGAGATTCAGATTTCTTCATAAGATAAAGCTGTTTCTTTCCATCTGAGAAGAAAGTAGCTTTATCACATTTAAATAATTAAATATTTCAGGGTGAATTGTTCCACTAGTTGCTGAATTCCAAATTCTCTCCTAGTTATAGGCTGGAACATACCCATGAGTTACCACAGGTGGCTTTTGCACGGAAGTTATTGTGACAAGCACACATTGCACATTGAAATCACAAGCAGTGTGCATAAAACACATACACCACATAATGTAATGCATTAATTGTTTTGTGAACGACACACACTGCCTACTGCCACATACAGCACTCATTAAGATGCTGTATGTACGTCCACTATGTATCATAAGGCATGCACTGTATACCAAGAAAAAGTGAGCATTCACCTTGTACATAATAGATGACAGAAGCGTACAGCACATATATTGGAACACATATGTCATACTGTAAAACAGATGGAACATAATGATAAAACTGAATCATACATTTACTATGCATTGAAATGTTCTCAGAGCAGGGCTATAGCCAGAATAACCTCTTCACTGGGAATTCTGCATTTATGTATTTTCTCATTTTGAATTGGAATAAAATGGCAAATTTTGCACTTTTCATGAACATCTTTATAATTGGTTTAGGTCAGGGGATTTTTTTCTTTAAATAGGATATCAACATTTTACATTATTTTTGTCCACTTTGAAACATTGTGCAATATAAGTGAAGCTCAAAGTGACTTCACACCAAAACATTGAAATGTTCTGCTCCATAAAAATTCAAATGTTCCTTGTTAGCACTATTAAAATGCTTCATTTTGGATTGACTTTTGCACAAATAAATCATATTTGATATATACGCTTTCTTGTGTATACACATTTTTTTAGTAGAAAATTCAGTGAAGCATCAGTCGTCCATGACTAAGTGTTCATGCGGAAAAATATTGTTAACTTTGTCAGTAGTCACAGAATATCAAGAAAAAGTAAGTTTTAGTTCATGATCTTACTGCTTATCTCATAAAAACCAATATTTGTAAAATAAGGTACCAATGACTTTTGTAAAGTATGACATTTTATAGTTGTGTGCATGTATATACGCATAATGAGGAGAAGGAATATTTCCCATCCCTAAATTTAATGGGTTCGTTTACCTTGTAAAGTACTACAAGAAAAAATAATGAATATTTTCATGCTCTTTCCTAAATGAGAATTTCTGTTTCATTCACATTCTCTCTGCACCATTTTAAACTACCAAAAAATGCTGAGTATTATTTAAAAACTCAATCTGAAAACCAGTGTTCTATGGGGACACATAGAAAGGGGATTAAATAGATCATAGACCTATAAAACTTTGCTTAACTAGGATTTTCTAAAAGAGGGCTAAGAGAAACTTTAAAGGAAGATTAATGACTGTAGCAAGCTGCAGAAATAGAACTTAATACAAGATGAAAGATAATTGATGTGTTATTCTCTGCTCCTTTTGCTGTTATTGACATCGTCCGTATTTAAATGAGGTCTGCCAACTTTTAATATAACTATGGTTCTCAACACAATCCCTTTCATAGTGTCATCATAGATTTTCATGGCAAAAGCTCCACATGCCTCCAAAATAAAAATGACCGGGTTATTACTGAGTTTATTTTCTTCCTTTTTTTTTTTCTTTTTTTGCCTCCATGACAATATAGGATTGATTTCACGGGGCATTTCTTTATTTTGCAGTATTTTGCATTGCACAATGCAATGGGTGCCTTCTGCACAGCAGTGCATTGTAAGGACCTACCCAAAAGTCAGGATGCAGCATGGGACTAAACTATAGTATATATGTGGGACCATCCTAAAGTACCTTTTTGAGTAATGGACTAAAACTGCTCTGGCTAGAAGACAACTGCAATAATTCAAGGGAAGTAAATGGCTCACTCCTGGCTTGGGACTTTTTAATTAGGGGGATTTCTTAATCAGCTGTTACAAATTGTCATTCAGAAAATAATTCTTCTAGTAAAGGTAGGACTACACAAGCACTAAGCTTTCAGGAAGGCAGCTCAGTGACTTCACCTTTGTCTGCAAAGGTGCTCTGAGTTCAAGGAAAACAATTAGGTTTCGCCTACGTCCAGCACCACAGAGAAACTTAGCACCCGTCAGATGAGCTAACCTACCAGTAGGTAAAGCAATGACTGCAAATCAAGGCAAAGAGTTTTCAAGCTCAGCACACAGGGGCTTGACAGCACAAAGATCACAATGAACAGAATTCCAGTGAAGTGACAGCAGTGCCTTTTGGTGTCCATCCTTTCACAGGCAGACCTCCAGAGTTTCTGCTGCCTGCAAAACAGCACCTCATGGGGTCTTGTGGTACGATGAGGCCATAGGCTACCTCTGGCTGGAATCAGCAGCACCTTCCCAGCACTTCGCTCGAGGACACTGCTATAGTGCCTCTCATACTGCTTGACCACGTCAGATAGTGCTAGTTGGTCAATAAATTAAAAGATTTAACAGATTTGATAGAGACTGGGCCTACAGGAATAATGTCTTGAAGGTTCAGAGGAGACTGGGTGTGCAGTCTGGCAGTGCAGTCCACAGCAAACTCCAAATGTCTAGACAGCGTCTGCACAGCGTGTGGCACCAGGTTCGTGTGGTGGTGCACAGTTCTGGGAGCATGGACACACCATTCCTGATCTGGTTATATGTTGCATGGGTAGAGGCAGGCATTTCCAAGGTCACATGTGGCTCACAACTTAAGCTCGGTCCAATTGTGAAAATCAGTCTCTACACTCAGCTCATGAGACTTTCCAGGGCAATGGAGTATATACTCAATACACAGCTAGTTTCTGTGATTTTTTTGTTATATTAGGTACTGATCATTAATCGATAAGTATTTACAAATCAAATTCCAAACATGATCTTGACAATACGACTCCAGCTGCTCATTTGGTATGCTTCTACTCCCCAGGCAATACCTAGAGATCAGGACACTAAGTTGCACTTGAAGTGTGCTGGAAGTATAAATTGAACCATATTTTAGTCAATGTTATTGAAACGAAGGTGTGGGAATTTTGTTTGTCCTGTAGCTGCCTGCATACATCTGCGTCTATAAAATTTAATGGCAAATCTTCAGAATCACAAATGGCACCTATAAACTCCAGCAGTGAACCAATGGTGCCTGTCTTCTCTTGTTGCTTTTGAAAATATGCCCCAAAGTGAACTTTAAAAAAGCAAGCAAAGCCTTTGAATCTGCCTACCCACACATCCATAAAAACAAGTTCACGTGTAGAAGCTTAGAAGTTATAGTTGACTAGATCTGATGGCAGTCACACTTCTTGAGTGCTTTAAAATGAAATAACTGATTAAGCATTTATTTCTTGTTGAGAATCACTGTATACTCTGCATTGCTTCAATACCTACTTTCCTTGCTCTCCTGCCTGTATGTTGCATTTAAATCCATGCTTTGTGTATGCCTTTTGTAAGTACCTTGTTGTGTTTCACTTCAACCACCGGGTAAGCCTGTGACTAGTGACCACATGCCTTTTGGTTTTGGAAACCATTTGATGAAAACCAACACTGATAAAAATTGAAGATGTGTACTAGATCCAAGAATTGTCACTGTATTTGTGACCTGTGCATCAGAAGTCTGATAAAGACTACTGATTTCAAAGCTTAATACTGTGAAATGTCTCATTGAAACAGAATTTTTAATGCACCTTTTTTAAAACAACATTGAACTACTCAAAAAACCTTGGCAGCTGAAGTCCCTCTGTACTAGTTGGACATTTCAGTAGTTATATGTCCATCTGTATTGTATGGAGACTGTGCACTGCAGAAACCTGTCTTTTCAGGAACAAACTCAAAACTAACACAGGATTGTTCTGGCTATTTATTTTATAAATAAATAAAAAAATGATTAAGCAGTCCACAGTTATTTATATGGTTAACTGGTAGCATCTCACTGTTACTATCCTGACTTTCTGGATGTTCCATATCATGGGGCAAAACACACATTATAGATATTTCCAGGAGCAATTAACATCACTGTAGAGACTAATGACTATTATGCTACTATCCTACTCCAGTACTTAATACTACGTATTTCAGAATCTTAAGTATATGGAATTATCAATACAATTTGGAAACTGCCATGCATATTGAGATTACAGTACTGCAATTATATAGCTTTATCCTGTCCACTACAGCGTACAAGTAGTATATAGCACAAAACCATTTAAAACATGGTTTAAGTACCTCTGATATCATACCACAAGTATTTAAAACATTCTGTGGTTGTCAAAAAAAAAGGGAAAAATATAGAAAAAATGAATTGAGTCACAAGAGATGCCAGATTTTTAAATTATATCCATTGCTGATATTTTTTAATCAGTTGCTCTGATTCATCAATTCTCACAGGTTACACTGAGACACAATATTGCTCTCTCGGTGCAGACATGCCTTCAGTAAGGCTTTGTCCCAAAGTCCATTTCAATGGGAAAAGAATCCCACTGTCTCTAATGGTTTGGGGAAATTTTCCCCAAAACAACAGTGAAATTATGTGAGTGCTCATTTTCCAAGCACATAGCCTTATCTCTGACAATAGCTCACGAAGAAAGTAGAATATGTTATTGTCATCATTACAGGTAAGCAGCAGCTGCTGCTCTTACTCTCCAATGGAAGGTTCTTTCTTTGCATAATGCATATATGCCAAAATATGATTTGTTAGCGAAGGTAACTGCAAGGTCTCTCACAAATAAAGTAACTGATCCACTGTTATTACAACACTCCCATCAATGGAACCTATTTGAATGCATAAAAATACTGTTAGAGTCTATATTCTTGGCTGTATGTATTTACCTTCCAGGTGACCCTAATGCTTTGTGAAGATATAGGCTCAAGTTGGACATCCTGAGGTGGACCATCGGGAGCTGTGAAGAGAGAAGAGAGATGGATGAAAAACTGGTCTTCACAGCACACAACATTCAGCACTTCACATGGCATGCCACCAGTTTCACACACCAGCATTCCAAAGATTTGGACAGAGCCAATGTCATATGGAAAACTGAAGATACCACTTCATCAAACAAAAGCAGAGCCTAGCATTTTCCTTATTCGGAAGTCATCTCTGGCCAACAGTGAAATACAATATATCAAAACATAGCACCCTAGCAAATCAAGTAAGAGTGAATAATAGTGACTTTTCTTGTTTAGTGATATGTTCTCAATGCTCTTTCTGTTTTGTAAATAGGCAAGACGTAATTTCAGCAGTCAGAACTCTGTAGGTGATAGAAAGGCAGCAGAACCCATTTGAAAGCAGGCGAGCAGGAGCTCCTCAGCTGGCCTTCGTGTTGTCACGAACTTTCCGGTGGGATCTCCTCTTGGTCACAAGAGACTGAGCACATTCACTCAATATCAAATATTTTACAGACAAAAACCTGCACACTTTACCCTCTCCCCCTCCCCACTGTAAGTATCCCAGCCTGGAAACCAGGCAAAAAATAACTGCTAGATAGAAAACGCACACTGCAGCTCCTGCCTGAGTCAGGAGGAGTTTTATTCACTATGGATAGGCTGCCAAGGGTGTACATGATGCTTTAAAGGCAAATAAAAAAAGAAGGCCCTGAGTCTAGGGGATCCTACTTGTCAGCTGGGCAGATACAAAGCGGATCAAGAATTGGCCATGACTGAACGGAGAGGTGTGAAGTAAATTGCTTGCTCAGCGAGGTAAATCATTGTGAAAGAAAGATCTGAAGAAAGGAACCGAGTAATCTCAAGCTGCTGTTGAGGGTTCCCTTGATGCAGAATATGGCCTCAGTAAAAGGTATTAAATTAAGTTTAATTGCGTGACAGAGGAAGTAAAGCAATAAAAAGGGTGAGATGGGGCTGTTAGAGGTGGAGCAGCAGTAAATGACAGCTGCAGTGAAAGGAACCAGAACATTTTGCTTTAACTGATAAAAGCAGAGAGAGTCAGAATACAGCCTATAGTATGTTTAAGTTATTAAATATGTCCTATTCTGGGCCATTCTTGACTGTCCTTCACATGGGAAAATTCCAAAGGTTGAAAGAACGTTATTTCCATTCCCTTTGCATTAATGTACAGGAAGGAGAAGAGGAAAAAGTCCGCTGGCAAAAATGAGGTCTTTATGAATTTTTTAAAGCCTTTCCTTGATTCTGTCCCCCTGTTAACAAACATGAATACCATTTGTCCGCATACATTATAATGTAGTGGAATTTGAGCAAAGCATTTGATCCTAAAAATGGGTTTTAAAATGTGCTCCTTAAATTCTTAACTTTTCCTTGAAAGACTTACAACATTTTTTAGAGAACCGAGTAGTTATCTGTTTCCAGCATACCATGGTGAAATGCTAATTAAGAAGTAATTTATTTTACATACTTTTTTTTAAGAAGTAATTTATTTTACATACATCTCATACGGAGTTTGTGACAAAGACATAAAGAAAACCCAGATATCCCAGTTTCCTCTATTGATTTTAAACTACAGCCGTAATGTTGGGTTTTTTGGGTTTTTTTTGTTTTGCTTTTTTTTTCTGACAAGCGTTAGTTCAAGTGTGTACCTGCAGTCTGTTTTCCAATACAGGAGCTGATTGCAGTTGTATGGAGGGAAGGATTTGGTCTCTAAGCTTTGAAATCATGCTATTCTTGGCTAGCCTTTTGCCACAGAGACCCTTTACAGCGTTCTTTCTAATAGCTAGTGCTGGCCAACTCAGGTCACTGTAATACGTGATACGCAATTTGTGCCCCTTTGCCAATAGCATGGTTTGAGATGTTCGGTTTTTATATTGTCTTCCTTGGACCTTTATTTTGCTCCCTTCTCATTACCTTCTCTCTCATTCCCTGCACCCATGCTGTTCTCTCTTTCCGATTGTAAAAGCAGAGAACAGAAGTAAACAGTGATCAAAAAATTATGCTCTTGTACATTGCACACCACCTGAAATCAAACCCCAGGAGACAAACATCACATACTCTGCCTAAGCCTGACCTCCCCTCTTCCAATTGTTCCCTAGGTAGATCAGTGGCTTTTGAACACAGTTCCACATTGCCTGTCTTTTTCTCCAAATAGACGGCTCATTAAAAGACAGCGACAAAAGGATCAATTATTCTGAAACTTGGTTACAAAGAGATGAATAAAATGTGATGTTAAGGTTCCACCCTGTTCATGGTAAAGCTGGTTTTTTTTTTGTTTTTTTTTATTTCAAGGCCAGCTGCTGATCCTGACAACTTAAATATCAGTCAGGAAAAACTCAGCAAGTAAGAAATATTCCAAGCATGGGTGAATAAGAGAGTAAGAGCGAGTAGATCCAAGAATCACCCCTCTACTTTGAGGTATATGCACAATGAAGGTTGGTCATTTTGGGGACACAGGTGATGCTGACCAGAAGAATGGATAGACTGTTTTCTCTAGGGATTTCACACTTTTATGGAACAAAGGGAGAGAAAACCCCTGATCAAATGACAAATATTTTGCAAACAAACTATTCATCATTGATAAAGATGTTCACTGAAGGCTGATAAAAATGTGAATAGTTTCACTCCTTTCCTTCCACTAGGATGAAAAAGACACCTGATAAAAAAAGAAATGCAGCTTATATGTCTTGCTTGCTCTGCTTTGTGCTGTGAACGCTTGTGTCCTGTTCTTACTCAAAACTCCCTCAGAACCAAAACCACGTTTTCCTGACAAGGGGTATATTTTCACTGTAGTAAATTCACCGACAGAGAAAATGAGTGGGATTTACACAGTTGTATTCACATAAGCTGAACTGAAAATTGGTCACAGAGTGTTTGAAGTCTAGACCAACATGAATCTTGAAAAAGAAGTAGGGTCTTCACTGCTAGGACACTGTCATCCAGATACGTGCATTATGGTTTTAATCTCAAAATCCCCAAAGAATGAAGCACTGCTGACTTAACATAAGGTAGCAGGAAAAATAAAATTAGCAAGATAAAAATATGTTTTCAAATACAAATGAGCGAGCTCCTGTCTGGTCCAGACTTTTCAGAGTAACTCCACACAGTTTCAGTGGACTAAGGGTGTTGGAGTTGCTTGGATTAATCTCAACTGTACACCTTTGTACATTGTATAAAATTGCAATGTATACCTGGCAGAAGTATTTACGGCCATTCAGCATTTTCATTCCTAATTGCTGAAATAGAGAGCCATAGCCCTCCACTTTTCACCCGTAAGTCTTTTTCACTGACACCTGTAACGTGTAGGCCTTGGGACGATGTAGCATGCACAACGTTGTGCTGTCCTTATTCATATGCCAGTTCTGCTAGCCCTGAGAAATAAAAATAAGATGGCACTTGGAGGCAGCAATTTGAGTGCACAAAAGAGGGGCTTCAGCCATCAAAGTGAAAATGCCCACATAGCAGAAACCTGTAGGGATGTAGAATACATGGAAACAAAGAACAGGGGGATGACACTAACTAATGACAGCCAACGGACTTGTACAGTAATCAGAAAACTAAATGGTGGGCGGGGTAGCAGATGGAATACCAAAGGAAGATACAATTCATGTAGATCAATGTTCTCAAATGGGGGTAGCTTAAATTAGCTACCTATACTAATACCTGATCATCTAAGGAAAGCTGCAAGACCCGTGGGGGAGGAACCACCACTAAAAACAGGATGTTGTTGATGGAGTTGTCTAACTGTAGATACAGGCATTGCATTTCCAGTACCGTAGGCTGAATATTTGGAGCACAATGTCTTCTTTGACCACTAGATGCCACTGAACGGCTTTAATTGCAGGCTTGCAGAATGAAGTTGCAAAAGTCACAATGTTTTATGGGAACAATTCAGTATTTCTTTTGATGCAGCTGCAGCAACATAAGCAGCATTTCAAGCAAAGATTCCTCACGTCAAAGAGCAATAATTCCCATCACAATTTAGATGCTACAAAACCAGACCATACCTGCTTCATCAGTAGTGATGGTGAGCTCATTGCTGGCCTCACTTTTGCCGATGCGATTCTTGGCATACATGCGAATGTTGTAAGTTGAGGAAGGGTGGAGGTCAATGATAGTGGCTTGGTTTAGCTGAGGGGAAACGTCTTTGGTTCTCTGAACAGAATCCCAAGAGTCTATTTAATGAGAGATTAAAATAAAATAGAAAAAGTAAAAGATTATGTTAATGCCACTAACACAAGCATGCAGTTAAACCATCTCACAGCATGAGACACTGCCGTTGCTGAATTAACCCAGACAAATCCTCATTCAGGCAGAAGGTTGGTTGTGCTCCAAAAAGGGGGGAAAGGGAGTTAATAAACAGGAATGGAGGGCTCTTAAACTAGCAGAGATCAAACAGAAAGTTTGATCTCAAACTCCAGGAACTCATGCCATAGGTGAACAGTGAGCACAAGCTTGGAGTACTTAGACACAGGGCGCAGCATCCTCCCCGACTGATGCTATTGCCCTGACTCACATTAGGCTACAGGAGCAGCTTAATACAAGGGGAACAGAGAACCCCCTTAGCTGTTTGCATGTATCTGTAAAAGGAGTAGTACATTGTTATTAGTCATGCTTACTATTCATCTGCCTGTTATGGTTTTAATAACCAACCATAAAATAGGACAAAGGTCCTATGGTTTTTCCAACCATAAAATAGGACAAAGGATGGAAACTTGCTAAACGCAGTAGCCCCTCCTTTTCATCCAAGCATTCAATTGCTGCAAACAAAATAATAAAATCTATCCGTTTAAAGCATCTTGATGTCTTTTATGAGTTGCCAGCCTTCATTTCTTTCTTACTGCAGGCGATGTTCCTCCTTTAACCTCTGCAGCATCCTATGGGGGATGTCACCGAAGGCTCTACTTGAGTGTTTTACAGTGTGGGTCACTGTAGGCAGGATCGCGGAAGGCTCAGCAGATAAGAAAGACTTGTTTAAAAATAGAAGGTTCACTCAGATACAAAATATTTGCACATACTGTGCCAGTTCTTTTATATGAGCTTGTGCTAAAGAC
This sequence comes from Rhinoptilus africanus, assembly GCA_013400135.1. Lineage (NCBI taxonomy): Eukaryota > Metazoa > Chordata > Aves > Charadriiformes > Glareolidae > Rhinoptilus > Rhinoptilus africanus. The sequence continues at coordinate 565,131 of VXBO01013622.1, forward strand.
GCACCAGTTATCACAATGGCACAAATTACCACAATGCCACCTGCAGCTTGGCTGGGTACAGGAGCTGTTTGCTTGTCTGTGTGGCTTCTTTTACCCAGAAAACATTTAGGAATAAGATATTTAAGAGCCAACCAAATTCTCTTGAATATATTTTTCCTTGGTAACTGAGTGTGTCACAGCTTCCTCTGTAGAATGCTTTCAGAAGCTCTAAAGGAGTTACCTGCAGGCAGCGCAGCTACAACTTGCTTTCAATTTGCTACAACTTCACAGAATTTCTTAAACTTTACAGAATTTTAACCAGCAGTTAAAATTCAATTACACTCCATTGTGTTCAATGTTATACAAGCACAGAAGGAGACTCTCCCAGTGTACCATGCCAACAGGAATTAAAAAAAAAAATACCAGCTTGGTATGGAGAACGTGTTAAATTTCACCTGATGAGGATTTCTTTTAATATAGTCCGTATATTATCAAATTGCTTAAGCTTTTACTTAGTTGTTTAAAATACTGACCTCTGAGTGGTAGGACTCTGTAGTACATATTAAATGCTGAAATAAAATAAACAATTTTGAAAAATTCTTGTGACTCTTAGTAGCTTGAGTAATGACAAAACATGGAGGAAGAGAGAGATGAAAACTCAGTCTTCTGTATTTCTAAATGTAGGTGTCCAGTGTTTATTTATGATTAATACATGGACTTCAGGAGTTTATTTTGATACAGGCATCCCCTTTTTGAAGGGGAAAACAAATCAGCAAAAGCAATACCTCCAAACCAACTCAGTCTAGAGATAAATTAATCATTTTTTCTCCAAAATTGTTTCTAGTTTTGAAAATTTTGAGTCGTCTTCTGTCAAACCCTAAAAATATTTGCTCGCATCCACATGGTAAGTAATTGAGCGAGGTATTAAGGTTGACTGTTGGCTTTTCTGTTTTTTATTGTTCTTCCAGAGAGGTCTAAAATCTACTTACATAGAAAGACTGAAAAAGCATGAAAAACAAGAAGCAATGGGCTACCCAAAAAAAAAAAAAAAAAAANAGAAAGAGTGGAATTTTATCATATTCTTTATTCCACTCATAAAATGTTACACCCAGGCACTCCTCAGTGTTATATAAAATGCACACTGACACAATGACCTATGAAAAATTTATGGTCTTATGAAAACCAGCAGCTTTCCACCCGTTCCTACAATAAAGGCTGAAGCTTTGGGATCACTCTGCGGATGGCAATTAGGGCCCATTTGCTCTTCGAGGCTGATTGCGGGGAAACGACTGCCCGCTCCCAGGCCCGGGCCGGTGCTGCCACCCGGTGGCCACTGCCGGCACTGCACCCATCTGCCCGGCCCGGCTGCTCCCTTGGCAGGTTTTGAGGGGGAACCCCCCCGATCTGGGAGAACATCTGCGTCCTGAAGGATGCTCGGTTCACAGGTGAGCACAAGAAAGCGCGAAGCGCAGTCCTATCCCTTCAGATCAGGACTTAAGCGTGACTGAGGTTCAGTTTGCTCCTCAGGTTTCCCTACCGACACCAAAAATTAAAAGGATAAGGTGAAAGGCAGAAAGGCAGAAAGAAGGACCCACATACCTGTTCCTAGCTTCAAACCTTTTTGCACTCCTTCGATGGAAAAGTCTGATGGCTGCATATCAGTGCTTTCAATGAAGGGCCAGGTCTGAGTGTCACGGGTACGTTTCTGTACAGACAGGCATTGTATCCAAGTACTGAAACAGCCCGAACGGCTGACCTATTCATATTGCTCCTGCGTGGCAACTGGACCCTACAGATGCCACCTACCCATGTGACAGGCGACTCCATGTTCCTTCGAGAGGGTATCTAATGTGTCTTTTTTGTCTGCTGGCACGGCAGGGGTAGATAGGCTATGTGAGGGCAGCACCATATAGTGAGGTCCATGCATGATGGGTAGTCACCTGCATGTTCTCTGCAACGGAAAAGTTCTGCAGTTTTCCTTCTTTCCTTCTGAAGGATTTCGGAAATCCTTCTTGAAAAATCTAGATGATGCATCCTGCTGTAAACTCATTTCTGAGTCCTCAGGATAAGCAACATAGGTGGAAAATTCTCACTAAACACAACCATGCAGTTCACAGCTTTACTTTGGCCTTGGCAGGCTGTTCCCTGAGCTTACCATCTGGGTTGTGAACGTTTTACCTGAAAACTGTGAGAAGTTTTCTTAATTCCCTCTTCTTTGTTCTTACTTCCCTCAACCACCACATGCAAGTTCTTCTGTATCTACCATTGGCATTTCATCTTTTTGATGATTTAATTAGTGACAAAAATTGTGTGCAAGAATCCAAAACCCTGATCCTAGTTTCTCCAAACATTCAGTCTCAGATTCTAAAAAATGACATTTCTATTGCTTGCAGTGAGATGATAATAATCTGCTCTTTTTAGGACATGACCTCCAGCATTTGTCTTCATGTACGGGCAAAGAAATACTTTCTCCAACACCAGTTCTGCCACCCACTATTCTTAATTTCTTTCAATTTTTTAACCTTTATCACCATGTTGTGTCTTGATGTTTTCATCAATCTGATGATGCTTCATTCTCTTGCTATTGATTTATCATGCCATATTACAGGGACATAATTTTGCAATGCATGTTCAGAGTGATTACCACTTAATCTTTGCCTGCGTTCTGCACTCACTTGAAAACTATGAACTAAATCTATCAAAAATGTTTTAGAGCTCTGAAGTCCCTTTCCACCGCTGCTTTAATCAAAGGAAAGGAGCTCAATATTCCTCGATGAGGTTACGCTGAGTTACATGACTGAGAAATACAAGTGAAGTTTCAGGGTAAGAAAGGAGCATATCAGGCAAGAAAGACTTTCAAAAACTGTTCTGGAGCAAGTGGGTGGTTGGAAAGGAAGGAAAAGAATCAAAAAGAAAACAAAGCCCGGAGACCTTTAGGCATACACGTCCCTTGAAGGTATCTTTGCCTACTTGACATCTCCAAAGCTGTGCTTCCTGACCACAGCCTCAGTGGGGAATTATTACTTGTAATCTTTCAGGTACCATGCTCACCTGTACATTATCAATTTAATTTACATGGCCAATGCAAAAACAGTGACTGATGATCTAACACTCTTGAAAATATTTTATCTAGTAATAAAAGCATCACACTGTTTTTGCCTAAATAAAGCACAAGGGAAAATCACAATGTAGACAAATGGAAAATAGTAGAGATGGATAGATTTAAAAAAAAAAAATGGAAAATTTTAGAATTTTATGAACAAGTACATTTTTACACCTCAAAACTAAAGGGAGAAGATTATAATTGTACTATAGTTGCTTTGATCAACAGAATGTTTCGCTGATAAGCACATATAGAGTATTCCTATGTGTGACTACGCTATCTGTAAGGACTACGTCACCTAACAAATAGCACAACAAATAGTGCAACAAACTCCAACATAAACCAGTACAATATAATTTCCCAGTGTCTTTGTAATCATACTTAAAACGTGTAAACAGTGTCCCATTGCAATTTCTGATCTAGTCCCTTCTCAAAGCCTAACTCAGGGACAGCGCTTATGAATGTGCCTAATTTTAAGTACAATCCCACATCACAAACATAGTTCCACTGGACCTTGAACATTTTTAGATTTCAATAGACAGTGAACAGTCAATAGGAGTATTTTCCTGATGCAGGGTGTTGTATTTCTTTTTAACCATTTAACTCATTTGTCTTATTAGATGTTCATTCATGTGACTATGGTGACCTAGTAGAAAGATATCTGGTCCCATTGGCCTGCCCGTATGTGCCATTGGTCTTATCTTTTGGAGTATTTCAAGTATGTTACTGAAAACTCTGCATGTGCTTCATCAAACTACCACATACCTTTCTTCGTCTAGAAATTCTCATAACTACCCTTTTTCACTGCACCCTTTACAGGGAAGATGCCATGTACATGTATATCAGTAGAAAATAACTTCTAAAAATCAGCACAACAGGAAAAGATAATTTATAAAGGCAGGTATTTTTCTATAGGAAAAAATAGAAAATTAAAAGAAAATTCAAATGCCAAAAAGATAAAAACAGGGACCAGGAATCAGCTAGCAAAACCGTCATACCAGCTCTCATCTAGAATGGCTTGTTTACAACAAAATTTGTCCCCCTTACATGTAGGTTGTCTGGCAAAAGGGAAAAGCAGCAATTACTAACCTTAACAACCTTACCTCAAAAAAAAAAAAAAGGACAACAAATGAAGATAAATCTTACTGTGGAAGATTAAATAAACCACGGTAAAAATTTCCATTGGACAGTTTAAATTTATGAATTACCTTTTACTACACAAATTCAGTGACGAATGAGTAGTGATAGTGATTACCTCAGAGGAAGATTATTTCTTACCCGACTTGTTCTTGCACTCGATATCATAGCCGGTGATTGGGCTGTTTCCATCAAATCCCATGGTCCATCTGAGGGCAATACTGCGTGCTCTCACCTCTCGAATTTCTATTTCAGGAGGGTCGGGGGGCTCTGAATAAACACACACACAGAGTTTTAGTCAGAGTAAAGCCTGTACTCATAACAAGATAACATTAATGAGCGTGGCACTGGCATAGCTTACTGGTGGTAAGCTCTCATGGCATTTTCTCCAGTCAGTCATTAGTACCCTGAGCCAGTTAAACACCTACTGAAGAATACTCAACAGAAGGAGGAGAAGTCACTTTTATACTAGGAGTCACTGATGTAATCTTGAATACTGACTTCTGTTTAACCTTCTTATTTGCAACAGAGAGTTGCTTTTCCTTAAAAGCATTCCAGATTTAACTACTCATGTTAGAAAAGATTTTTGCCTTGAACACCATGTTTCACGGATACTTCTACAGTTTTTACACGAAAAGTGATGGTATAAATATGAATACTAAACTTAAAAGTGCTAAATTTGGTGGAGGAGGGAGTAAAATTTCTGTCTCTTTGAGTATGTTTCAAAGTCTTTATTTAATAAAAGAATAATTTGATAACAGTTTAAAATTACACTAAAGCACCTTTCTGCCTTTAGAGGTAAGGATGCAAATAAATAGCATTTATACCCATTCTAATGGCCTTTTAAATTGTCAAGGCAGTTTAAATGAGAGGTGGTATAATTGAGAACCTGTCCCCAGCCTCCACCCGAATTTTTTGATGTAGCTGCCTGAGGCATTCACTGACATCTGCAGTTACTTGAAATCAAGAGAGGGGAGAAAGAAATTTGCAAGTCCTATAAATTTGTTGTGTGCATGCTGAAAGGCATAGAAGCACAGGAACAAGCATGGCACAGAAACAAGCAGTGGCCAGTGGCTGAGTCCTGCCAGTGCTCTGCATCTCAAACACTGTCACCTCAGACACCCCAGGACTTGCTGCCTTCTGCCTGAGTGCAACCCTGTGGGAGGGGAACCCCAGCCCCAGGCAACACAGGCTCCTAGAGTTTGCAATGTGCAAACTGATTGCAATTTATTTTGACTGAGTAAACTTGAAACATTTTGTTTAAAGATCCGCAGTAGGTTTAACAATTCTCTAGGGATAAAGTCAGATCGTTTTTGCTTTATTTCAGACTTGGGTTTTAAGCACATTTGTTCTTCAAAAACAAATGCAACCCTTCCTCTGAAAAGTAACGCCCTCATATCCACTCTCCCTACAGAAGATGTTAGTTTTAAGTATCTTTAGTAGATTGTCAGCTAGTGTATTTAAGAAAAACATCTCCTTATTAATGTGTACAGATCTAGAAAGAGTCAAGCTTATCCTTTGTTATTTTTTAATTGGTGATGCTGGAAATAGAGAGACTATCTTAATGCAGTTCCTCATTTCTTTGACAATGAGGAATACACTTAATTAGGAATCAAAGCCTCCCTCCCCCAACAGATTTCTGAGGACGGCATACACTTACTGTACTACAATAGCTGTGTTTTTTTCCTTATGTTGTCCTCTTCCTACCTTGCACAGTGAGCTGAATTATTCCACGATCCTCCCCATAAGAATTGATGGCATGGCAGGAAAAGAAGCCAGAATCTTCACGCACGGTTGGCAAAATCTATAGGTGGTTTGAAAAGAAGTGATTGATTGAACAGCATGCAGAGAAAATAAACCAACAGCTTTTCTGTATGGTGCAAGAAAAATTGTACAAACTGTTTTACTTGACAGTAAAAAATAGATATTGCGTGTTATACACATACATACATATGCATAGTAAAGCATCCAGAATACTGAGACTTATCAAGACTAGTAACACCTGCGTTGAGGAAGCAGGCTATAAGCTCTACATGTGTAGTCAGGAGTTGGAGCACCACCCATTCCTGTAGCTTCTCATTAGGAGTCTTGTTTCCAGTTACTCATGAGCGCGCCAAGTATTTAACAGTTGGCTGAAATTTGCCGTACACAACGGTGCCTCCTGCTGCCTGCAATTTTTTTCCAGTTATTTCTGAACACAACTCAAGTGTCTGAAGTCTGTGTGGAGGAAATAAAGGTTCAAACGCTGGTGGTGAACCCTGTAGTATTCAGCATGGTGCCTCATAATAAAATTTTGGGTGGTCTTTCAATTTGTAATTTAATAACATAGAAAGTTATACATAGTCCTTACGTACATGATCATAATGATATTTTTCTACAGGACCACTGCTTCATTCAATGTGCAATAGGGAGAGGATTTTTTTAAACGAGCAGAGATTTCAAATACCATTTTCTTCTCATCATTCAGTGTGCTGCTCCACACTTTATTTACTGCACACAGTTCAAACTGTGCCCTGAAGACAGAATTATTCATTTTCTCATAGCCCTTTCTGTGGCATTCACCTATGCAATACCCATTTCAGAAACATGAGTGAATTTATTTTCATAAAGCCTGACATCACGAAAAGTATTACCACCATTTTGTATGGGGAGTTAAGGAACCAGACATATGATAACGTTTGTGTCTGCTTGACAAGTTGCCACATATTAGCTGAGCCATGGTAACTCCACGTGCTCTTTATTCCTCAGCAAAGCCAGGGTAATATGAGCACAATTCTCGTTCAGCGCTGGTTAAGATAAATAGATTAATTTCCCACTCGCTACAAGGATATTGGAGAGTTATTATCTGAAATGTGGTAACTTGTCAAGGTGTATTAAGTTGCACATGTGGCTGAGCTTTAAGATAGGAAAACAAAATTTTTCAGAGCCCAATTTGATACATCTATGGCCTTCTTTCCTCCCCTCAGAGTCCTTAGCAATAAATAGCATTTCATGTGTTCGTAACAGCTTCCATTGAGTTAAGCTGCAGCTATGAGGGCTTAGTACTTCTGCAAATCAGACCCCAAGGGCTCAAGGCAAGTACCTAGAAAACAAAGAACACACAATTATTGGCCACCTGTGAAAAGTTTGGTTTCAATGATCAGCCTTGCATCACACAGTGTCTTTCATTATTCAACCCTAATTCAGCTCCAGAGATATCCAAGTCATGCCTCACTGAGGCAGGGGTCCTGCAGAAAAAATAAAATCTGAGTATACAACTAAGGATCACATCATCATGCAGACACGCAAAAGCACTAAGTTAAAAGCTTCAGAGACAACCTTAATCCTGACATTTTCCATTTTGCGGACAGATCTCTCAGAAGTCAAAGGTTTTGTATGTAACATACATATGGATATAGAACGCCACTACCGTACACAACTGCTTCAGAAGAGAGTTCTCCAAGCATGTCTCCAGCCTTCCAAAAAGAAATATTGTTGTGCATCCAGGCATTATCTTATTAAAGTCAATAAGACGAATGAGGGCAGAGAGGTCTAGAGGTCTATCCTACAATTAAATATTATTTGTAACACAAATATACTAATGTGAACAAAGTAATACGTAGAACTTATTATTCCTCATATCCCTCACAGGGAGCAAAACCAGATTTTTACTGGATATCATCCAACACAATTTTTGGCTAGTAAAGAAAGAGATATACCTTAAAAGTTGCACTAGAATATGTACAATCACCAGATTGCTAGAGAATTATTTCCTTGAGCCTGGTAAAAATGTTCTTAAGAATGTGACTGAAAAATGGAAAAACAAGGTTTTTGACTGAGAATCTATATCATTTTTTAAAAAAAATTCTCTTAGACTTCATTAAGGCACATGTAAAAATGCAAAGGAATGGACGTATAACTTGATCATGTTGGTAAATTTTAGATTTGAGTGGAAAAAGATGTATCCTGGTATATTGAGGGCAATGCCATAGCCCCACTTGTACGTAACACCAGAACAGCAGGAGTTTCCTTTGCTTCCATGGTATCGTGGGGAAACTTAGGTCCCCAAAACAACAGTTTCACTCACACAGGCCCTAAATCTAACCCAGGTCAGCCACTCAGGAGTTAATGGAGTCCCACATACTGATTTGTCAGGCAAGTCAAGATGCATGGTTCCCACACCACCAGACAGCTGCCTGTCACAGAAGCAGAAGTGAAGATGCAGGCTATGACCATTTGCCAGGTGGCTTGGTGACTTCTGCTACTGTGTACAGTAAGTGACAAATAGTATCAGTAGCAGTAGATATACTACTTACATATCTACATGTGCCTTTTACTTCCATCTCTCTTTGAATCCAATGACTAACCTGACTTTGTAAAAGTCCCCACAAAGTGAAAGGGAGGGAGAAAAAGTATTTTTAAAAGACAGCATTTTTATCTCAAAATAACTTAATGATTTTCCTGAAGGTAAGCCTGACACACATCGGAGCTAGGGGTCAGATATTCGCTCAGTGTTTATCAGCAGTGCACTCAAAAATGAGCTGTGCCACCCCAGGAAGGGCAGTCTAAGACATGAGCCACATTGCTCCTGAGACAGAAAGGACGGGGTGCTGTGAGTCAGGCTCACTCTCTTGTTGCTTCTGGAGCGTGAGAAGATGGAGAATAATTTTTTCTGGAGGGTGGGATGCAGAGGTTTCCTCTACCTCTTCTTGCTGCTAGCTCCCTGGGGCTGCGCTACAGGTGGAGTGAGTGGTGGGGCTCTGACCTTGTAGGGCAGAGGTAGCTGTGTATCTCCACCAAAACCAAATTAAGCAATACTCTCACACACGTAGATCAGTTTTGTGTCACTGTTTTCTTACCTGCAAAGTAGAGATCACTTCATCTCCAACTTCCTTGGTCGAAACAAGGTAACGGGACATTTCAGGGTTAATGATTCGGTCTTCTTTTTCCCAGCGGACTATGATGGGTTTCTCTCCATGTGCTGTGCAGCTCATCTCCTTCTTTTGACCTTGCGTTGCCAAGGTGGTATTTGGATAGGAAGTTATCATAGCTGGAACTAAAAACAGACAAAACAAAAAAAGATCATTCTGCAGTCAGCTGACTAGTCTGATGATACAGAGTTGTCCCTTCAATCCGTGTCTCATTCAGCTTGTCCATATTTGATCAGATGGCCAAAAATGTGAGAAATTATTTTGCTTTCATTTCTGTGTAAGAGAATCTTCTTAAGATTGAAGGCGGGCCTGAAAGGGAACTTAGCAGAGAGGAGCTGGGACTGGACAGAGGGGCTGTAGAGACAAGAAGATGTGAATCCAAAGGAAGCCTGGATCCAGTTGTCTTGCTGCTCATAGGACAACTTGTAACATAATTAAAACATTCACAGCACATAAAGGTACTCTAAGTAATACGCATTCAGATATGGGGCCAATAAAGAACTGATAAAATTTCTTATTCCTTCTGATGAGCTACTGTTTTATTTGATGACAGATCTGCCATTTTGTATGACAGTAATGACCTGTCAAAATGAGGGGTCAATTAAACCAGGAGCTGTACAAAATTAAAAGAAAGGCTTTGCACTAAAGATGTTGCAGTCCCTGTATGTGCTCAGTGCATAGTTAAACTGTACTGAACTGAAATTATAATTAAACTGACAATAAACCTAGCTTGATTTGTGTTTTTATTGTATTCAGAAGGTATTTGCAAAACAGTTTGGACATAATTGTCAACTTCATTAATCATTTAGGACTAAAAATTTGTAATGTTGAAAAAAGTACGTTCTTTCTAGCAAGAATAGGCTTAAACCCCAAGCATTTTCACTTTTTGGCATAAAAATTTTCTGGCAATAGGAAGAAGAAAATCCTCAGAGTTATTTACTGCAAACCCCTCAAAACATTACATTTTTGAAATAGGATGGTCTCCTTGGTGTCCTCAGTTGCCTGCCCTTTCCTTCCCAGGTGATTTGCCCACCGATGAATAGCATCTGGGCATTTGTGAGGAGGACGAATCAGAGCCCAGGAGTCTGTCTTTCAGTTTTGGCCCTTTCCCTGCTTGGGAGAAGCTGAAAAGCACTGGACAGCACAGAGAACTGCTCTCCTGAATGAATCTGTCCACTCCTTTCAAAGCATGTGAGGTAGCAGTAAAGAGTCCCTTCTCTAAGCTCTTGCACTCCAGGGCTGCCTCCTGCAGTAGTCCCTCTCTCCTTGTTTTTATGCATGAACACTTGCCTCTTCTTATCAGAACAGCTCACTCATTCCATCTGAACTTCTCTGGGTCTCTATTTTAAGAAGATGACATTGGCACAGGATCTGATTCGAGGCCTTCCCGGTCTTTCTTCCTGCATATATTGCATCTATTGCTACTGGAGAGTAAAAAAAATATCCTTATTTAAATGAATTACTATAATTGCTATTCTGAAATGTTAATACTTGGTGGCATGACCTTTTCACATGCCAGAGCTGTTGATGCTTGAATATGACAATATGTCAGGATGCAGCCTTTTCTGTTCAAAGGCTTTCTGAACCAAACCAAACCTATTTGAAAATTAACAGGGCTTTGGAGTTGTGAGTTAGAGTTACAAATGAGATCTAATTATGGGAAGAAATCTTTAAGTAAGGTCTTGTATGAGACATGAGGCTCTTCGGGCACCGATACGCATTAGTGATGAAGTACGTCTTGTTTAGATATTAGGTACTGATTAGTTTTGTCAGACAAGCATTCAAAGAGAAGAAATGATGAACAATCGGAATAGAAAATTATGATGAGTCTGATTCCATCTTCCAGAGGATGAAAATGGCTTCAGTTTTATCTGCCGTCTGCCCAAGCACTAGTACCCATGAGGAGGTTACTTGCAGAAAGTTACTTTTTGTGGCCATCTCCTAGTTGCTTCCAAAGACAGAAGCTACTGTATGAGGTCTACACAGCTGCTGGCCTGTGGGCCCTGTATGCCCCGGTATGTGAATTTGAACAGATCTGCCCTCATCTGCAACACCTGAATTAGAGCAATATATCCTTTTATGCACTTTGTTCATCAACAAGAGACCCAATTCAAATGAGTGGCAGGCTATGAAGGAGAACACATTACCATCATTAGCTGGTGCCACCACCTTCCTTCCTTCTGTAGTCTCTCAAGCCTCCCACATGTCCCTTCCTTCTCCATTTGCCGCACCTCTCCACATCTCCCTCTTTTTCTCTCAAAGCCACACGCTCCAGTCCCCTTCACCTCTCCCTCTCCTCTTCCTGCTGCAATCTCCTCAGGTTCTCACATGTTCCCTAACCCCTGCAGCAACATTTCCCCCCGCAGTCTCATTTTCCTCCCCTAATTAAATCCTGCCAACCTCACAAGTCACCTAAGTGGATTTTTTTTACAGCTGCAGTCCTACTTCTCATCACTCACTCGTACTTTGATTTCCCTGTCACCCTCTGGTGATGGACATGGGAGCTGAGGGCTGGCTTGTGCCTCACCCTCAAGGTCCCCGAGCTCCTGGACTGCCCATGCCCCCAGGCAGGAGGGCTCAGCCTTCGGAGTAGGTGAGTCTTGCACTACTCCTACTGCTTCTCCAGTAGGAGCACACATTGTGCACCCACAGAAAATGGGACGTATGGATTTGGATTTAAATCCCACACACATTGAGGAGCCTGTCTCAGAGACTCCTTCCTCACTTTCAGGTCTCCTAACCAGTTGCCTACCGACAGTCCCCTCACAGGTGACAGTGCCAAACCAAACACCAGAGCCGTCTTGCTTGCTTTCTAAAAAAGAGTTTAGCTTATGAAGTTCAAGTCTTTTTCCAACAAACTTTCTTAATAAGAACAGCATAAAAACATGCAAAGAAAGATGACTTTATTCCTCAGATGCAGCTTTATCCCTACTTATCCTTCCCTTCCTCTCACATAATCTTCCACACTCATTCCTTATTGCCATAGCAATGCCTCACAGCTAAATATTTCCCCTTCCTCCAAAGCTGATTTTTTACTTTTCACAATTTATCTCCAATGATCCTAAACCATAAGCTCTTCTTTTTATCTTCCTCTGTGTCAAAAGATTTCTGGTAACAAAGCCACATACCCAAGGATATTTTAGGCAACATATTTCTTCATCCTCCAACTATCTTTAATCAAATTACTGATGCAAATAACTGAGATAAATGTGATGGCTTTTTACTGACAAAATAATCTAGAAAACTGTAAATAGGCAAACTAAATCTGTACTATATATGCATGAGATATTCTCTTAAGATGCCTTAAAAAAAAACGAAGGCATTTAGAAATAAATCAAGATGATTCAGATGCCATATTTAAGTGTGTGTATCCTTTATATCTCTTCAAATAGACATTATATACACACACACATAATGACATGTACTTATACAGTTTTGGAAGGGAAGGGCATATTACTGTGCTTGTTCAAGGAATGCATAGTGTTATGTTCCCAGATTTTGGAGCAGACATCCCTGTGGGACAAATTCGTACAAATCTTTCTCCGAAGCATGCGATGTGGTGCTGGCCATTGTTAAAGGTCTATTGGCCAAACAGGCCAAAATAGGAGAAAAGAGAAGCTACAGTTATATATTATGACGGTTTCCGTTTTCAACATATACGTATCAATGCCAGCAGCATTAATCTAGGAGATGATTTGTTTATTCCTTTTACAGTCAAGCCATTATATTCCCTTTTCTTCGTGGCAACTCTCAAAAATTATGGAACTGGCTCAGACAAAACAACAACCTTTTGTCCCACTCTTGAAGAAAACTGAACTTGGATCTTTCCTGAGATTCAGTAGAAATGACTTAATCTATCTTTCTTTACTCAGCTACTGTTGAGTGTTTCATCAGGAACTGAATGAAAATAAAAATGAAAACATTTAATTACTTTGACAAAGACTAGTATCATTATCCAAAATAAGGAGGCCATAGTAAGTTAGGTGAAGCTTGAGCAAAATAGCAGAAACTTTTGACTCCTTTTAGAATAAAACTCACAAATTACTAGAAAACCAAAATTCACATTAATTTTAAAAACTAAGTAGGGNTCTCTTTTAGCTCATAGAAGGAAATAGCCATGAGGGAAGTAAGCAAATTAAAAGTCTTCCTATCTTTTAATTTGTAATTAAACACTTAACATCCTTATAGCATCCTTAAATGGTTCTAACACTGACTGAAGTTCTCAGTATGTTTAAGAACTATCGCTATCTGTAGTCTCCAAATGGTATTTTGCTAGCAACCTGGCTGTGGTGAGAAGAGAGGAATACAACACAGGCAACACAACAATTGATGGGGAGATGCCATGTGAAACTGTACAATGTGTTCTGAGGTGTGCTGAAAGTTAGATTGTTGATCATAGCGAAACATTAGTACAGATTCCAGTAGCTCTTGAGAAAGAGGATGGAAAAGATGCAGCAGATTAACAAATCTAATGACATGATCATCTGGAGATAATTGAACACAGTGAGAATTTGAGAGTGTGCTTGGTAACAGCCATGTCCTGGCCTCTCCTAGTGATGTGACTCCTGGCATATCAGCATGTCTCACCATGTCTCCAGTTCTCTTGGTCTGAAGATCTCTGCCCTGACCCTGGCTGCTTCACTGGAGCATGCTTGAATGGGCCAGTTTAGGGAAATGGCCGTCACCATAGTGGGTTTAATCTTGCAAGCATCTATGCCAAGCTAGCCATTGTAGACTTCATCAGTGGAAAGAAATATACTTCTGGAGTGCTATTCATCTAACCTGAGGAGCTGTGCCTTCAAAAGCCACTTTTTTACACTGATCGTTCGGGAACATTAAATGCCTTGCTCAGTTGCAGAGATGTGCACACTATTGCTATAATGAGGGAAGAGGAACTCCATCTGTTTTTCTTGTGCAGCTTCTAGAACAGAAGACGATGGCCCTTTGATGTGGTTTCAACAACCTTGGTTAAAAATAACACTGTGCATGAGGACAGGAGTTGTGATAAGAGAAAACTGCATTAAAGTTGAAACTAATATATATTGAAAACATTAATTAAAATTCTAAATTAACATTTAAGCTAGACTCATCATGTCCTCTCACAATGGTCAGCTACAGTGAGAATACTCTTCTGTCCATGACAGATGAGATTTTCCTACCTCCAAAACAAATTCCCTCTTCCTCAGTCCACTTTTGCTCAAGGAAAGAAATACCATGCAAATACATTACTTAGATTTAAGGGAGACTAGCTCTCACACTATAATTAGTTGATTTCTATTTGTTAATTTATTTTAAAATTTTGTAGACTTTCAGGATTCAGTGATTGCATTACTAAAATCCTTCTCTTAACTTCAGTTTTCCTTTTCTGTTAAATGACATTTTTGCTTACTTAAGTAGCAGAATTCATATGGTGTTCTGAATCTAGCAGAGAATTTTAAATCAACAAGACTGCTCCAATACTTCAATTTCAGCACACAGTTTCTTGGTAAAACTGTGACCTCTCCAGTAGGTGAAAATAATGCTCTTAGTCCTCATCCTCAAGAGATGCACAAGATGAGAAAAAAACCCTGCATGTCTCAAAGGGTGAAAAGAATATGTTAACATAAAAATAAGCATCCCATTTTTATGAATACAAATTATTTTCACGAAAATAATGGACATATGATTAATGACAACTATTTTCTACCAATATTTACTAATCTTGAAGATGAACTTCATGTTTGTGACCTACTCATGTTCATCTGTTGTGACCACCTTAAAGACCATATTATTTTAGGAGAAATACTTCAAAATTCAATTTCAAATATTTAAATATTTCATGAAAGTGAATTTTGAATGCAATATGTTACTATATGGCTTGGAATTAGTAATGCATTTGTTGTGTAAGCAATGCAATTCTAAAGTACAAATAATACTGGGTGATGTATGTAATCAATACAAATCAATTCGATTCAAAAAGTAAATACTTTGAAATTAATTGGCACTGAGGTTCCAGATTAAAGGAAATAATGGCAAACACTTAAACCTGAGAATTTTGAGGAGAGAAGCAAAACTTTGATTAATTAATATGACAGACTGAATTATTTACTCAGCTTTAGTTACAGGATTCTACAGTGTATATAAAATAAGCACAGAAAAATTATTTATGAATATATTCCTGAAAACATTTTTAAAATAAAGCAAAACAAAATTATCTTCTACCCCCAACCTGCCCTAAAAAGGAGGTCTAGTAGCTTTTTATATGATTCCATTAATAACTGTTAGATGAATGGATTTCTGGACAAGTCGAGAGCTTCATTAGCAGTTCTATTTGCAAAATAATTCTCTGACAGAACAGTATGAAAAACAGTACTGCCATGGACAAAGAGACTGTGCACACCAGAAACTACATCTTTATGTTTCCGTTTAGTGAAGAGTGACATCCATGAGAATTATGACATATAAATAACAAAGAGAAAGTAAATGAAGTTGTGATCATTCCGTGTCCCAGCTACCTGTTTGCATTACAAATCCTGTACCAAAACAAGAGACTTGGTATATATAAACACTGGATACTAGTTTTAGGATACTAGGACAGCCATACAAGGTAACCTTTGAAAAAAATTCTAAAAAAAAAAATAAAATCACTGAGTGGGAATGAATAAGGACTCTGTACATCCTAAAACACCATTACAGCTAGCTATTCCATTGATATAAATGAAGTTACTTTGATTATAAGTATTATTTGAACATGTGTTTCCAAGCTAGAACAGGCCTTGTTTGATGCTAAGCTTTAATAAGAATGACAATGATGTCTTGAGTACTTGGCAGCTTCACCAGTGCCTCATGATCTGATTGAATATGTCAGGGTAAAGGCTGTGAACATTTAGGGTTCATATCTTATTCACTCAGAAGCAGTTTCAGGTCACATTATAGGAAAAGAAGTTGATTTATTTTGCATGACAACTATGAATTTTAACCAAAAGACACATTAATAAAATAAAAAAGGTCTTTCCTCTCAAATGGCAAAGGCGGTTCTTTCCTCTTCCTGGGGTCTTTTCTTGCATTAGTTTTATGTTTGTACAGTGCAAACTGCTGTCTTCAAATGATACACATGAGACCAGCAGCTGCTTATATTTCTCGGTCTTTCCTTTGACTTTGACATGGTTCTGAAATGAATGTGACTTTTCTTTTGCTTTGCCATGCAGCTTCAATTCCCATTTTGTCCAACTACACTTCCTAATAACCAAGAGAAAGAAAATGGGAAACGATAAGCTGACAGCTTTGTTCCCTGCAGTCAATTACAGTAAAAGCCTGTGGAAATTTGTGACAAACTATGGTGACTCACATGAGGGACTGGAAAATCAGTTTCATCAAAGCTTAGCTAATTGTCAAAACGAAAATAAGTGATTGAAGATCTATAAAAAATTAAATCAGCATGTATATAATTGTGATTGATGAAGACTTAGACAAAGCCCATCGTCCTTCACAAAAAATTAATGGACAACGTTAGTATTACCATCATCGCCATTGTTGAAAATATGGATGCCTAAAAATTAGTATTAGAAACATGTATCCATTAAGTATAAATTTTTTGGGCTGTTTTCTATTCCAAATCAATTATGATCTTTCATCACCCTGAATAAAATTCAGGCTGGAAAGAGCACGAATGTTAAATAGTTAAAAACTAGCAATATAGAATTTTAGATAACTTCTCCAATGCTTTGATCTTAAATTGAATTGACTCTGACATCAAGATGGCATCAAGTTATAATGTTAAATGAGAGGGTTACTGCTATCGTAATTGTAAAGTACAGCGCTCTAATTTTTTGTGACTTATTGAATGCAAATCAGTAAAAAACCAGAGACTGTACGATCACATGGGAGAGTGCTCGTTTTCTTACAAGTTGTTATGCTTTAAACTTTCCATTTATGCCCTTTCATTAAAAATACCCAAACAGTTTAGAAGTTTAAAAGAAAAAAAAAAGGGCAGAAAGTCACTGGAAAACACAAGCTTTAATCAGGATATATTTTATGACCCAGGAGTTCCCATAGGTCTTTTAGATTTTGGAGGCTGTTAAGTGACATGTGTAAATGTCCCTCCCAGGGGAAGAGAAGCAAGCACTAATTGAGGTATTGACGTGTTTAAATGAAGCAGAAACACACTAAGAAACCCTGGCTACAACAAAAATGAGTATTAGTGAGCAGTGCATGCTGGGACATTAATGGGTTTCATTCACTGCTCATTCATGCAAGTAAGTATACTTTTAAGCACGGTGACTTGGGTCTATAACAGCTCCGTTCTGAGCTAAAAAGCCATGAAATACTATCTGCTAATGTCTAAGGAAGAAAGCTCTGGTAGAACTAGTCTCGTCTAGCCTTCAGAGTTAATTATATTGTTATTGTCTAGATAGATGCAGATAGACCAATAGCATCTGATACTCTGATGATGGGAACAGAAATCAGATATATTAAAATCAGCAGCATACAATTCTTTCTATATTTATGTAGGCATCTGTATACAAGTACATTAACACAAACAATATATTCTGCATATTAATACTAACAGAACAGTGTTATTGCATTGTATATATGGGTGCTACACCTGGGGAGGAATAACCCCCTGCACCAGTACAGGTTGGGAGCTGACCTGCTGGAGAGCAGCTCTGAGGAAAGGGACCTGGGAGTCCTGGTGGACAACAGGATGACCATGAGCCAGCAATGTGCCCTGGTGGCCAAGAAGGCCAGTGGCATCCTGGGGTGCATAAAGAGGAGTGTGTCCAGCAGGTCGAGGGAGGTCATCCTCCCCCTCTACTCTGCCTTGGTGAGGCCCCACCTGGAGTAGTGTGTCCAGTTCTGGGCTCCCCAGCTCAAGAGGGACAAGGAATTGCTGGAGAGGGTGCAGCATAGGGCTACAAAGATGATGAGGGGACTGGAACACCTCTCCTATGAAGATAGACTAAGGGAATTAGGTCTCTTTAGCCTGGAAAAGAGGCGTCTGAGGGGGGACCTAATCAATACTTATAAATACTTGAAGGGTGGGTGTCAGGAGGATGGGGCCAGGCTCTTTTCGGTGGTGCCCAGTGATAGGACAAGGGGTAATGGGCACAAACTTGAGTATAGGAAGTTCCACCTAAACATGAGGAGGAACTTCTTTACCTTGAGGGTGGCAGAGCACTGGAACAGGCTGCCCAGGGAGGTGGTGGAGTCTCCGTCTCTGGAGACATTCAAAACCCTCCTGGACGCGTTCCTGTGTAACCTGCTCTAAGGTGGCCCTGCTCTGGCAGGGGGGTTGGACTAGATGATCTACTAAGGTCCCTTCCAACCCTATGATTCTATGATTCTATGATTCTATATACACAAAAGCATTCAACTGTGCATGGAGGTAGAGCGTGTTCACAGAACCAGTCAGTGGCATTCATCTCAACCTAATTTCAGGTGGCTAAAAATTAGTCATCCAATCCTTCAACTAGTCAAATGAGGACTTCTTCTGTAGCAGTCCTTGGGGAGAAATAAGACCTTCCAGAGGGCCATTCATCTTGCCTTAAAGATGATGAATGGCTTCTTATTGATGCTGAAAGGAGATCAGGGTGAGCTGCTTCAGACTTTTACCACCCAGAAGTCTAGATTAAAGTCAGGTGAATCCAGTGCTGAGGATCTAATCTTAAATTCTGCTGTTCTCTTAACTGAGGATATTTAGGATGTCAGTAAATGCCACTATCTCAGGAAAGACAGGAAAGGAGATTTAACTAGGGAGAATAAGAACCGAATAAAAAGCTCTGAAGACATTTATTTTAATAGGCATCAATCTAGTTTCTCTTTTCAAATTTCTAGTATTTGCCCCTTGTCACAGAGACCATCTGGGGATGGTTTGGGAATGGTCTGACCTTCTATGGAGTATTAGCTCTGGTTGTTGATGAAAAACAACAAACCTGATTCCTAATCTATTTTATCTTTTGCTTTCCACTATGGGATCTATTTTCTACTTTTGCTGTTCATCATGCCAGCAGCTTCTATAGGGAAAACAGATCTCTTAAGTTGGTCAGTAAAAGTAGAAAATTTCCGGAAGAGTAGGGAACCATCTTAAAGGCTGCACAGTCTAGGAAAGCTGATAGGTAACTTGTGTGCTTAACAATTTTTCTTAATACATGTCTTATGGAAAGAGGGAATTACTAGTGAAGAAAAAGAGGGCTTAGATAAACACAGTATTTCCAAAGTAAAGTTATTCAGTATAATAATTCTGTGAGTTATGTTTTCCCATAAATAAGGAGCAGCTCTTAATTCTATTACATCTAAAATTAGAACTCCCTTTAGGTATTTTTTGTGCTTCTTACATTCATTGCTATCATGTCTTTGCAGTGTGTTATCAGATCCAAATGCTAGGCCTTTCCACTGAGTATTTTAGGTCTATTACATTGAACGATTAATAAAGCTTCCAGACAAAAGCAATGGCTGACAATTTGGCTCCAGTACCCAAAAGGCCTAAGGCTAGCAGAAGCAGACCCTAATTTGAACCAGGGTTATAGTTACTTTGGCTTATTCAGAGCGGCCAATATGCTCATCCATCTGTGAGCCAGAGAAAAAACTGAAAAGGAGTTTTAAAGCCAAATTTTACAATACTACTCCTGATGTTGACAGTGTCCTAATGTATAACTGAGGTCCTCCTATACAACTGAGGTCAATGTGTGTGTGTATGTTTGTGCTTGCATGCATGCATATGCGCCTGTGTGTGAGGGAGTAAGAGAGGGAAAAAAATGTTTTCCATGGCATCAAATAAGGAGAATTATTTCATTACCTGGAAAAGGAGACAAAGCAACCCTCATCACCTTCTTCCCTTGACCTTCAGCTGTCCCATGGATTTCTCTTTTCAATACACTCTTAAAAAAAATGTTTCCATTTCTCCGGAGACCATTTTTACCCCTCGGCCAAGGAAAGGCATCGTAAATACTAGTGTTTCAGGCAGGAGTAAATTACAGCCATCCATCTCATGAACAAAGCACATGGCACAGGGCTGCAGGTCACTTTCCTCCACAGTACCTCCCCGCAGCATGAATGTTATAAGGGGTTCAAAGGACTCGGTTTATGTTTTTCCTTTAAATTGTGTTTCAAATTAATAAGAACTCCCATTCTCTCTTCAACATAGAGAATGAATGCCCAAAAGCAGAGGCTAAAATGCCAGTGGTGGTAATGTAATCACCATCAAAGTAAGAAGGAAGTCATGCTTCTAAGCATGATTTGACATCTTATATACAATGGATGTTGAATATGATAAATGAAGCATCTAGTTACAGAGGCAATATGAAAATACCTCTTTGATTTTCTTTTTAACCAGATTGTCAAATGTTTCTTTTTTAATCACATCCTTAAAACATGCACACACACGCGCATACACACACAATATCTGCACTTAAATCTAAACATGGTACCTAAATTATTAAATTATCTTCATGTAAAGAGTTTGGTTTTAGGAAATCCAGGAATTTGGTGATCCTGAGTTTGTTTTTATTTTTGAAAATCATATTCCATTATAAAAGGAATAATCACTTATGATGGAATATTGTGGGTTTATGCGCTATGTGACAACCTTGTTAGTCACATACATGGGGAAGTCAAGTTTTATGTTTGGGTTTCATTGTGGTGGTCTTGCTCTTTCTATGATGTATTTTGAAGTTTCTTATAAGTTGTTAGGAAGCTTTTCAGAACTGTTCCAGTTGGGACTATGAACTGTTATTTTTTTATTAGAAAAAGATAATGTCTTTGACCCAAAAATTTTTCTGAGAATGTGTTCTCTTTGACAAAAGGAATTGCTGAAAAGGGTTTATTAGCTCAGCATTCAACTATTGGTCAAAAGATGAGAAAAGGAGTTTACAAACACTCAGAGTAAGCAACATAGTCAGTGATCACTGCTTATTTGAGGACACAACCTTGCATCTAAATGCTTCAGCCTCTCCTTCCCCATTTTCTTGTTTTTCTAGCATGACAAACATTTCACTGTATATGCAGGCTAGGGTAAGTCAACAACACACACAAAGTATAACAAAACAGTCTAAAACTATTCATAACAAAGGCAAGAGCCATCAGCTGCTGTGCAAGCTTCCATTTTTGTTAATCTGCCTCTGCTAGGAAACGAGATTCAGAGCACCAAACACTTTTTAGACAGTAATGCTACTTCATTCACCATAAATCCAGACAGATTTCAAATACTGTCTAAGAGGCAAATGACACTGCTTTCCATTATCAGCTTCACAGGCTCTTAAATTCCTTGCATGACCTGATTAATCAGACACGTGGCCAATGACTTAAACAATTCTGTTTTTTAAATTGTAGAAACCCTCTACTAAGCAATAGTTAGAGCTACTTATCTTATAAAGACTATGATATAAGCAGATAAACAGTACAGTTTGTTTTAAAACTCTTTGCTGCTTCACTGACTCCAGCTTTCACTAAATGATCTCCTAGTTAGAGGTGATGTAAAACATCAAAAGCAGCAGAAGAAAAAATGTGTATTAGAGTTCTGACCTTGTCCAAAAATCAGACCAACATGCTTACAAAAATCTTCAACATGCAAATTCTGACAGAAAAGGAAAAAAATTAGGAAATTTTATTATAATTCTCAAAAGTGAATTTTTTTTTCAGACAAACAATACTAGTACAATCACTCAAATTCATGAAGGTAAAATTACTCTAAGGGACATGGATTTCCTGGTGGTCACCTGGGAATACATTCCTGACTTTTTAATTCATCCCATGAAGAGCTGAAAAAATAGTTCTGCCAAGTAAAATACAATGCACAAGGTTATGGTACCATTGAATCAGAGGCAAAAAAATCTCATATTTACCATGAATTAAAGCTATCATTGATTTCTAGTTAGCTTCTAGTCAGCTGCTTGTTTAATGAGTTTGCCCATGAGTGAGGGCTTCTAGGTTTCTTAATAAAAACAGATTGCATGATTGATGGGCAGGACACAATCTAGTGTTGCATACCCATGTTACTTGACCTCTGCAAATAAGTACTCAAACCTAGCTTTTTTTTGGTAGCTGTTTGCAATGAAAGATTTATCATATTATCCTAAGATCCTGTAAAAAGCATCCTGAGATTCTTCAGAAGCTCTTGCACTTCTGCTCTCTCTTAACTGATGTGAAATCTATTTTTTGAAATATGAAAATTCTCTTGTTGTTAAAGAAGTTCTACACCTTTGTCCCATAGTACTAAACTGAGAAGTCATAGTTGAAAGATGCTGAAAAATGACATGACTTTTTAACTTTTCTTACCAGTAAGATAAATTAAAATAATAACAATATCAGCATGATGCCAAACTAATAACTGAATACAAATGTTCTGAAAAGGTAGGTGCTTTCACTGTCAAAGCAGCTGTAACTACATCTCTAAACTGTGACAAAAGCAACAGACTGGCACATCATCTCAACTACTTATGCAAGGAAAAGGATGATAAAAGCAGATTGCTTATCCACCCCAATTTATTTTCTTTTCTTTCTTTTCCCTCTAGTAAATGGGTCATTGATCACATTGGACACCGTCAGGACATCTTGTGGACAACAGTTTTTTGCGCTTAATTCCTAAGAAAAAAAATTCCTAAGAAAAAAGCCTACTCAACCAGGTTGCTTTGCCTGTCTCCAGATCCAGGAATTGGTTCAAAGAGTTTGTTCCATTTTCCATTAGCATTGAATCTGCAACTTGAATGACAGAGATCTATTTTGAAGATGAAGCATTCAGACTTTACTGGTGGCAAATTTTAAAAATATGTAAGAATTAAAGTATGTACAGAATTGTGAAATATCCTCTCTGAATTAATCTTATATAGATTAAGAAAGAAATTTATTTTAAATGGTAAATTAAACCATCCAAAATGAAAAAAAAATAAAACAACTGAAACTTCCAAACAGTCTCGTATTTTGTTGTGATCATGTTTGATGATAAATCCTTTAATTACACAAACATTATTTTCCCACAATATAAAGTCTCCTTTACTACAGAGGGTACACAGTGCTCAGGGTTATTCAACTAGTGAATGATGCTTCTTCTCCTATTTCTGCCTTATTTTGGATCACTTGATTAGAGAACAGTGAATGAAATGAAGACTAGTCTTTTGGCTAGGCTTGCTCAGTGCCACGTAAAATACTTCCATTTCACTTTACTTTCTGTGGCAAAATTAAAGTTTACTAGAAGGTTACTTCCCACCTTCTTTGACAGATGCTGTTATGTTCCTTCCTTTATTTCTAGGTGTACAAGTTGCTCTCCAAAATTGCTGAACATCCCTGAATGCAGTTAAAGTCTTACTAAAAATATGTCTTAATTATCTAGAGAGTGAATTATTTCTACAGATAATATATGGCATGTTTGCTGTCTTTTGAGGCAGTTAGGCACCTAGAAAAGGAAAGATCCAAACTCATATTTAACAAAGGTTTTCCAAGGATAACTTGGAAACTTCTTAAAGTTGTGTGGTTCCTGAAATGTTCCTGTATTTATGCTGTGTACTTGACTCAGTTGTTCTGTATGAGCAGCATCAACCAAGAGATAGAGAGTCCAGAGCTAGTCTTACAACGAACAGCTCATTAGGGAGCTGAACTCTAGTGAACTGTGAAAAAAAATATGATTCTAGTCATATCTGCAGTATCGAAGAAAAGAAAAACCTTCTCAGTCCTGTGTCAGTTAAATACATTTTTAATACTGCTGCTAACAAATAATAATCCTTTGATTTTTCTTTCCAAATACTAGCAAAGTTGCTGGCAGCTCCAGTAACTCTTCCAGTTTCTACTGTCAGCTCTGCCAGCCTCATAAATCTCACTAGTGTCTCTCTCCAAAGATCATGTTCCTTGCCTTAGATTTTGCCAGAATAAATCCCTATAATGTCATACAGCTTCCCTGTCCCCCCGCCTAAGTTTACCCTCGTGTTTGAGCAGGCCCCTGTTGTGTTTTTTAATTAGATGGTGTCCTTTGCAGAGAACGGGACTTTGAGGCAAAGAGGTGAAGAAAGGGTCACTGGTAATTTATTGCCTGTATCAGGGCTGAGCTAGCTGGTAACTGCAGGACTGTAAACCTGAATAATTAGTTTTGTAGGGAACATTGGAAGATTTGGTACTCCAATTCAGGTGAAAACAGAAAGGAATCTGAATCATTATCTTAATGCTATCAAAACCTCTCAGGAAGTGTAAAAACAGGTCATCTGTCAAGAGTTCCCATGTCATTATTACTGGCAAGAAAAGACATAATTCAAGGACAGCCTTTGAGATGTTTTTCTCCTTCCCTTTTGGGATTACCTAGAACCATAGAGTTAAAAAAATCTAAAATAAAACATTGCTTTAGATACTAATCTTTCAACTTTAAATTTTCTAAAATATTTGCATGTCAGCTATCTTGGACCAGCTTCAGCCAGGCTGGTCGGCTCGTGTATTTTTCATGTAAAGTAGCATCAGCATCAGGAGCACACGCTTTTTGAAATCCAGTGGTTAGGGAAAGATGATGGAGGAACAAAGTTTGGGTAGCATCCTTCGTCTACATTGTTAATGGCAGCCAATTACTGCGTGACTAATTAAATATTATTGTTATCATCAGAGCATCTAAAGACATAGTCTTGTGGATTAAAAAAAAGCACAGTTCTGGAAGATGATGATACTGACAGCTCTTCTACGGAGCTGTTTGCCAGCAGGTCCCACATAACCGGGGGGGTAGCATTAGAGGAGGAAAGCTCCTGGCAGCCCTGTAACACACAGCCTTTGCAGCCCAGGGAAAAGCGTTCAACCCTTCTGTGCCAGGCAAACCCGTGGCTCTTGGCAATTTTGTACAGCGTACTTCCAGAAGAAGAGTAATCATGTTTCTACGTTCAGAAAAAGTAAAACAAAAAAACCAAAAATACATAACCAAATCAATTGTCACTTTCATAGCTGAGAAGGGAAACTTTAAAACTATGGCCAAAATCCATAGATAACAAAAAGGAATTCAGTCTTTCTTTTTGAACTGGGCAAAGCCAGGAGGGGTTTGGTAGTTAAGCGCTGTCGGACACCTGCTGTTCCTGCTGCCTTGGATAATGGGAGCAGCACTGTTCCTGCGACTGTTGACAGCAAAACCCGCGTGTCTACCACAGGCTTGAAACTGTTCCTGTGTCACGGCAGAGATGTGAGATCGCTCACACTTCTAGAGCTCAATAGGTCACATGGGTGAAATTCTGGTCCTGGACAAGTCCAGAAGAGCTTTGTCACTGACTTGCTTGACCAGGATTTCAGTTGCTAAAATAAGAGTTATGGTGGCAACTCTCCTGTAATCTTAATATCCACTCCTCATACAAGCTAAAAGGGAGGTGCTAAAAGAGAACTAAACTGTAGAACATTAAATGAATTAATTCCTTTCTGTTTATGTTTAATAAAAACAAGAAAAAATTGCCCAAGGTCCTTAATATTGCCTATTACTATGCATATCCTCAGTTCATGACTAATGCATTTTAATTCAGTCACAGCGTATGCTTTGAACAATTCAGTGCTGCATTATGTGCTGCACTTGAGATGTTCAAGATCTTAATTGTTTGTTCTCTTCAGCCTCCCTCACCCAAGAAGCTAATGAAAAATTCAGTCATGATGGTATTGTTTATGACATACATTGCGGTGACACATGATAATTTCACAATCATTTCAAGACACCATGTGGTTTCTTTTGACATTTTGTGACAGGCTGCGTTATCAAGCACAATTGTTTGCACAGGAAACAACTGTAACACGTGGTCCTTGGGACATTATGTTATCTCCTGATAATGATGTCATTAACATGTGTATACTATAATTAATGACTACAAGAGTGATTCATTTGAGTAAGGCTTATGAATCCATTTCATCTAAAAAGGGAAAGAAAACCTATAATCATTTGGGCTCAGATCCTGAAAGGTACTTACTTGCAACCTGCTGCAGCTACACTGGGTGACCCATTAATTGGGGCATATTAAGCAAAAGGCATTTATTTCTCAGTTATATTACAGAAGCTTGGATTAGAATCATTATCATAATGATTGTTCTCATAGAGATCAATGAGAGAAACAGGAACCTAGCAGTGCTCCAAAACCCTTTGTCACTCTATCTCCTACCGACAGTAGCCAGAAAACAATTACAGTTCATCAGTCTGCATAGCTAACGTAATGATGCTGAAGACATGTAGATAGGAAACCCACTGTGGTTAATCCCGTCCCCTCATTCTCCTATAAGCTGTAAGACAGAAAAACACACTTCTTGCATCCTTGTCTGCATGCCACATAGAAGGAAAACTGTGTTAAAGGCAGTTCTGACATGTAAAGCTTTCTTACATAAGCTTAATAGTTTCTATCCCTCACTGTTATAATGGGCATTCTCTTGACCAGGTAAAATATAACTCATTTTTGCCATCATATTTTTCTCAATATATTTGATGGCTTGATGTTCTGATGTTAGTCATAGTGTGGTCTTAGTAAAATGTCTGTTG
This sequence comes from Rhinoptilus africanus, assembly GCA_013400135.1. Classification (NCBI taxonomy): domain Eukaryota; kingdom Metazoa; phylum Chordata; class Aves; order Charadriiformes; family Glareolidae; genus Rhinoptilus; species Rhinoptilus africanus. The sequence continues at coordinate 591,700 of VXBO01013622.1, forward strand.
TGCTTTCACTACAAACTCAATTCTGCTTTTCAGTGCTTACAGCTTCCTAAAATATAGATATATTTAGACCTGCAAAATTTGTTTTCAAGCCTGATAATCCACTCTTCTCCCTTAAGGTTAGCAAAATCCCACAGAGATTTCTTTGTTTTATTCGTATTTTCAGAGGGCTGTGTTTGCACACACAAATGATTTACATGAAGATATTTGCATACAGAAACAGCAACACAAAAATAGCTGGGGGTGAATGAAATTTCCAACCTGCCACAGATACAATCCTCAGGAAAACTGCCTATGATGTGTCTGAAGAGATAAGAATGAGAGTGGATCCCTGTGAAGATGTTTGAAAATAGACTGCTCGCAGAAGCTATAACCAACGAAGGCTGGATGATGCTGAATCCTCCAGACAGATTAAAACAGGACAGGTGGGAGCCGGGGAACTGTGAGCTCCTCCCGGCAGCCCTCATAGCACAAATTTTGAATGGGGTTCAAAGATGCACAAAGCATTTGCTAGGCTTTTCCAGAATAGGGGCAGTGGTATATGTTCCTATGAAACAAAATCAACAAGCTGGTTGGGTTTTTTTTGAGAGATACCACTGCCTTCTGTTGGTTCCTTCTCTCTTCTTGTGACACTGGAGGAGAGCAGTTTGGGAGACCCAAGCACACCTCTCCTGGCCAACTGCTTCATAAAAATACAAGGTCAATCTCTGACTTTTCTGTTGCCTCTCATATGTTGCTTCCACAGAGTGACTGTATGGATTGTATGAATATATTGCATAAATAATGGTTTATATGCACCATTAACTTTGCTCTGAGGCTTGAAACACTGAATATATATGTATATAGTAGCGTTTCTTACACTGTAACTTCAGAATAATCATCACTGTAACTATTCCAGTGTGCACTATACTTTTTTTAAGGTAGAGTGAGTAAGACAAAAATACGTATTTTCATGATGTATACTCCAAAATATTTAAAAAGTCAACGCAAAATCAGAATTTCTGGAATAGTAAATTAGAGCACTGTTAACATCAGTTGATGTGAGAGACACAGTAAAGGAGTTCACATTCAGAAGGCATTCTGTCTGCCTCATAAAGATGTTATACCTATATTTGTACATGTATGTTCCATACCTGTACTGTTGTCCTTCAAAAATGTTATTTTGATTACGTTAAAAATAAGTATGATTGCTCCTCCTAGACAAATCTTGTTCAGAACCAAGTGTACTTTTTCTTCCATGCAAATCATATGAACTGGGAAGTTCTCAGTCTTGGTCTACAGGAATCCTTTATGAGTCAAAGTCTACAATTCACATATTATTCATTTAACTTTTTAATTGAAGTATTTTTTATACTTATTGATTATACCAGCCTTTATAGCAACAAATTTAAACATAATGCTACCAAAAGGACAAATAAAATTTATATACCCATACAAAACTACTGGAGCTATAGAAGCAATCAAGGAATATATATTACATATTTCTACTGCAAGTAGATCACAGGGTTAATTCCAGAAAAGAAGAAACAAATGAAATTTTTCACATAGTTAAACCATGTCAGAGTTTACTGTAAATTTAGAACCCTGAGTTGACTCCAACAGTTTGAGGCAAACATACTGATAAAAGATTACTCCCAGCAGATAAGGTCTGTATATTTCAAATGCTATGCAGATTGGCTTACCATTAATACTGCACAAAATTTAACTGGAAAACATATTTTTTCCTGAAAATACTAAATGGAAACAATATGTCAAGGGGTGCTATGAAGTTACTTTTGCATTAAAAAAAAAACCTTTAAAGGAGTTGTATGAGGTGCCAATTAAATCAGATTTAAAGCAAACAGGCAATTTTTGTTGAGAAAACATTGCAAGGAACAAAACATTGCATGCCAGACTTAAAACCCATTACATGACTTGCACAAAGGCACTGAAAACTCCTCAGTTACTATCTTGTTGAAACGTACAATGATGTAAATTAAATGGAAACAGATTCTATACCTTAAACTTCTTTGGAGAACAAGAATTAAAGAAGCAACCCCCTCCAAATCATTGTCTTGACAATGACAAATACGTCTGCCTGGGTATCCAATGGTTTTTGGGAAAACTCCTCCACTAGCTTTATGAGAGAGACCAAAAAAGATCCCTGACATGAACCAGCTGAAATGGTTTATAACTCTTTATATAATATGATTCTCCCTTTTCCTTTTTCTGGGAATGAAAGCACAAAAGAGTGTAACTCCCCTCGAGGTCACGCACATTTTAGCATGTATGTACCATTCCCTGGGTTAGCTTATAATCACACTGCATGAGAAACAAGTTAATGCAAGTCATGTTAATGCTAAGTCAAGTTGTCTTGGTATAAACGAGTTGAAAGTACATGATACATCCCCTAAAAGTACTCTAACTCCTGTGTCTTCCAGGCAAAAGTATCCCTGGATGGCCCCAAATTAAATCCCTGGTGCTTTCAACCTCCTACATTTCATACATACAGCTTGCTCCTTCAAATGCAGGAGATGAAATGAAATTTCTTTCAGGTGTATGCTTTGGGTTTCATCTGTCCGTTCACGCATCCCGTGCTTTTGAGAGCAATTTTCACTAAGCTGCAAAAAGTCAACTCTTGCTCCAGAAAGTGTCCACATGAGAGATTTATACTAATAGAGCTAAGTAACATTACTATTAGAATATACTAGAATAATCAGCAAAAGCAGAAATAATCGTGAACATGGAGAAGATCTAAGGAACTTACTGGGAATCACAGAAGACAGCATGCATATATATTGGTATAAGCATATAAGCACATAAATATACAGTTTAATTGCAGCATCCGAAGAATTTCCTGTGTATCAGCAAAACCATGGTAACTGCCCAGGCTCACATGCCTAGCCCACAGCAAACGGGAGGAAATTCAACCTCTTTAATCGCCAAGTAATTACTTTGCATATCCCCTGTGCTAGGCGGATACGTGGACACCTACCATAGCTCAGCGGCTGCCAAGCCACTGGCTCATCCATGCTCACTGGATTATGCATTAGAGCCCCCTCTTCCAAAAGGGAGACTGATTTATTCTGCTACTGTCACCTAACAGGTGAAATAACTAGACAGCAATGGTTAAATGCAGATCACAGCCAAAGAAGAAGCCCTAGTCATCTTAGCCAAGCTAAATAGTACATAGTGCCAGAGTTACTCCTTTCTCAGTTTTGAATACCTCTTCAAGGGTTTTGGCAGGTCTATCGGTTCCATGCTGAAAGGCTTAAGACGAAAAAGGGAGAGTTTTAGCACTTCTGTGCAGTGAGTTATTCTGATGGGAATGCCGAAACAAAGGAGATACAGAAAGGCAAGGGTCACTATAAGCAATCCAAACTCAGAAGTCTTCATTCACATCTGTCTCTCCACTTGCAAGTTCCCTGAAATACATCAGGGAACAGACACAGGTGCTATGCAGAGTCCGCAAAATTCCTGAGGGCATTCGGGATTGTTACACACACCTGTAATGGTCTTCCTCACCATGTAGGTGCATGCCTATTTTCCTTAAAAGCTAGGAACTTCATTTAACTATTCTTTAAATCTTAGAGATGGGCATTTAGCAAAGAGAAATTGGATTTTCAACAACAATATGTGACCACTTATGAAAAGTCTGTTCTTCCTTATTTCAGCTTGGCAAGTCACCACTTAAAAATCTGATAGCAGGAGATTTTCCTTGCTGGAACTATGGGTTTATGGCTCTAAGTGCATGGCAAAGAGCCAACTTGTACCAGTTGTAAATGCAACAGTTATGCTGCATGGCAAAGTAAGACAAAAATAGCAGAGCACTGCTTTGTTATGGAGCACTTACATTAACAGGCACTTATTTTAAAAGCCAGTTTTGAGATAAGACCACAGAAGTCAAATCCTACTGCACTATTGTGTATGTACATGTGTGCAATTACCAAAATCAATGACTAGTAATTAAAAGTCAGGAAAAAATAACCCTCTAAGAGATGCTTACTCTACCGCCCTGAAGATTTGCAGCAAAATGTACTTACGTAATAGCTTTGTTGAGATATTATTTTTTCAATCTCTTTCCCTCTCTTTTTGTGGTTAAAAGTTTATAATATTTAACTTTCAGAAAGGACATTTGATCCTTTGAAAACTTTTGTCCTTTCTGAGAGATGGAAGTAAGAGGAGAATAGGATTGTTTCTCAGGTACTTATCTCTCAATATGACATGTCAATTAGTAGAAAAATGTTCTTTTTAGGTCATGGATGATATGATTTAGGGGTTTATTTTAACTAATACAAGAGTAGTTCAGAATGGGGAAACAGAACTGAGAGAACTTGCATTGCTGACTGAAAGCCAGACTACTGACATCAGTTGCTGCTTTACTGCTAATTTCCAAAGACTTACAACATTTGCTGGAGCTTAATTACATATACTTATAGAGCATGGCATACAATATATATGCACAGATGTTTTCGTAACAATTTAAGCCAAATTATAAAACAACAGCAACGGAACCCCAAACCCAAACCAACTCCTAGCACCATATGTTTGAATTCCTACATAGCCACCTGCTTTGCTAAGCATCCTTCAGAATGTCACTGATAACATGAAAGACAATTTTATACATACTATTTTTATAAATCAGGGTTCTGCATTAAGAATGAAAAAATGGCCTTAAGAACATAATATTTAGGATGCATTTTTTGGAGAATGTATCTTTGGGGAGTGACTTTAATCCAAAAAATTAACAGACAAGAATAATTGTGTTTAATGAAGGCAGGATTCATATCATAGGTCTAAATTTATTTTCTGCTAAAAACCAAGGTGTGTAAATATTTTTGCGGCAAAGATTTGAAATCAGTCACCTCCATCTGATCAGCCAAAGAGCAATCGTTTTGTGTGTCTCCCTGAAAGCTGCATTACAGCTAAGTAAACAGCATAAGAAGTACATTCAGGAAAACTTTATACGCTTTGACCACATCTAGATGGGTTTTAAGTTCCTTTTTACAGTCTTCCTTTTGGGTGAGCATCCAACAACACATTTATGTGAGTCCCCACATGTTCATGCACGTGGGCACACAGGGATATTGGTACCTGAGGCTGCTAACTTATGTAGATCAAGCAGAGAAAGAGATCTCACTGCACTACACTTTTACGGCATAATGGCATCACATGATATTTTGCAAACCGAAGTATGGAAGAAGTTTCAATTGTAAAAGCAGGGAGTTTAAACAATGTCTTTGCCAGCGCCTGCCCACACTGGGCTGCTTCCTTGATCGCCTGAGAACACATCAGCTTGCACAAGGGAATATGCCAGGGTGCAGACCTACAGCTACCACAGCTAAAACAATTTCACAAGAGCAATCACATGGACCTACTTGTACCTGCTCAGACGGCTCTGTTCTAAAGTTTTGATAAATGCGTACAGTGGGCAACTTTCATAAACATCTAAATTCTTATAGCTATGGAGCTATAGCATTTATTTCAACCCTGAAGAATCAGCTCTCTTCTCTTAATTTGGTCATGTGTTCACATGGTCAGTTACATGACACTGTTTTCCCAGAGGCTACCAGGAATTTGCCAGGTGGAAGGTAAGCGCTGAATAAATGATGATAGAGAATGTAAAATTAATGTCATAAAGATGTATATGCTGCCTGGACAACACTATTCCTACACAATCAAATATTCTAACTCAATATGGAAAAGAAAACAAAAAATGAATGTAAGACTAGTTATTCTGTGGCATGATGGAGACAGTAAAAAAAAAAAAAAGATTGGGTTAGATTAATCATAAGTAATTAGGCCAACAGTAAGAGCTCATTCTTTCATTATCTCCTGGTTTGACAGACCAAATCGATTCATTCCTTAACCCTGCAGGATCTTAATAAGATTTATCTAAAAATGGAGCCATGCTTCTTTAGTTATCTATATCGTGAAGACACTCAGAAATCAATTGCTGTGGCCATAAGTGGACACTTCCTTGTTTACCCAAGAAACGTAGAAGAGGCAGATTAAGATATCTTCACACATCACATACCAAATAAATCTCTAAATGAACAACATGGAAGGGAGCTCTCACATTGATGCAGAGATTGCATCTTAAAGGTTAAAAACGCAATGCAGGTTGAAGGAAACCTGTTTCTCACAAAGCAAATACATCTAGACTGCTGAAAGAAAATCTGCATTTGCAAATCCGTCCTTCTGATTACACCTGACATGCACAGCAGGAAGGGGTACAAGGGGTACAGGAAGCAAGACAATAAATTCTTTTGTATACAGCGCCTTCAGTTTGTAGACAGCTCTTCTTCCTACCTTGCATTTTCTGTTCCTTTTGTATGCCACCCAGATGTAAATTTAAATTTTTGTTTTTATGTTAATTATCACAGAATCTATACACAGTATTTATACTGAGTACTATCATAGGATTTTCACAGAGGGTTATGAACAAAGCTACCATGTAATTCTTGAAAAACTAGTTGAAGGGAAAAGGAAGCACTACAAAAAAATGACATTTTCTTTATATTTGAAGGCAAAATTGGTTGCTTTAAAAAAAGCTTGAAATTGCACTGATGGAAGCAGTTGTAAGAGGTTGTCTTTGGCTAATAGCAACATTTTAGATTATATTTAAAAAGAAATAACTTTCTTATCCAAAGCATAGAATATTTGCATATAAACTACCTTTTTTACATTTTTCTTTTACTACAGGGGAATTATACAGAAAAATGTATGTAACTGATTTAGTGTCTGTGTCACTTGGTACTCAAATGTATTTATATCCTAAACATTTTTAAAGATACTGTAAAATTAATATTTTTATTACAATTTAAAGGTTCCTTCCTTTTTTATGCAGGAGTTAGTTTTGTATATCAGAATAAAGGTAGAGATAAACAATCAGCCATAACAGATAAATAAATAAGTATAAAGAACCATAATGCAGGTTCTATGACAACATTCAGTAATAAAGGACAGTGAACAAGCTTTTGAAACATAGGTCTTGTGCTGAAAAAGACTGTGCTGAAAAGATTCAAATTGCAGGAGAACCCCTGATACCTAAGAAGAAATATTGTCATTTAAGACTCTGTCCACTATTTTTGCTGCTCAGACAGCGTTCTGCAAATCCTAAACTCAGATGAGAATGATAACGGGGAGCTCTGAAATGGACAGATAGAAGAATGAATGAGGGATGCAAAAGGATTAAAAAAAAAAAAAAAGACAAAAAAAAGAAGGAAGTGATGGTAGAAGTGTGAGGTTTGCAGAATGGTGACAGCAAGGAAGAGGAAGAAGCACCAGTGGGTGGGAAGGGAAAATGATGTGAGACACGAGAATACTGCGTCTCCTCTTTGAGGCCAAAGCTTTGTCCTGCTGGAACACAGTTGCTTTGTACATGAAATGTGCCTTAAAGCTGGCATAGTTAGACACAGAGAAAAGAAATGAGGGGAAAGGAAACCGAAAAGGAAAAGAGAAAGGGAAAAACATGGTACTATAAGAGCTTGCTTTTCTGAAATGTAAATAGCCGTGTGTACTGCACATACCTGATAATTTAATTTACATACCTCTATTGCTTTACAGTGCTCTCTTGATATAAGTTTACTTGATCTTTGTCAGCAAGATGTAGGCCCAACTCTTGATGACATTGCAAAAATAAAAATAAGCAACAATAGAACATGCGTGCACTTCCTTCACTAGAAACCAGCATTAAACCTAGGAAACACACTGCATACAGGCCACAGCCCACAAATGAAATTAGTATATTCACAGCAGCATCTATATTTTAAAATTTTACTCTGGAAAATAATTTGCCTTAACAAAACAGAAGTATTAAAATTCAAGTATCTATATACACTATAAGCACTAAATACCCGTTAAGGTAAGTATTCAAGAAAAATGTGACTGTGTACCTATATACATGCTTCATTTGAAATCAATTTGATTCAAGATATACGAGTAAATGTCACTACAGAATTATGGGCATTATTAGTGCATAGTCACTGTAGTGTGTAGTGTGTACTCCTCTACCACCACACTGTAGTGTGTAATGTGTGCTCTACCACATGGATGAAACGAAAAAAAGGAATAGCCTATCACAACAGCGTCCTAACAGTATGTGCATTAAGACACACTAAATCTGAATTGTTATGTTTAAAATTATTTTCAAGAAAATGACCTTCCAAATGACCAACAAGAATAATTTCCAGAATATTTCCTCTCACATAAGAGCCTTTCAGGATTACTATTTATTGTATTCGAGCCCATTAGGGTTTGCAATATTGTGCCAAATACAATATACTGAAACTTGTAGGCTTACGTGTCAATCATTGCATCACCACCATCTCAACTGGAGAAGGAGAGCAGAGCAGACCTTATTTTCAAGTCTTGTTTCATCAGTGTTCAAAAACATAGGAACTGTAATTCTTGATCTGAAATGATCTCTGTTGCTCAGAACTCTACTGACCACAGCTGGCCAAACATTGACACAGAGTTCATTGCATTTTGGGAGACATGTAAAACCTTCTCTGAACAAACTAGTAATTTAATAGGTCACAAGAGGTATTAAGATTGAAAAAGGAGGACATGCAGTTAAAGTATCTGTAGTTCAGCTGTATTTAAGTATTACTTATGTATTCAGTAAATGAAGAAAATAAAACAGCAGCTAGGGTACAAACCTTTTGAATCCTATCCCTTACATGGCTTCCTGGGAAAAGTGAAGATGTGAAGGTATTCAAAAGATGAAATAACTACAGCTTTGTTAAACTGGTTGTTTTTCAGGAAAGCCTTAATATTCTGTATCCACTATGAAAATGTCAATAGAAAGGAGACTTCTGAAAATGAATCCACTCATTCTTCCTTTTGAATGCTGCTATTTGGGCAGTATAAAGCTGTGAGAGACAACTATACTGAAAAAAAATCAATAAATATTATACTGTTGATACAAATGGAAAAAATGCAGCAGCGCCTATGTGCACTTTCTAGCTAGCTAGCTGGAGAGAAATCTGATTCACCTTCCTGCTAGAAACATTGCTTGAAGCCTCAAAGAAAATAAAAAGGGCTGCCATATTATTTTTCTCCTTGCAACCAATTAGAAAAATATTTTTTTTTAAAAAGAGTGAAGTCCTACCTTCCTTCTTTTCCTTAAATGAGAACATTGCAAAGATTTGCATACGAAAGCGCTTGAGTACGTGTACTGCAGTACACTTGGCAATTTTCGTACAAGAGAAAGCATTCGTTTTAGCCAATTGCCACAGGCTTGGCATAACTGAGAGAAGTAGAAAGCATTTGAATGTACAGAAGAAAAGGGATATTCCAGCTTTCTACCAGCTACCTTGAACATACTTCACGTTTAATTTCACCCTGTTGCCACAGGCACTGTGTTGTTATGACAGCTGATCTGCCATTGAATAGCTGTAAAGGAAAATCAACAAAGGATCGCTTCAGCGATTTTCAGTGCAATTTATTGGAGCTTGTATCTTGCGGCTGCTGCCGCCTGTTGGGGTAATGACACATGATGGGTGATTAAAGCACAAGTCCCTAAATCAAAGCTGTGCCAGTGGTCTGAAGAGGCAGAAAACAGCACTCAGAGTCTGTTCACTTCTCATAGTGGGAGGACCTCATTAGGAAAAAAATGTGCTGTTTTAACTAACAAGAGAAAGTACTTCTGTCTACGGAGAATTTTACTGTTTCAAATATTTACTGTAGCTTTCTTACAGCATCTTTTAGACTGTGCATTTAATGAAAATAAATAAGTAATTGAAACAGATAGAGAGTATTACAATCCATCACCACTGACTTGGAATTTAAACCAAGCTGTACTGCAGTTCACTCACATCCACATATTTAACACAGTTTTTTCCTTTGTTTGCCAAGAAATAGTTGGTGAGAGTAATGGCAAAGACAGGCAAGGGCAGCTCGCCAGCTCATGAGAAAGTAAACTTTGGAATACACAAGTAGTTTCAGCTCACCAAAATTATTTTTGGTTTTATTTCCTCTTACCTTTTTTGCAAGTAATCCAGCTAGAGAATCTTACCAGTTTTGGCCAAATTTGTCCATTGGACAAAAATGCACTCTGAGATAATTGCAAAATAAGTATGAAGAAGCAAATAAATGAAAAGATCCTTTGTTTAAGGATGGAAGAATGTTAGGAGAAGAAAACAGTAAAACAGAATGCACAATCAGACCAGGGGTCTTTGTTTTGTTTTGCCACAGAAAATAGTATTTACAGACCATAGGACTGGAAAATGGAGCAAGGACAGATAAACAAATATCAAATTAGCTGAGTTCAGGTGAATTTGACATAGTATGATTGCAGTTTTTCTTGTATTTTTTGAAGATATTAGACATGATGACTTTTATCTTAGAATGAATCATAGAAAGGTTAGATTCAGAAGGGACCTTAAAGATCACCTAGTTCCAACCCCCCTGCTCTGGGCAGGGGCACATCCCACTAGACTAGGCGTCTCAAAGCCCCGTCCAGCCTGGCCTTGAACACCTTCAGGGATGGGGCATACACAGCTTGCCTGGGCAACCTGTTCCAGTGCCTCACCACCCTCACAGTAAAGAATTTCTTCCTAATTTCTAGTCTAAATCTCCCCTCTTTCAGTTTAAAACTGTTTACCCTCATCCTATCACAACACTCCCTGCTGTTCCTTTACAACATATCCATGGATAATCTGTCTCTGCAAATGCAGATTAGGCAATGCCAATCTTACTGATAGCTTGTGGGATATATGCATTTTTAATGAGAAATTCGACTAAACAAAGTCTTGCATCTATGTATAAATGCTATTCTTTTCCTACAGAAGGAAAAGTAGCAATTAGACAGATTTCAACATTCCTATATTCTTGACAAGGAATTACATTCCTAAAGACTAAAATAGGCATTTAGAGGCACCCTGGTGAGCAGAGCACAGCAAGTTCTCCATCACAGCTTGCTGGCTTTACTGCAGGTGTTGCAGCAAAGCAGACTCATTTGACTGGCCACATGGGGAGCGTGCCTTTGTCCTGCCCAGATAAAGTTTCACAGAGGGAGCTAGGCATAGACTTCTATCCATTTTAAAAATGAAATGCTGCAGTGCTTCATCTGTACAGTGGGACAACTGTCGGCTAGCAGTGTAGGAAATAGCTTCACTAGATTCAGAATCTCCATAAGCATCTTTTTGGCTTGTTTGTGCTTATAAGACTATTATCTTAGTCTGTCTTATGATTAGGGATATCTAAGATAGGGATATCTTAAGTCTATAATCTTAGTCTATTTTATGATTAGGGGACTGGAACACCTCTCTTATGAAGATAGACTAAGGGAATTAGGTCTTTGTAGCCTGGAAAAGAGGCGTCTGAGGGGGGACCTAATCAACACTTATAAATACTTGAAGGGTGGGTGTCAGGAGGATGGGGCCAGGCTCTTTTCGGTAGTGCCCAGTGACAGGACAAGAGGTAATGGGCACAAACTTGAGCACAGGAAGTTCCACCTAAACATGAGGAGGAACTTCTTTACCTTGAGGGTGGCAGAGCACTGGCACAGGCTGCCCAGGGAGGTGGTGGAGTCTCCGTCTCTGGAGACATTCAAAACCCGCCTGGACGCGTTCCTGTGTAACCTGCTCTAAGGTGGCCCTGCTCTGGCAGGGGGGTTGGACTAGATGATCTATTAAGGTCTCTTCCAACCCTATGATTCTGTGATTCTGTGATCTTTCATTTCTTTTGCAGTAGTAGCTAGTTATGTGATCGGTGCCTCTTTGCTCCATGGGTTTTCTGAAGATGGAGAGAAATAAATCTTGCCAGGAATAGGTCATGGTCTATGTGGATGAGAGGCACTAAAACAGGCAGAGTCAGCAGAGGCACAGAGTGGTGAATTACCACAACCAGGACCCAAGGTAGCTGCAGAAGAAGGGCACTAGACTCACTTTTATACTGTGATCAGGCTCCCTTTCCCAAACAGCCTTTTCTTCTGTTATTCCACCAGCTCTTGTCATAAATAAGAATTTTTAAAGATTTTTTAAAAAAAAATTTTAAGTGGTGAAATTTAGCATTGAAAGTATTAGCTGAGATTGGGATGTGGGTGGTCTGTGTGTGAGGTGTGGGTCTGACTGATGGCTTTAGGTTTATGTATTAAACACATATAATGCAAATAGTTAAGAAGCATGTTTGAAACTAAAGTGAATGAAGCAATTCTGTTTTCTTGACAGGATTTGTTGGAAATGTTATGGTGATCAGATTAAAACCTTTGTCTCCATACTGACACGAAAATAAGTGATGTATTTAGGAAGGGGCAGAGCTAACATGACTGCCTCCAACACAGGAACATACATACCTTAACGAAAGCTTGATTTTGAGGAGGGAAATTTTTCACAATACCCTTCTATTATGTTATATATAGCCCCTAAAGTGGAATTAGGAAGTGTGACGTTTATTCAGATGAAGGAAGGCAGGCAGGCAGTCCATTTTGAGCAGAAATCTCTTCCCTTGTGACTCCCAGGAAACCTTTAAATAATTTTAGTTCTTCCCTTCATGTTAAAGGCTCATTATCCTTTACAGAAATTCTTTAGAAGTCTTCTCATCCCAAGCACCAGGAGTCATTTCTCAAGACAGCACTAGATTCCTTATTCCAGATCTCTCTCATAATTTTCTAATACTGTATGTCTTGGTGAATAAAGAATTTGAGAACTACTTATCTTTGCTTCAGAAGAAGAGAAAAAATCACTGATCATGATTTTTATGTACATTTGTTGAAAAGAAAGAGAGAAGGATAATAGCTCTTAGGTGAAATTTCTCAGATTTCACAGTTGCCATTCTAGCCCTGTGTTTCCTGATTGAGCATCAACTCTGTCAGCTTTCTTTTCACATTTCTTTTAGTATTCCTGAAGCCTCTTTCTTTTCCTCTCATCTTTTTATTTTGCACTCCCTCCTCACAAGCTACCTTCAACCAAGAAGTTGGACCAGTTTCTCTGACATTAAGGTGTCATGCAACAAACCCTGAGGCACTAAATAAACGTGTATCTGGAATGACTACCATTTCCTTCTTAACATTGAGAGTCTCATTAAGCAAGGCAAGATGGTTTATAGCTTGAGCTGGCTTTTCATTAAGGAAAAGTCAGTCAATTTTAAAGGTAACAAGTCATGGAAATGTATTAGGTCAATGCTTATTCTGCCCACTCCTGAATTTCCAAAATAAAAAGTTGCCTACCGTCTTCTGATATCAAAGTTTAATAGCTTTTCTGTTTACATTCAAGTGACACTGGAAATTCTGGAAGAGTAAAGCATTCAGTCTCATTTAAGAGATTTGTCACAGGATCTATGAAAGGCAAAAAGTTATCCATCAATGTTACTAACAGAGTAGGTGGAAACTTTTATCAAACATGGAGGAGAAGAATAACCTGTGTAGAAGGGCTGGGGGTGGTGGTGGTAAATTTACAATGATGCTGTCAATGTTTAGCATCTGTATACATGAGGTATCCGTGGTACAAAGGACAATTAAGAAGTGGAAGTGGGGACTGCTGCCATGTCTTTCTGAGAGGCAATCTAGTTTCACAATCAGTGACTAAATCATAGAATCATAGGATCGGTGAGGTTGGAAGGGACCTTTAAGATCATCAAGTCCAACCATTGACCTACCCTGACAAAAAATCCATCTAAGCCACTTGATTTTTTATCAGGTCATTGAGCTACCCCTCTTGGACAACCTACATATAGACTGAAGGAAGGTGGAAAGCCAAGTTGTCAGGAGGAAGTCACAACAAAATGTATTGGTGCTAATCTTTGTTTATGTTCTGGAAGGCTGTTTCTTACTTAGCAACTTTGTTACCCAGAAATAACTGCCTAGGCCAGGTCTCATCACCTTTGCCTCTGAGTAAAGGTGGCATTTAGAGCGACCTTGTGGGTCAGGATCCATTAATTAATAACACTGTGAATTTCATGAAGGAAGCCTGAGTTTTTTATCTAGTACTAGACCTATCACTGTGGACTAGGGTCCAGAAAGAAGCTTGTGAGGGAAAGGGAACAGGAGCCAGAACAACCACAGAGAAAACGAAAATAACAAATACAAGATACAGTACCAGAGAGAAGAAGGGCTGATCCAGGCCCTCACTTTACAGTCACTCCACCTGACCAGGTGCAAGTATTATGTGCCATAATCACGCCACCAGAACAGGGGATCCAGCTATAGCTGAAGCCCACCACGGCACACTTTCACTCCAGTCACTCCCCAAAGCAGCTTGTCCTTAATGTGTGCTTGATTAAAGCTAAAGCTCTGCCTCTTCTACGCACGCACCAACACACTAAGAGCGTTTGCTCTAACAGCCGTGCTGGGAGCAGTACGCGTGTTAGTGTGGATGTGTGAGGGTGTACAGACGTGCTTGCTTGCTATCTCAGAGCCGGAGGGGTTTTCATTAGATTCAAACAGCAACTGACTCTCCAGGGAAGCTCCTGCTCCTATTTGATAAGGGATGCTCTTTTATCACACATGAAACTGCATGCAGTGATCAGACAGGCCGTGTGCATAGCTGCCAACCAGAGGAAAGCTGTTTTTCTGTAGCATAGTACAGGAGTGCATTGCTACTACAGTTGAAGATTGGCCCAAAAATGGCCAGTTATGGAAACTACAGAAGCTGGAACTTCTACTGATCCACAGTAAAAAAGTATGCAATTAATACACTTGCTTGAGAGATAGAGATATCATGTTATTTTTCAGAAGACGAAGCCACTATGGTAAATCAGACTGGAGGGGACATCTGAGGGACTGGGGCTTGCAAATCTGACTAAGTTGACACTCCTTCCTTCAAGGAACTTAGTTATTCATTCTCTGTTATCACAGCAAACAAACAACACCCCTAAAACTGAACATTAGTGGTCTAAAGTATAGCTCTCCAATGGAGAATAAGTTGGATTTTCCTTCCTTTCAGGAGAAAAAAAAAGAAATCTTTTTACTTTCAAGGGCAAACCTTTTTCAAGCTAATTGACATCTCAGAAGTTCAAAGCACTCACTCAGTCTTCAAAAATCCTACAAACATGAAAGTGCATGGCTTGGGGACCTCCTTCACTACTGATTTAATAGGTCATCCGGGAACTTTTGGCATGCTCAAGTGTCAATAGTCTCTTTTTTCTCTAGTGAGAAGTTATATTAGCTCTACAGCTTTGTTTTGGCATAATATTTCCTCTATGTTCTCAGCTATGCTTGTATTTGAAGAGGTTATAGCTAACATGCACCTAAAAACTAGATTGCTTTTGTCTCCTGTGCCTACAAAGTACAGATAGGTTGAGGTCATTGTGTATGCACTCCAGATTCAACAGAATTAGATGCATTTTCTGAAATTTAACTGCTAGTGGCTAAGTCAAAATAACTACTATGGCTGTACCTATAATATCTTATGTTACAGCATTTTGTGGTATCTACTGTATTGTACCTATTGTATCTGTCTACAGTATCTAGAGAATTGATGAAGCAACTTTTTAATCCATGTTTTCTTCAACTTCTGAGATTTGTAACAGTTGCTGTGTGTATTTCTCCTTTGTTATTGTTTTTTTACCCTGGACCAAAGAATTTTCTTACCTCTACTTCATTACTCAGCTGTGGCTCATAGACATGATAAAAGTTTTTGAAATGAGGTGTTAAACCTTTTCACCTTTAAGTCCCCTTTACTCCCTCTAATAAATAATGTTTTTTATTAGCATACTAATTTCCGGGTGTTATCATATGCAGCTGAATACCAACATAGAAATAAAACCAACAAAACCAGCCTGTCCCCCCTTTCCTTTCCCTTCCCTCCAAACTAAGGACACAAGCAGACATGTCTTTTTCACTTAATGGAAATATCTGGATCACAAAGAAGTGTTTTTGTTCTTACTTTTAACAGTGAGGTACATGGACTTGCTGACGTCTGCTCCCACATCATTGCTGACCTTGCAGAGGTAGTATCCACTGTCTTCTTCCAGCACATGTTTAATCAGCAAGGAACCATTTGTGAGAAGCTGGATACGACCGTTCAATGCAATTGGCTGGAACTGAGGAACGCCGGCACCTAAAGCAGGACCCCCAAGGAAATAGGTTAGTTAGGAAGGAAAGTACTTCAGGTTTTTCAAAAGTAAGACAGAAACTGTAGCTTCCTCTTCTTAGATGCTCAATTCAATTAAAATATGAATGGCTTTTGGTATCATTTTAACAAATAGAATGGTTCTTTGTCAAAAATGAATTCATTAAATGAAAAGAAAAAAAAGAATTTTGGAATATAAGAGTAGCAATACTTTGCCCACGTTAAAGGTAAAGGGGCAAAAGGAGCATGAAGCAGGAGTGGAAGAACCAGGTAGGGGGAGAAAGAAAATGAAGGAGATTTTCAGACTGCTCATGGGTAAAAAAACACATTTGTTGTACATTTAGAGGCTGATAAATTATTGAGAATTACAGATGAACAGTCATACAAATATGCATCCTTAATGCATACACCAAATGAATTTCTTATGACTAAGAGGCATGTCTGTTGTAGTAAACACAACATGCTCAAGAGACCTCTAGGACCTTGTCTATGAAACTCTGGGTAACTTGGAAAACCACATCAGTGACTGTGTTCCTTGTTTCCTCCTACAGCCAACTGACTGATGACATATAAAATCTCTGTTCTGCCATGTTTGTAGCCAGTATTTATTTGGGCTGTGGGGAAAAAAAAAAAAAAACACAAACAAAAAAACACCCAAAACCCCAAAAAACCAAAGAAACAAAAAGCTCAGACTACTAATGAGGTACCATGTTTGGTGGTAATATAAAAATGGAAGGTCCATTAAAAGACAGGAAGCCAAAGATTTCTGTATCAGCTTTGGTTTTAAGACAGAACTTACTTTTCCTTGGAAATTAGATACGGAGTGATTTAGGAAATAGGGAACAGGATGATGCCATACTGTTAGCATGCCACACTGTCCAGAGGCCCAACACAAGTTCAGGTTCTCCAGCATTAGGGACTCTCTGAGAGTATATTAAGATAAGGTTCTTGTAACAAAGGGTTTTACAACCTGCTTTGGCAGCAGAAGATAGGATTTTTCAGGGAAATCATAAAGTAGTCATCTTCAGTGGAATTCTCTTATACCACTTTCTGTACACGAAGTTAATATCTGTCAGCATTAATTACTACACGCAGTTGGCTGAGTCAGCCCAAGAGGAAATACGATGAATAAATACTATGAGGAACGATTTAGTATAAAATAGCTAGCTATAACAACCTAGGAATACAACATCTAGAATATTAAAAGAGACCAGATATGCATACTAAAAATCCTTCTAGTCCTAGAAGAGATTGCTTCAGGGACTTACCATTACACTGAAGGTCTGATGGCTGATACTGTGAACTTAGAAATGTTAAAAGGATAATGTTTTCACAAAAATCAGTTGTCATTGTTGATTTTTCAACTTATTTAGTAGCATGCATATCCCACTTCCCCCTCTGTCTATTTTTTTCTTTAATAAGCCATTTTTCCTGTCATTTAGTTGGAAGGCACATTTATGCTTCACTAAATCTACCTGTCTGCAATTGATTGCTGAAGTAGATAGATACAAGCACTCATTTCTTATATTTCTTCACATGAAAAATTCTGGGGACAATTTGGTGTTCACAGAAGGGAAAGGGCTGATACTCCTGAGGATAGCTACAACTGGGCAAAATTTTGCATAACTGTTTGCAAAGGCTTCTTACTCTTCACACACACTGTTCCTGCTATTACAGCCAGGCTTTCCTGAGCAATGCCAGCAACTCATCACACACAACTGTACGGATGAATCTGCAAGAGCACTACATGCCCATGAATCACATACTTGTTGAGGTTGGAAGAGGCCTCTGGAGGTCATGTGGCCGAACCCTTCCGCTCAAGCAGGGCCACCTAGTTACCCAGGTCCACGTCCAGATGGCGTGTGAAATATCTCTAAAAATGAGACTACACAACCTCTCTGGGCAACTTGTGCAAGTGCTTAGTCACCCATACATTAAAAAAGTTCTTCCTTACACTCAGATGGAGCCTCCCGTGTTCCAGTATGTGCCCGTTGCCTCTTTAACTCTGAAGGACTTAAAACAACAGATTCTTGCTGGTTATGGAGTGTCTGTATTGATCACTGTCATTATTCTTTCCATGTCCATTAACTGTTTATCCCGATGTACAAAAAAAATGAACCCTCATTTTCCATTTTTCACTGACATGAAAATCCAGTGATGCTAACTTACCTGCAGGTGTACAGATGCCTTTTCTACTCTGTTGTGGTACTTATAGATGAGCTGTGATCCGACTGCTTTACTCCTGCTAGCCTCACCTCAGTAATTATTTCAGAATTTGGCCCAAACCTTGCTCACAAACCAATTATATAATGTAGGTCGTGAAAGGAAGTTGCAGCATATATCCTATAGGCCTGTACAGCACCTTAGACTAGGTATTGAAACTGCAGTCATCCATTAGCAAAATATAGGCTTTTGTAAAAATATTGACCTTTTCACCTAGAGTTATTTTGGCCAAAAATGAAACTGCAGTTTAATGGCTTTGCCTACACAACATATCTACCAAAGCTTTCTTTGACTTAAAAACCTCAGAGCTGTTAATGGAAAAACTTAAAACCAGTCACTTGATGGTAGAGTGTCACTAAACCAAACCACTATCCCTTTGTCCTTTATTAAGGTGAGGTTCTTATCTCTGCAGTTAATTACAACTCAGCTAGCTTGGCTTGGCCTCCTCCTTCAGCACATAAACACAACAAAACATAATTACTTCTTTGTGACCTATATTCATAATTAAAAACACATACACCATTGAGGTTAATGGCATTTGGAGCTCTGCACCGTCTTGCCACAAAGCAGAATGTATTAATAAAAGCAGAAATAGTTTTTAACATGAACTTTTCTCTTCCCTCACCCTTTTTCTTCAAATATAATTCAGACTTAGACCCTAAGAAAACTAAAAATGACATGACATAAGGATTTCTTCTCAACAGCACCTAGTTTTGCTTTTTAAGGAGTTAACTCATTTAGATTGCATACAGAGTTTGAAGAGTTTGGTTTTTTGCTACAACCTACCAGAAGACAACTGACCAGAAGACGCAATCTAACAGGCAGCACATTTTAATTAAAAAGCAGTCAATTTCCTATGGTTACTGAGGGTCAAGTGGGGCCAGTTTTAATGCTCTGTTACATGAGAAGAAAATGTTAAAGCATTATGTAAAGCGCATACTGAATTACTGCTTATGCTAATGCTACCTGACCTTTCTTCTTTGCTGAAAAGATACGATTGGCTATGTCATCATGGATTTTGAAGCGAGGGGGGAAGTCAGCCAAATGCTGCTGGTGAACCCTGTTCTGAGGTTGTTTAAATTAAAGCAGTGTCTCTTTTCTCTCAGCTGTCCATTTCGTCACTCACCCGTTAAGGCCATAGCTAACACAGGGACACATTCACAGCTCCAGGACGCCTTTAAGGCAGACGAAAAGCCCACCTAGATCAGCCTTGCATCTATGACAACAGCCAGCACCACATGTTTAGGGAGATGACAGACGAACAGTATAAACATGAGTGGTACTTCCCTTATTGCACTCTGCCAGCCTCTGACAATATGAAGATTAAACCAATAATTTACATGTGAGTGAGCTGCTACTAAACCAGAATTAATCTGTCCCCAGTGATCACCAGGGTGACCCTACCTTTTGAATACTTCCAGACAATGGTAGGAACAGGATAACCCTCTGCAGAGCAGTTGAGAATTACAGCTTTTCCATAGATCCCATCTTGATCGCTGGGCTGAACCACAAACCTAGGGGGCACTGTGGAAGGAAACAAAAGGAGCCATGAGAATTTGTGCAACTGATCAGGTAGCTCAAAGTGGCAGACCAGTCAAATAAGGAGGCATAGCATTTTGTAGAGGAAAGCAAAAATTAAAACCAGCTTTTTGATAATACAGTGACATAGTAAAGTTGAGTTTACACAATTATTTACTTTCTGTGCGCAATCTCAATGTATTTCTTGCCAGGCACAACAAAAGCACTGGTCTTGCTAGCATATAAAAATAAGCTAACAAAAATCTCTCCACAGGAGAGGTTATAAAACGGAGTAACAGATAACTAAAACTGTCATGGTAACAAAAGAAATTATTTCTAACAAAGGGAGAGGTTTGGCAGGTGCTTAAGAACAACTGAAATTTTCTGTTTGTTTTTCATAACAGGGAACTAGCAAGCTTTAGAAAATAAAGATTTAAATTATGTAGCATAAATGACCTTAAAAAATAACAGTTTTAAATAGCAATCAAATCACTTCATATTAAAATGACGGTGTTTGAACCATAAATTCCGATAGGACCTTTCTTTCCAAAATCCATAGAAAGGTTCAACATAATTTGCTTGCATTAAATTGAAGAGGATAAGTCTTATTGGAAATAGATGTATGTGCATCAATGTATATGTATTATTAGACTATGTATTATTCTAAAGCAGCGTAAAACCACTGCAGTGAGGCTTCCAGACAAAACCAAGTACTTATATATTTATACATAAATAAAATAAGAGCGGCTCATCTCAAGGAAAAGCTCTACATGTTCCAAATAGATACACAGTGAAGAAAACTTGTGAGAATGCTAGACCTATAATTGACCATGAAGGCCTGATACTAAATGTCAAGGTCTCAATATAACCTGCAGATTTATCAAAAGTTTGAAAGAAAAGCTAAAAACTGTGAAGAATGTTGGAAGACACACAAAAGTTATTGAATATTAAAGCTTCTTAATGGTTTGTTAAAGTCAGTTAGGGTCACAGATTTTCGTTGACCTCCTGTTCTTTGTCTCAGAACATGAAGAAGTAAATACCTGAGAAAAGTAAATTATTCATGCCCTTATAGCACATGTTGTTCTTTTTGTCATTTCTTACAGTGCGACAGAGAAAGTGTGGTAAAGTAACTGAGTTTGTGACAGGTTTTTTCCCTCTCAAATAGAGTACAGCAACACACTCAGATCTAATGCAGTAAAGAGGAAATCTTGATAGTTCCTTGCTTTCCTCTGCCCACCACAACCTATCCACGCAAGGACACACACGCAACCTTATGGGTTCACGGTGCCGTGGGTCCAGCCAGTGCTAACTTTGTCTGAAAGCTGGTGGAGAGAGAACACAGGGTCCGACCGTCCCTCCTTGCTCTCACCCAAACTCCCATCAGACCCCACCACCTGCCTCACCAGAAGTGGCAGAAATACAGAAAGGAAGTATGGGAGAGGGCTGTAGCATGAGGAAACATAGAAAAGGATCATCAGTACAGTGACTATTTGCCCCGGGGCCTGAAACAGCTCTTAAAGGACACGAATATAGTACTAATTATACACCAGAAAAACTGTGGCAGAAGAACAGAAGCAGCATCAACGATATATTACATGACTTTAAAGGTTTTTTTCAGTATAAATTCTCTCAATAGCACCTCCCATTATACCGGAGAGTCCCAAGTTTTCCTTAAGGAGACACTTGAGCTGCCAGCGTTGGTATGGACAGGAGTGCTAAAAGGTGGAGGTATCTAGACACATTCTCTTCTGTTTCAGAGAAACCTTCTCACAATGGCTTGAGCCTTTCGCCCTGTGCCTCCAAAATCCAGACTTCCCTCCAACTTTCTCTTTCCACCTTCATAAATACAACTGTTTTTTAAAAGAGGAGATCAATCTTCTGGAAAGCAACAAATCTTTTTAACCTTTCCCTCATTGAATCCTGTAGCTATAATGCAAAGATGTTTATTGCCTAATGATGTACAAAGAAGTTCCACTGCTCTTTGGAACGTGGCTAGAAGAAATGAAAGGAACTGACAGTAACAGAGGTAAGAGACACATTTGTACTAGGAGATATATTTACTGCTGTCAAACATTTCAGTTTTCCAAATATCTGCCATACTGACAAACATATATCTTACATTATGTTAATTCATTATAGATAAGCATCAAACATGAAATCCCGGCAACAGCAGTTTTGGGCAATCACCTACCCTGTTCTAATTATCTACTCATAGAAGATGTTTGCTTCAGTAGCTCTTTTGTCACCGTTCTGTGTTCATTTTATCACCAAACACAAAAGGAGTCCCAAGCACTTACTTAACAAAGAAGATGAAAAGTACATTTATTTGCACAATAGGTTAGATTCTATACGACTCAGCAAGGTGGCATCAGCTTGTTTCACCTCAGTAACTAAGTAAATTTGTATTCACAACTTCTGAAAAATCAATTACAAGCTCCTTATCCATAAAGAGGGTAGACCAAAAAAAAAAACCAGCCACAAAACCACCTTGGTTGTATCAGTCTTACAGGTGAATGATTAAAAATGATGCAATGGAGTGACTAATAATTACTGGCCACCTCTACCACTGAAAAGTGTGAAGAGTATAATGTTTTTTAAAAACTCTCTTACAATATAAATCCTTTGTTTTATTTCCCTGCCCCTAGAAAAACATTTTCTTTATATTCTTCATTTGCTATGGATGAAACTGGCAAGAAATGCTAATTTTTCAGGAAGTAATTTATTATATTAAATGGGCAGGCATATGCAGAAGGTTCTGGAAAAGTAAAGCAAGATTGCCTAGCACGGAATAAAGACAATTAGCCTTTAAAATACTATTTGCATTAAAGTTATCTGTTAAAATAAAATTTTTGTGTAATTGCTTTGGGCATATATAGAGAAATGTGTACAGATGCCAAGTGTAAATACTGTTTGAGCATTTCTATGGAAACGCTTCCTTCCACACCTTTAATGAACTCATGGAGATATTCTTGATGTCTTGTGCCTTTGACGCTGACAAGCTCTGAACAGGGCTTTTTATCATATTGATTTCACTGTATTTTGGGTATATACAAAATGTAAGGTTTTGCTCAGCTGTTCTTGTTATTCTCATTTTTAATCATTACTTTCAGTACAGAACGATACCTGTGGAAATAAAATTTTGCCATATAAGCTCCAGAACTAGGTGTATGTTTAGCAATCATATGGTTTCCTTGTACTGTTCCATAAACAAAGCGTGTTCCAAACTTACTTGGCAAAAACTCTGCCCACATCCAGCAACAGAAACGATTTCAACATTCACTAAAGCTTTGGCCTTCCTTCA
Organism: Rhinoptilus africanus; assembly: GCA_013400135.1. Taxonomy (NCBI): domain Eukaryota; kingdom Metazoa; phylum Chordata; class Aves; order Charadriiformes; family Glareolidae; genus Rhinoptilus; species Rhinoptilus africanus. The sequence continues at coordinate 614,734 of VXBO01013622.1, forward strand.
GGACTACTTATAAAAGTGCCAACTGCTGCTGTGATTTTGAAGACATGAATTCTTGACACTTACTCTTATGATTGCCAATAAAAATCAGAAAAAATGCTACAGCAAAATAAAATTATTCATTCAATGACCTTTCAATTGCTTCTGTATTGCTGTCTAGGTAAAACCACAGGATTTTTCTTATTATAGAAATAATTAAAAAGTAAACAGAGGAGACCTCTACATTTTTCTTCATCACTGGTAGTTTGCTTCTCAGTTTTACTCTAAACAAATAACTACTTCAGTGCTATGTGCTATCACACTTTGGAAGACAATGCATTTATCTGTTTGATCTGGATGTTGATATTTAGCTTTAGATTATAAAGCTACACTCACTTTTTCATTATGTTTCAGAAATTCATTAGCTCTTAAAGAAAATTTGCATAGTAAGAATTTAACAAATTTGATTTTTCTGATAAGCTTAAGTAGAGTCAATGGAGAAAAGAAAGCAATTAGTTCTCCTCCTCTCTTTAGTTGTAAAGGTGTGGGCCTCCTCTGCCCTGTTAGAAGTGAAACACTCTGAAATAGCTCACGAATATGACTGAGCAGTTCTACTTCTATTACCACCCTTGTGTCAGCAGCACAGTCCCTTGAGCCCATAAAGGAGGGCATTTGAAATTGCTTTAACAGTGAGTTTCTGTTAGGCTCTCTCATTTAATTCAGCCCACGGATCCGTGATGAGAAATGAGCTGTTGAATTGTTTAGTGTAAGAGCAGTAAGTTGACAGACGCAAACTATTTAATGGCTGAATGCAAAGGACCTAAAAAAGGTGTTTTCAGTCAATATTGTGACTAGCAGTCTCAGGCTCTCACAGAGGAAAAACAAAGGATGAGAGCAATCAGAATAGGATGTTGAAGATAACATGAATGTCATAGTGCCATTTTAAGGGAAAGAAAATGCTTTTATTACCTCCTTGTGTGAAATAATTTTGATAAGATGATAAACTACGAGTTGGTACCCTAAGAAGATACTGTTTACCAGTGTCATCACTGCTTGTAATGTTGAACTTTACAAGCCACCAACTAAAATCAATTTGTGAGTACGTGCTAACGTTCCACAATTTAATTTTGCTTTGCGTAAATCCAAGAATCCTTTCTGACTGTGCTTTATGCCGGGGACCAGACGACAAACTCTCACACTCCTTCCTGAACTTCAAATCTATGCAAGTGCTTCTGGCTCCCAAGTACAGCGATTAGTACATCACACTGGAGAGCAATTCTGAAGGCTCCTAACACGAGCTCCTCCGGTGGGCTTCTGAGTGAGCTAAGAAATAATCTATGACATTGGCCCAGCATACAATGTTTCATTTTTACATGGAATATTTGTACTTTACATTTAGATCATACTGTCAAAATGATGGAAGAAATTTAATCAGCCAAAGCAACCATTGATGTATTAATGAATGAGATCATTAAACACTGTACTTTAGCAAAGATGAACAGTTATTAAATTTGGTCATTGGACCTAAGGGGTCGATTTAGCTGGTTTAGTGAAACCATTTGCTATGAGGTTCAAGAAAAAAAGATGTACTCCTGCAAAATGAGACAGTGCCTAGTGGTTTTTGTTGATCAGGTTTGTCTAATGAGAACGTTAAATAGGAAGTGAATCATTCAACAATAATCTTCAAAGCCGGAGTGTAAACACCAGCAAAGAAACTAAAATAGTTTTGACACTTGCTGCAACCATAAATCTTTTCCCCCTGCTTTTCTATCACAAACTGTGTTTCCTGCTTCACACCAGCACCCTGACAAAACATCAGGAAGCAGATGGATACCCGCTTACTATCTGGAAGATTCAAGGCTCAGGGATTCCTCATTGGGTGCCCAACTATCTAATGATATTCTACATTCCTGGTAAATGCAAAATGAAAACACATTCACACTTAATGCACTAAATGCATTAAGGGGGTTTATTAGGTATTTAAAGACCTTATCTCAATTTTAACTTATGATGTGTTCACTAGGAGGAATTTTAAAATCACAATTTTAAATGCACCCATTACTATCTTTGAATTCTCTTTTCTGTCAGTATCTGAAAAATTTTGAGCTCATAATACATTTATCAGCTTTTTCTTTTTGGTTACCAATTAAAATCTTTTTCACTGCTTTTTATTTCATAATTACTTCATTCCCATTTTACAAAACCCTACAGAAGTGAATAACACGTGATAAAGTGCATACAGGTTTTTAATCATTCTTTAGAAGACAGCCCTAATTAGTAAAACGTTAATTAATTCTGCATGGTGATATAAGTAGTTGACAGAGAAGATATTTTCCTAATTTCTCTGTATGGCTTTCATGACACAATCCTATTCTTTCCTTTTCCTTAGTAGCACGCCTAGCAAACCAGGAATGTGACAAGAAATAAAATAACAAAGTAATAATGATTTATGAGTTTTTGAGAAACCCTTCTAGCTTGCAAATTTTTGATGCATTTCCAGAGGAACTGCAGACCAGGATCTGGCAGAGCACAAGATTTTGAGAAAGCAAGCCCTGTTTTCACTCACCTGGACTGCCTACCTGCAGTGCCTAGATGCAGTGAAGATGGTGGGTTTCTCCCAGTGGCTAGTTATGACTTTTAAAATGATTTTCTATAAACATTAGGACTCATCAAGCCTGCTTTTCTGTACTTTTTTCTGTGGATTTGTTTCTTGTGGTTGAATACAGACTCCAGTTGGAGCATTTCTTGTGTTTGCAGAGGGCTCGCCTGAGTAGAGTCCCTGGTGTCTAATATTACACTCAATAAAAGATGTTTCTAATCCATCACCTCTTTTCATTAAGTTTTTAGGCTTTCAGCTCCACTGGAGGAATTTTCCCCATTCCAATTTGTCTAAAATTGGCCAATAAATTGTGTAGAGAACTACTGACAGGTCTATGTCCAGGACGTGTGACTGTCTCATTTCCAGGTCCTCACCAAGAAACCCGTGGCAGAGAGAACTGAGGTTGCCCTAGGATCTCATCCAGGGCTGCAAGGCTGCTCAAAAGCTTTCTCCTCTCACTTTGTTTCTCTCAGCAGGTATCTTCTATCTCCTGTGTGATGCTGTGAGAGGAAGCTCTGTGGAAGCTGGTCATCTTACTCTGATATTTAAGGCAGGGAAAATCCAGCCTTGCTAGCCAGGTACTTTTAGGATTCCTTGTTGTCACTTGGTTGCTTTTATAGACCACAAAATAGCAGGAAGACCAGTGAAGGTTCACCACAAGGTACCCACAGATTTTTAAGAGTCCAGTGCTTGTTTTTCTTTTGCCATTCAATACTCCTGGTAAAATGATAGTGCAGCTTGGATATGAAAAATAATATTTGTAGGAAGAATATAGGAAATCTATTAAGCAGACTTAAAACTTAACAGAAAAACATGAATGCTAAAATATAGCAGATACATGTGATCTGACAGAAAATATGGAGGAAAAAAGTCTTAAATTGTAAAGCCAAATAATTTATGTAGCTGTATGAATTCTGCAGAATTTTGTGTACTCACCTGTAGTTAAAATGTAGCAACAAGCAGCTGGCTTGTGTTTCTTTATTTATCTTAGGAACGGGCTGGATTTAAATTCTACTTCTAAATCTACTCATATACTGTAAAATGATATGGACTCCCACTTATATTGGAAACATGATAGCCTTCATTGTTTTGAAGTCTACTTTTAAAATGAATACAAAGACAGAAAAAGGAAAAGGAACTTTCTGTGGAACAGTCATATTTCCCTTTACTTTCCCATTCACTGCCTACTTTCATATCAAAATGCAAACACTTTGGATAAATAAGATATTCCCAGAACACATCACCTGACATTTAGAAAAGCCAACATTTAAGTTTGAAGCACACTGGTGAGAATCCATCACACAATGTGGATTAGAAACTAGAGGAGTTTAAGCACCCTTCCTTCTCCCTTTATTTGGAGAAATACCTCTTAGTTGATTCAAAAAAATATTATGTTCCAGTTATATGAGTTATATGAATCTATGAACAAAAAGATGAGGAGGGATCAGAAAGCCTGAAGAAGAAACAGATAGCAGGAAATCAAGTATTTACTTAAATGTGTATAGGTCAGGTTGGATGCAGATGAGAAGTGACCAACAGTGACCCTCTGATGGCTGTCATCTGACCTATGTGGAATGAGACAGCTGAAGCAGTTCAGTATAAGGAAAAGAGGTCAGTCCAGGGTTTCAGCAGAAAATTCAGGTCAAACATCATAATATATTTTTCCCTTTCCCACTGAAAACCATTATCCCCGATGCACATGCAAAACTGATTAAGACATTACCATTTAAATTGACATAGGGAGAGAGGCTTAAAGGAGGCTGCTGCAGAGCACTAGCTGGGCAGAAAGATAAGCAAAAGGGGAAGAATGAAGTAGCCCTTATAACCTCCTAAAAAGTTGCAGGACTAGGACTCCCGAGGCTCTAAGCTGTGGAGTGAAAATCTACCCTCTATCATGCCCATGCATTTATAAGGATGCCCTTCAGGTGCACCCACCCAACAGCTGTCATCTCACTGCTGGGGCAGTGCCCTCATCAGGAGGTGCAATTAGAGCAGCAACACACAAGGGGAAAATAGAGGTGTTGGTGTCAGCGCTGTGACAGGGGTGCAAGAGCAGGCTTTTCATGATTCTTCCCCTAGACAAGGAGGGAAAACGAATTAATGTCAAACAGAGGCAGGTGTGTCCAGGGAACAGAGGGCAGGCCAGACAAGGTCTTGCCAGAAGAGAAATTGCAGGAGGCAGGCATGCTGCCGTCCAGGCGAGGCCGGGATGCTGTTCAGGGAAGGAAGGGCTTGCCCCTAGCAGTGGGGTGCAGAACAGAAACCCCTACACATGGGCTCACTTGAACATGGCTCACAGCACCTCGTGGATCTCGGTGCTGAAAAAAGGATAGACAGTGTTTGCAGAGAGCTAGTTTTCAATGGTACTATCTATGTCAATTTTTTTTTTTCTTTTTTTTTCAGAAGATCATCCTACCATCCCATTGATGAAATGCCTATAGGAACCTGCACGGAGTTGCTAAAGTGATTCATTCCCTTCACTTTGAGCACTGAGTATGACTGCAAATCAGGTACGGTCTCAGCTGTTATTAGACACAGCATCTCTGTGTAGGGCAGACATGACCAGTGGACAGTTTGTTGTGATGGGAGATTGTCAACTTTCCTTTCTGCAGGAAAGAGAAGATGAGGAAAACCTTTTACTGTTAGAATGATGGATAGGGTTAAAATCTAACAGAGCAGCTTAGGAAAAGAATAATTAAATTCATGTAGTTAATTAAATCACTTAATTTAAGAATTAATGGATAGATGGGGAAAGTAATAGACATCTGTACTGAATAATACAAGATTAAAAGCAGTGATTTTTTTTTCCAAATCATTAAAGTAATATTCATATCAAAACCAGTGAAAAAGCAATGGACCTATTTGCCACTGAATTTTGATAATACCAGCATTAAAAACTAAGCATACACATTCTATAAGTGGAAAAGAAGGGAATAAACCATTAAGGGTAGTCCTAGGACAATGTAAGGATTTCACTTAAAGGAAGAGCTGTTCAGCAAGTTTTGTTTCAAATGAGTTTTTGAGGGATAAAAAAAGCCTGGGAAAGGTGGCAAAAAGCCCTGAGTGGTTTTAGGCCTTGTCTTGGTAAACTTATGGAAGGGGATATAAGATGTAGTAGTCTTCAATGGGCAGAAATAACAAAGGTCATTTGCAGTAGTACAGTGTGTGCCCTCTTTTTCTGAGGAGTCTAATGGCTTGATAGTAAGAGGAAGATGGTGGAGAGGGAAGAGTATAATTGTCTTACTTTTTAAAAATGAAAATTTCAATCACTTTGAAAAACTTTAAGAAAGAAAAGGAAGCAATTTGGTTTTGTCGAAGTTTTGCACAGCAAGTTTGAAAATGTATCACAAGGCATGATCGCTAGGGTGTGAATTGGAAGGCAAAAGCTATTGAAGGCAAGGTATCTCTCTAAAAAGACTTTTCCACATAAAATATTTCCTTATTGAAATGATACTCACCTCTATTTCAAGGCAAAATATTATCAAATTAACATAATAAATCATAATAATAAATTGTGCTAATTGCATAATAAACACAAATAAGAAAAAGAACAAAAACATGATAACAGGGGAGGGGCTTTTCCCCATGAAGCCAACATCAATGGTTTGCTTTTCTACTGATATAATATTATGTGAGAGGCTGATCTAAATAAAAAATGGGGATAATCAGACTAAAACAATAACAGAGAAATTTGATGCCATTTCAAAGACTTGATCCCAATGAATGGGCTGGTGCTTCACAAATTTTCCAGGAAGTCAGTCCTGTGGCTCCCTCATCCACCCTGTGCACTCCAGTGTTTTTGATTAGTTTCGAGACTTTTAGATAGAAAAAGCCATATTAGTTTTTGTGCTTCATTGCTTTGTGTGCTCTGTTATGAAGAGAGGGATTACCATATTTTCCTCTTTTTCATACTTCCCATCAAACAGATGTCGTTACAAAATACTGATGAATTCTGCTTAATTGGTGCCCTTCAAACTAATTACATCTACTTACCTCTCACGATTAATTGGCTTTGGTGCTCCACAGCTGCTGCATCATTTCTAGCTATACAGGTATAATTCCCATTGTGCATCAGCGAAAGATTAGAAATCCTTAAGGAGCTGGTGAAGTCAATGTTGTCAATCGTCACCCCGAGGCTGGCTGGGATCGGCCTGCCGTCCTTCTGCCAGGTGATTGTGATGGGCAAATCCCCGGAGACCACCACGCAGGGAATGAAGACCCGCTGCCCAATGGAGAATCGAGGGAACTCAAAAGGCTGAATAAAAGGCGGAACTGAAACAAAAGAGGAAAGAGGAGCTATTGTAGTTACGGTCTCCTTTCTGAAAATAACATAATGGAAGAGATGTGCAGTGGTGAATATGTAAAATCAACACCTTCGACAGCCATAGAGCGTTGTTCAGCTAAAAAAATCGCATCTTTTGCAAATACCTTTTTTTTTCTTGACTACCCGATGCATAAGCAAAGCTCAGAAGCAGTGAAATCCCTGGCTCCTAGAGACACCAGGCACCACTGGCAGATTCCTGCAAGAGTATTAAGCATCTCTTCGAGAAATCATACTGCCATCTCAGGACTCACCAGGATTTTCAGCAGCAGGATTCCTAAGGAAGACCCCGTCAGCTTTCAAGGTCTGGTATGAGCGGCTTGCTTAGGGTCATGGAATAAACTTGGATGAGGCTCCAGCTTTGCCTCTGGGACGTGATGAAAGGGAGCGTAAGCTTCTCTAGCTGCTGCCGGTACTGATTTCTTAGTGTTTCAAGTCAGAATTCTCAGTAAGATTGGGTAGAAGTATTAAGTGAAAGGCGTATACAGTACTTGTAAGACAACAAATTAAGTTAAAACTGTTTTCTGAACACAGGGCCAGTACAAGACAGAAACTCTTAAGCTGACATTTAATTCCTGCTAAGCATATTTTGCTTGGCAAATCTTTTTTCTTTTTTCTTTTTTTTTTTTTACATATAATTCTGTGTCTGAACCAAAAAACATGAACATAACACTCTTGTTTTCTGTCACAGGGAAGAAATCCACTTCTTAAAAAACATTTTGTTTTCAGGTGTTTTTAAGAAAAACAAAGGAAACAGTGGGTTGGATTTTATAAACCAAGCAAGAATTAATGGGGGTGCTTCACTTTCTCCAGGTTGTGGTCGGAACATTTATTAACAATTTGGTAAATTGGGAATCAAATACCTACCCAGATGAAGGAACTGAAATCTTCTCCCATTCTCAGGGGAGCACTCTACCAGCCAGAGCACTGATCTCAGGCAGGTTTTTATCAATCACTCCTGAAAAGACTATAAAACCAACTTTGCAAGCAGTACTCAAATACTCATTTATCAGAAGAGAAGGTTCCTAGGGGTTATGTACCTTAGATATGGGAGTGCATTTCCCTACTCTTGCCTGAGAGACTACTTATATGTACTCTGTAGTACATTTGAACATCTTTAACCAGAAAGATTGAAGGATGCCCATAGCAGAACATTTATACTGCTGTATATTAGCTAGCTTCAGAAGAAAATGGAGTTGGTGGCTTTATCTAATTGTATTTCTTTTGTCCTTTCTCCCTTTAGCAAATCTAAGGTTGTTTTTTTCCCCAGAACTGAAGCAGAAAAACTCTTTAAAGTGGTTGCAATATATGCTAGCCCATTGACTTCCCCAGCAGCAGTTTTGCCAGTCTCCTATTTTTGGGACGGGAGGATAGGTATTTGTGACTATGGTAGTTCAGATACATATGTTGGCTGCTCTTCCATCAGGAGTAAGAAAGTTTATCGTTAAGGAAGTGATACCAAACCCCCACAAAGGGGCAAAGGCATTGTTCAAAGGCATGTCCAAATGCTTGTGTACCTGTACATCACGGTGCACAAATCAGATATTAACTCCACTGTTTCTGTCATAGCTGTTTGACGAGAAGTTATGACCATGGGCAGCTGCCATAGAGAGGTAACATTGGGTGCAGGGTACCACAGCTCATCCTTACAGGCTTTCTCTGACTTCTTCCAAGAGCGTCTCACTGTCTGCAGCTGTGAGAAGTGCCGCTGCAATCAATTTTTCTCACATACTGTAATGCCTTTTCCTGACTGCCATCTCTCCAATCACTAAAACCTGTCCTGTTGTGTTTTGAATATCTGGTAGATCAGGCATACAAAAAAAAAAGAAACTCGGTATAAATTACTGTGGGGTTTTTTTGAACTTTGAGCACTGGGAATTAACTGTTTTTTTGAGTTGGGGACCTAGTGTCACAAAGTGAGGCAACATGTCTGCCTGCCTCTTGTAATTACCTTAGCTCAGCTAACACGTTCACAGAAGATATTTCAGTTTCTTTGTACACCAGCAGGAAAAGGCCAAATTCCTCCTAGCATTTATTGACAAGCAGTTTAGTATAAGTGGGAATGAGAAATTTTTAAAATGAGACTGTTAAAAAGGTTTTGACGTAACCTTTCCCCTTGATAAGCACAAATATCTGCTAAATGCCAAGTGCCCCTCTCCTCCCCTGCTTATTGTGTTGGCTAGCACATTTCTGCCCAAATCTTTCTCTTAGTCTCAGGCATCATTACTGAAAGATATGCTAAAATTCACAACAGGGTGGCAAATTGCTTCTGTATTTTCTTGTGAGTGTGTAACAAATTTGAACCAATCTTTCATGAATAAAATGATATAAAAAGTCAGACAGCATATTGCTTCAGGATTATTGCATGCGTCCTCACTGTGCGTTTCCTCGCTGAAGAAAACAGAGAGCACGATCGCTAGGTCACATTGGCGTATTTTTCAGAAAATATTGATTTGCAAGGCTGCATTTACCAACTCTAAAATTTAAGTAGCAGCCTGCAGAGCATTTCAGAAATTGGCTAAAATATTTATACACAGCACATTTTCCCTCTACTGAGGTCTTTAAGATACAGAGGAAACCAACATTTATTTCTGCTTCATAAAATATAATGTATATTCAACCTGCAGCAGCTTGCAGTCCTGACAAGCAGCTTATTTTAAAAACCAGTGTGTAATTTAAAATCGGTACTTTAAAAAAATAAATAGTCCAATGATAACTTTGAATTATTGGAAAAATCTTTTTCAGATACAGTATTTACCAGTTTTGGCTGACCTAACATAGCAGATAAATTCTATTCCTGATAGTTTAAAGAAGGGAACTATCACAAAAAAATCACTTATTAAAAACAGACTAGAACACACTTGAAGTCAGGCAAATAATTTCTGAAATACAAAGGTTTCGCTATTTATCTGTATCTATCTCAGAAGTAAAAAGTTGACATACATCCATGACAGAAGGAAATACCAAGCTTGATTAACCAGCATGTGGGGTGGTTTTTTTGTAAATTAAAACTGTATCATTGCCAAACAGCACTAGGGAGGGATGTATACTACCTTAACCCCGAGAGAGAAAAGTTACAGTAGGACAGATGTATTTAAAATGTGTTTAAAATACTTCAAGGTGTGTTGAAGTATTTTCCTTCCTTATACATAGCTTTAGTTTGACCATACTTCAGAGCTTGTATTTGATTTGTTTGTTAAATCATGATATTTTATATATAAAGTGCTACATGTTAACAGAGAGAGGGCTGTATGTGTATGTGTGCTTGGGTACATGGAAGGGATGTTTCTGCCTCTACCTGCAATGGGAAAAAGGGTGAAAAACTCTGCTTCACGCAATGAAGTGCAATGTCTTGGGAATGCTTTATTGATGAGGGCTTGAATTAAGTGTCTATTTAAGAAGAGGAGCATGGGCCAGCCTCATTAGTGCTAATGCAGGAAGATTTAAATTATGTTTTTGTGCCCTAGCAAGGTCTTCTGTACCTCTGGGAGATTACTGTAAAGGAGGGCAAAGAGGGCTTCCACGCTGCTCTCCATTAGCAGAGGAACATCTTTAATTTCTTGCCCTTCGTTCCATGGGAGTTATTTTGGAAGAAACTACTGAGATGATTCACTAAAACCGAGTATCCTGCAGATAGCCTGTCTCCTGCAGCAGCCTTGTGAACATGGTGTTCCTCTCCTGTGGCTCTGCATAGTAAAATGAAAGTCGTCCTTTGCTTTATCATTAGAAATGGTTCCCTAGTGGGTTTTCTTGCCTCAGTGCTGTTGCCGGAGCTGTGCCAACAGTATAAACTACCTTTGGCAATGAATACTCACAGTACATGTCCATTGGCTGATGCAAAGTAATAACCACCAAACTACGTAGCCTGTTAAAGGCAGACACATGACCCTAGATTTCATGTGCTGGGAGTGCAAAAGCCAAAACTGTTTTGTCTCTGCACAAACCCTAGCCACAATCTAGTAATTTGTAAGTTTTCTCAGCCACCAATTGTTCCTCCTAAACAGATGCATCCCTTGTGGGTTATGATCTGAGCAATTGCACACAGTCACTGAAGCACTGGATTTTTCTGCTTCTTTCTTGTATGTATAGAGCCTTATCAGTAGGGCATGTCATTCATCAAGCTATCTTTTAATGGCATTTACTGAGCCGAGCATCATACCTTGCTCCCTCGTTGTATTCTAATATATCCCATCTTGAAAAGTAGGAATATCATTATATTCTTCGTGTCTTTCTAAGTGTATGCATTGAAAAAAAAAAAAAACAAAAAAACAAACTAATCCCTGTCATGCCTCTGCTGTTGCACAACATTTCCCTCTACCTGTAGGTTCATTACCAAAATTAACTCTATATTCAAACATCTTCAAAACCTTACCACAACGAGTGATATTTTTCAGGAGCTGCCGCTGAGGGTGGCAGAGCAAATGCTGTGGTGTGTATTTCCCAAGGGAGCTTACGAGAAAGACTTCACCCTTTGCCTTAGTCCCCACTCCGCTTTCCTGCAATGCAACACTGGTACCTCACAGCATCCCTGATGCTGTTCTGGGAGCTCCTCCAACATAAGAAGAGATGTAAAATGTTGTGTAGAAACCAAGAGTGCTTTTATGTCATGTCTCATCTGTCTATTGAATCACCTCCTTTCAGCCTCCATTGTGAGGAAAAAAGTGCATGCCCTTATCATATGAAGCACCCTGCAAACTTGGGATGGTGGGAAGCCCACTTGCCTGCCCAAGGGGATTCATTTGCTATTTATTTTTTAAAAGAGAAAACCTTCTTGATTTGAAGATAAGATAGCAGTTTCAAGAGTATATTAACACAACAAGCATTTACCTGATAAAAAGCCTCACAACCTTGTAGGCTATGTATCCAGAAGCACTTACCAGTCATTTTTACTATGCTTTTGGAACCTGGTCCAGAGCTATTGCCCTTGTTTAGCCCCTACGCAATCTAAAGTGATCTTTGCCCTCAGGTAACACTGTGAAAAGTTGAAACCAACTAAATCACTGTAGCTAAAAGTACCAGATTTAGATGATAGAGGACTTTTACAGAATGATCTCTGGCTCTGAAAATCATTTCCCCTGAGTAATTTGACTGGTTTCACACTACCTTCCCTTTCACCTTTATCCTAAGTCTATACACAAGGAACTGATTTTATACCACCCTTCTGTTTCACAGGGCTGATACTGTCTTTTTTTTTTTTGCATGCTATGTATTTTACACATTGATTTGAAATTAGGCCAGCATACTCCAGACCTGCACCATCATGTGCATGCACAGTCTCACTTTCTATATGTACTTCTACAAACACTGCTAATAGCTCCTACTTAACGATGCAGTGAAGTGCTTACAATTTTAAAAACAATTTTAACAAATTATAAGAAAGTATTTCAAATATAAATGACATAATACATACAATTGGCAAAATAAAGAGCAAGAATGTGTCTTCTTCTAAAACCAAAGTAAAGTTGCATTGACAGAGAGATAAGAGGGATAGCTTTTGATAAACCCAAGCATAATATACAGATATTCTTGAACTCCTTAGCTGAAGCTCTTATTTGAATATTGAGGCTCATTTCATATTGTCCATGTAATTAATAAAGAAACACATCCATACACCAACTTAAATTGTGTTTGAAAGGTACAAGGCTCTGTGCAAAACCAGTGAGTTTTAATTTAGATTTAAGTAAAAAGTTTTGTATTTGTACATACGAATTCCTCATCATGTAGACTAGGATAGTAATGAAACAACTTTAACGTACATTTTTGGGTGACCATTTTCTGCAGCATCAGAGGCGAAGTCATTAGGAGTACAGTATGTTAGAACTGTACTGCTACAAAATAAGACACTCATCTTCAGCATTGGCATGATATTTATGAGCTTTTAAAGCATGTAAGTCATCTGTTTTAATGCAAGGCTAATCTTGAGTTGTTGTACGTTGAATAGCAAAAAATTTACAGACCTGAAAAGTCTCACATATTGAAAAGCAAACTGTTTAAGTCTTTTCTTCAGATACTTCTACAGGTAAGATGGTGGGGTTCTCACATGAGAGATATCACTACCGAACTGCACACTCCCTTAAATCAGGCTGCTGCCACTGCTTGCTCATCGTAACAAGTTCCCATGCCCATTATGTGACCTGAGAATGACTTAAGTGGATTTTTGTAGGATCTTTTGCATGACTGGACATTCTCATCCATTCTCACCACACGACCCTGCCTGATTTCTGCATATGACAACTCCAGTTGCTTCAGGAGATCTGAATATTTCTTCCTGAAGAAGCTACAACAAGCTTGGAGGGATCCAAGGAAATATTGCATGGGAGAATGAAAGAAAGGGAGAAAATGATATAACGAAAGAAGTACCTGAAGGACATCAAGGCCTGAAGTTTTTTTCTGACTCAAATTATTGGCAAGGCTCAGTCAGTAGGACAGATATGAAGTTACGTCTTAGATACGTGCATGAAGCTGAATTGCCATAATCCATGCCATAGACTGAAGCATAAACAGATTAGCGGAATGTTTGATGACAGCATACGTCATGGTCCCAAGAACCCTTGAAAGATTTCCCCTGATGTTTTTTCCCTTTTATGCCTGCATATTTTTCCCTACCTAAACCAGCCCTCCCTGAACTGATCTGCAATGCAAATCCACCAGTAACATTTTATATATCGGAAAAAGCTAGATACTTGCCAGAAAAGATGAAAAGAATCTATTCAGGTAGTTGCAACATGAAGTTATTTAGAAATATCTCCTCTTTGGTTTGCTTGTTTTCTAAAAAGAAACAGGCTGGTACAATTCTTTTACGTGGTTCACAACAGGTGAAGTGCTATCACTTTGGCATTAGGCAATGAGAAGCCTTCTAAATCAATGAGATATATAAGTTCTACAAGATCAGAAACAGTCCTTTTGAACACCACACTTTTTATTTTAATGATGCTGCACCCTTCCCTCTCAGGGGCTTCTTTTTCAATTAATTTCTGTCAGAGAAGTGTGAATAGCAGCAGGCTGTTTACATGAGAAGTGTGTCCCATGAGACTGATGAAAAGAAAATCATCACTTGCTACTGATGGCTTTTACTGTAGCTGAGAAAACTATTACTATAAATTACATAATTAAAAAAATGGAGATAATGACTCCTGTTTTTAAAATGCTTCAAGATCTACTCAAATGCTGTAGAGGAGAGGCTGCTATTATTATTTTACCATCTTGCCACTTGAAGGGTTGTTTTTCAATGGAAATATGAAATTTACAGATGGGGTAGGTAATATAACCTCTTTCTTTGTTTGCCAGCACTTCTCATTATAAAACTATTCATGTTTGCTTGCAGTTTGACTTTTGTTTGGACAGTATTTTTCCAGGCCAGGTGTCTGCCTCAGGCTGAGTCATTTCAGCTGGAAAGTTTCAGCTACAACTCTTTGACCATTTCTAAGAATAAGGCGGGAGAGTGGAAAAATAGGTATGCAGTATATATTGATCCTACCAGAAAAAAAAAAAAATACACTGGGAGAATCTAAGAACTCCCACCTGCTGCATAGTTAACAGTATGGATTTCAAGTTTGGCGGGTGATGACACTAGCATCAGATATTCTTGCTGTCCCTATGAGAAGTCATCAGAAGGGTGCCCAAATCTTGCAGTCCAAAGCAAAACCAAGTAAATAAATAGACAAAACTTCCACGGTTATCACTACCTGAGAAGACATTTTCCAGTGACTAGCAGCTAAGAGCTCCTAGGTTTTGAGCAGCACTGATCACATCCTAGTGCTACCTTCAGTGGCTGAGTCAGTTCCAGCCACGTGGGGCAGGTGCAGCCTGATGAGATGTCAGGAATCAAAGTAGACATATTTGCCTATCCAGGGTTCATACTTCTGCCCTTGCTGGGCCCAGGAAGCATGAAAAAAAAGTTATTTCAATGCAGAAAGAAAGAAAGGACATGTTGGGGGCAAGGGACCAGAGTAGGGAACCAGCCTGTATTCCTGGGCATGCAGATAGCAGCAGCAAGTGATGGAGCAGAAGCTCAAAGTGGTGTCCAGGATAACAAAAGGGAATTACAGAATTTAATTTAGGGGCAGTGGTGGGAATTCAGAAGCTGGGAGAAGGCTTGTGGTTGGATTTTTGCAGAGGTGATGAGGGCTGGTAAAGTGAAGTTGTGAAACTGGCTGAGGATGGGAGACTGGGACAAGGAAGCCATGGGGTGAGGTACGGCACTAACTGAAGGAAGACCCACATGAAGGGGAGACAGACTGAAACCCAGTGGAGAAAGGGAAGACTGGCAGAAAGACAGGACTGTAACTGGAGGCTGGGAAGAAAGTGGGGGGTCTCTGAAGGGCAAGACTAGTTTTGAGTCATGATGACAAGAAGCCGAGGAAATGAGGACTGAGATGGGAAAGATGTCGAAGACAGACTGGTTTTGGAACCCAGAGCAGAAGAGCCAGGGCTTGGGCAACGATGATCTGGAGAAGACTGAAGAGGACAGGTTACAGTTAGAAGCAATGAACACAAAACTCTACATCTTCTACCGAATATTCCTACCCTTAGGATGAGGTGTTTGACTTCAATAGTCCTCTACCATCAGCAGATGTATATGAACCCCACTAGCAAACCACTAGAGCTGAGGCAAGTGCAGAGTAAGAAACTAGAGCTGATAAGAATAATTCTGTTCTTGGTAAGGACCTATGCAGTATCCTTAGCAATGCTAATCTCGATGATTACTTCTGAGGATGTCAGTGACTACTGTTTCCACTTTGCAGGAGGGGGAGGAAAAAGGGTTCAGTTTACTTCACAAAAAAAGCTAAAAATAAAATTGCACTGAACACAGGTGGAAGCAAAACATGTTGAAAGAGTATTATTACTGTTGCAAAGGCAAACAGTTGGCAGGTACAAAATATAAGAAATTAAGTATGTAAGTATAGTCATAGTCTCCCTCCTCTTTCGTATGCATTACAGAGCGGGTGGTTTCCATGACTTTTTGTCAGAACTCAGAACCGGCCAATTCATTTGTCTAAATATAAAAAAATAATGCCAAGATGGCTTGATTTCCAAAAAGCTCCGTTAGGACTCAGGCACGGTTCCAAAGAACTATGTCCGCCAAGCAGAAACCTGCTTGTTTTCCTGCCAATTTATCCACTCAGCTCTCAGCAGCCAGTTTATGGGATTGCTAGCTTCCAAGATCCAGATTTTGGGACAGAGACAAGGGACAGGCATGGGATGGTGGGGGGTGGCACCCCGCATCTCTGTGGGACATAATTATTTGGGGTCTGCAGACCTCTCAGGTAGGTGGCTATGGACACAAGGGCACCAGTTATTCCTAAAAGATGGGACAACTGATTTCATATGGTGTCTAATTGATTCTTCTGATCAGCAATGCAAAGAAGTAGCTGTCTTAAGGTCGAATAGCACATAATTGCCCAGCTTCCAGTCTTTTGGCTTCGTGACAGACTGCCAGGTGGGAGGCTGCACAGCAAGGCTCCACGGGCCCCACTCTTGGGTTCTCTAATAGCCAGGATTTAATTTTGAAGTTATTGAACCATTTGTTCTTTTATCTGAGATCTTACAGTGATTTCCAAAGAACGTCTTCAAAATTTTACTCTCATTTGGATGTTTGTAACTCTCAAAATACTCTACAGAATGGGCAGCCCTCGTGTATTTGATTACATGCTCATGCTGTTGTATATATTTAGTTGGATGCTGCTTTTAGCAAGTCCTCACATAAGACAGAATGAGGCTGCTTCATGTACTGGAGAGTTTGGAAAGTGGGCAGCAAATGAGGCAAAGGACTGCAGACAAGAAAGTCCAGTTGTACGCATAATGCAGATAAATGCTGCCCTGTAGAGACAAATTCTGTACTCACCTTCATCACAGATCTCTCAGATAACACTAATTAAATGGCTTAAATCTGTCTTTCCCAGTGGGCTGCTAAGGTGGGTGATGTGACTGATCTGAAGACGGAAAAAGAACTCTCAGAAGGAACTTCATTTCAGTGGGAGCAGAGCTTTGGACATGTAAATGCTATATAACAGCAGGTAAACTAGAAATATAAACCTGTAGGTTTCTGAATTGAACATACAAAATTTTGTGGATACTTTTAAGCTCAGTCTGTGCCTCAGTTGCCATTTGCCAAAATGGTCCTGATCATCCAGGTGGGTTGGGTGACTGGTTTGAGGTCACCCAGGAAGCTTGTAGCAGAATTGAGAACAAACCAAAGGACTCATGATGTTGAAGATTTGCAGTAATTCTCCCTCTCTTTCTCTGGAGAGGAAATAAGTATACTGATGGTATGAGAAGCTGAACTATAAGTAAGAATATTTAGGCACTGGTATTAACTCCCCTTACACGGTTGTATTTCAGAGTACTTTTAACGTCCAGTGTGCAAGCTGGGCCATGTTTTTTATTTCTCGGAATCAAATATAAGTGGCTGAAAACTCATCACATTAACTTTGGAACCTATAAAATGAAAAGGCAATAATATTTTAAAGCAACAGGCTCCTTTTGACTCTTCACTAATATGTTAGATAAAATTACTACGTAGTTACAGAAGAAAACAATACATAGCCATCTAAAAACCACTGTGGCAATGCTGACCTCCAGCTACAATAGCAGAACCTTGAGAATTGTTCAGATCTGACACAAAGCTCACCTTTGACATTTTGGGCTAAGCATATGAGGACAGGCCATTAACCTTTTTTTAAATAACAGTGTCTTGTCATGGCTGGGGCATGAGGAGGTAGCTAGGGCACTTTGCAGCCAACTTTGGCAACTCCAGATCAATAGATATGAGCCACACTGACACATTTGCTTTGCATGTGCCATGGACAGTTTTTCAGGTGCCATGGGTCATTTTTCAGGTGCCATGGGTCGTTTTTCATGCTGCAACTTGCACTGCTCCAATGCATCTACCTTCAGGAGCATATGCAGGATGAGGCTGTATCACAGGTGCGGTGGCAGCTCATCCCACTGGCACTCTTCAAATGTACCACACATTTATGCAAGTTATTCAGGGTATACTCAGTCACTACTTGAGATTCTGACCAGCCAAAGGCCCTGGCAGCTAAATATCCAGAAACACAGTAGAATACCTTCAAGGAAGTCAAATCATTGACAAAAGCTACAGTTCAATCAAAACTGATAGAGCTGGCAATTTGCTTTCTGAGGGAGAAATTGTCAAGTTTGAAATTGTAACCTAATGAAAGAAAAAACAGTATTGTACCCAAAGTACCAGCTAGAGTTCTCAGTGACTAGTAGTGTTTTGATTTAAGTGCCTAAGGTGTAAAGATAGACTGACGGATTATTTTGTTTTGTCTTGCTACATAGTCATTTGAAGAACTGTATCATTTAAGAAGCAGCATTCCCCACCAGATTTACCATGGTGAACTCTTGGTGCAATAGCAACACGATTACTAATTTGGCATTCAGTTCCTAAACTGCATCAACACATCTGTGATATTATTGTATTTTCAAGCAAGGTACCACATACATGCAAAGAAATGGTGAAGTTAGCTTTTTATGCCACAGCATGTGACCAGTGCCTCTGACAGTCTCAGGTGTATGAGATGTCATGCCTTTCAGAGTCCAAATTGCTAGTGGCTTAAAGCTAATCCCCTAAACTCTTGAAATAATTAGCAATTACACCACTCCAGACTGAAAACAAGAAAGGGCTAGGCAAACAGAACAGAACAGAAAGAAGTTAAATATCATATGTTTGTAACAAAGTCATTTTATCTTAGTGGTCTCCTCTGTATCTTATCCAAGAACAGATAAACCTTCCTTCCGCCCTCCTCCCCCCACCCCAGGAAAAAAAAAAAAAAGCCCAGGAAAAGTTTCTAAGAACTTCAGGAACAATGAAATTATGCCTCAGTTCTTCCTATGGGTTCACATGAAGTGCACTATTTAGTGGCCCCATTGCTCAAAACTAGGTACTGCTGCAATCAGGTTTTCTGTCTTTTGTGTTCTTCTGAATAGGTCTGAACGTTGCCAATATCAGAATAGTCAGAACACAATGCGAAAAAATACCTATTCTCCTTAGTTGCTGAAGTCTTTCAGGGTCATCTGAGTAGCCTTGTTTGGGACTATTTGAATGGATTTTAAGCATCCTATTAGAATTTCAAGTCACCTTTATTTACAATGCTACCTTTCTAAGCATCGAGAACACTCAGAAAAGCACACTTAATAAGAGGAAAGCAAGGTTAATGCTTTTAGTTCCTGTTTCTGTTTACTGGCAGAAACACAAACATCAAATTTTACTCTTATTTTTTAAAATCTGGAAAGTCACTGGCTAATGAAAATGTGAACTTTGTCATCCATCAGAGAAACAGTTACCAGTGAAACTTATGTGACAAAACATCAGTCTACTGACTTAGTTGTTGTAGTGAAAACTGCTCACACAAAGCTTGCTTCTGCTTCTGCAAGACTTACATTTAGAACGCAGTACTTGGCCAGTTGAATGAAGGAGGTTAAAAGTCAAGAGAGAACAAGACACAGGGACTGACTAGCATCTATGTCATCATTAAAAATAAACACAAATCTGGATTAACCTTCTTAAGTGCTTATTATCTAACTGCCAGGACAATCCTATGTGTGCAATTTGTGTTTCCATAAACAACACAGCCATTAGCTTGGCTCTAGTTTTCTGAGTTGACCTCACCTTTTACTGTCACATGCACACTCTGGCTGGTGGAGAGTTGGGGTTGAACGAGGACATTGCATGTGTATTCGCCCTCGTCCACTTCCTTCTGCACATCTGAAAGCTTCAGTGTCCCATTGTTCTCAAATGCCACTTGGCGATGGTTAAATGGTAGCAGGTTAGAGTTTTTGTACCACTTGATGGAGTAATATGGGTAGCCGATCACACGACAGTGGATGTAGGTGTCCCGTCCAGCTATTGCTGTGATGTTCTTCATTGGTCGAATGCTTGCTGGCCCTAAAAATGTAAAAAGAAACTCTTGAAAACAATTTAAAGGCACGTTTGCTTAAGGACACATGCATATAATTTTTCTGAATATAAAAATGTTAACAACATTTACAGATATGTCTCACACAACACTTCTTGGCATTTGACAGTCTTTGCTTTTAAAGCTACTTAAGCAGTTTCCCTAATCTTTATATGCTCTAGTTTTTCTTCACCCTGCAGCATACATACTAATTATGTGGGGGCATGTATTTGCATTATCCAACACTTGCCTGATAAAATCTTTGCTGCATTACAAATTAAAAGGCTGAGGATGATTTAATTAATGTGAAATACTAAAACTGATACAAAGCTAGAACTGTGTTACACATGAGAACACTGACAAAGTTAGCGGCTTTTTTTTTTTTATGTATATAAAGTATAATACCATGAGGATGGGTATTATGCCATGTAGAGCTAGAAATGCAAGCTAAAGTACTGTATACGTGAATAATTACAATGAATGTTGGACAAGTAAAGGAGGAAAGGAAAAGAAAAAAACCCCATGCACAGCAGGACTAAAGTAAAGAAACTGTGACCTAATAGAGATGAGTATAGGAAAAATAGACTACAGAACACAAGCCAAAGGGTTCTTCCAACATTTAGCCATACCATACACTTTCTAGATGGGGCTGGAGAGGCAGGGTGGGAAAAGAGAGCGGGGAAGAAAAGGAGAGGAAAAACAGTAAGTTGATTTTGGCATTCCAAGACTCATTACATCACATGCAACAATCTTCTTCTCCACTACAATGAGTTATGTGTGTTTTTTTGAGGAGCTGATTTGACAAGCACCTCTTACGTTTATTCGAGCCTGGTACAGGACGACTCCAGCAGAGTTGTTGGCCGTACAGCGATAAACTCCACCATCTCGGACCTGAGTGTTAGAGATATTCAGGTAACTGACCACATTGCCTTCGGAGGTGATAATCTGGCTGATACGATGACTGCCGTCCTTCACAATGGGATCTTCATCCAGCGTCCAAGTGATCGTAGGCAGAGGAGTCCCCTTCACGTTGCACATAAGGGAGACTGGCTCTCCTGGACTCACCACTTTCTCACTGAAAGCAGAAATGATTTTGGGAGTTCCATCTGCCAAGGAAGAAGAAAAGCAGAAGAATAGTATTTACATGGTGTAATAAAGCTTGTTCCTTCTCTCCTGGAGCCTGTCACGTGAGCCAAGGTCTTTTTTAGAACTGATGCAAACAATTGTGTTCTGGGATGTAACTCTAATTATTGAGAGAGTGGAACAAATTTTGGTAGTAAAGTACTTAAATGACCCTTTGCTTACTGCAGTTTTCTTTCTCATCTTCTGAGAAACCTGGTACTGACTCTGTTGAAGGAAACGCATATGAATAGAGGTACCAGGGCTCTGCACAGCTATATAAACTGTCAGGTTCTTGCAGAAAATAATTTAAGCCATACATAGTTCATCATAAAAAACATTCAACAAAACCTCAACACATTTGGAATTTTTCTTCTACTGGTAGATTGGAGCTCCTTGGAAAGCTAAGGATGAATCCTGTTGGTAAAACTTGCATAGACTAACTTCACACAGCTGTGCCAATGCAGTTTAGTCCTGACCCACAATACTCCATTTAGAAAAGTATTAAATTAAGCTTTTCTGAATACAGATTGCCAGTAACAGCACTGATGCCAATTTCTTTCTGTGGTCATTTTGTGCTACAGATAAATATTCCTCTGAAATGAGAGCATTAAAATGCTTTCTCTTGTGATCTGTGCCCCAATTTACTCAGCCTCTACCAGGCAAGTGAATGAAGAAAATGGATCGAGGCAGAAACTTCAAGATTGTAAGGAGGGTGCAGGAGTAAATAACCACCTATCCAGAGAGATCAGCAGGGTAACATTTAGAAGAGACAACACTCTGCTATTACTTAGGAAGTTCTTTCTGAGATCATGCAATGCATGTTTGTTCTCCCTTGCAAATCATGCTTTCAAAGCTGCGTCTAGAAGGAATTTCAGTGTAGTTGGGAGCAAAAGGCCGCACACCACGAGCAGTATGCAGAACACAGGAAGCAAGCCAGTCTGAGGTTCGGACAAGGACAGCAGTGCTGCAGGTTACTGTCTGGTTTTAAAGAGCCAAGTGGCAAGTAAGCTAGCTTCAGTGTTCCTACAGTGTTAGTGCCTGCAAGAAACAGAAGGAAAAGGTGCCAAAGAGAGAGACCAAAGACACTTGAAAACTACCTTACACTCGAAACCCTTTAAAGGTAAGCCCTTCAGTTGTGCACAAGACAGAGGATGTCAGGACAGGACTGACAAGTCTCATACTTTGTGTGTCGCACTGTTTCTGCACACTATGTACTGTCTCTTCACGCACACTCTGCTATGTATTACCTATATGTCTGGGAGGTTTGAACCATGAAGACTTCTCTGGAAATCACAATTCTTACATTGAGATTTCTGTGCAACATCACCCAGGAAACTGAGGGAACTGGCACAATGTGTGCAAGACTCCCCGCAAAACATGCTGAATCACAGCAGAATTAAAAACAGGGCTGCAAAATTGCCTTGCTTGACACATAGTAAAAAACATAAGGCACTGCTGTGCTTAGGCTGCTGAAAGACCTTAGCAACCCTGGAGGAGCATTTGATTTTATTTCACTTCATAATTTTCTTCTCTGCCCCCTTCTTTCTTTCATTTCTGTCCCATCGGATATGTGACAGAGTTCTAATTTATTTATATATTTTCAGCTCTGACTCTTTTCCCTTCCTGTGCTGTGTATTAGATACAATCATCCCTCTGAAAACAAAACAACAGCAACAAAAAAAAAGCTTTTTATCCATAAAAAAGCTGACACAAGACCAATAAATCTGTGACTGTGCACACTATGTACCTCTGCCACCTCCTCTTTTTTATTTTCTTTTTTAATTCAAGTTATAGGCTTTTTTTTGAGATGAAAGCAGACATTATTTTCCCAGTGAGACCTGAGTGTCTTTGAAATCTTTCCTGCTGTTGCTCTCTGATAACCTGCACTCTCTCAACATCATGATAGATTATCAATATGCTCTTTAGGCTTTCTTAGTCACGGGAAATGGTTGCCGAGGTAACTCAGTCCAGGCAGGTAATCTCTTCTTTTTCTATAAAGACTCTAAAAATAGTGTCCATGCCATGACTGCACTACAGCCTCATTAGTGGACTGGCTTTGTACAAATGGCTAACTTTCCTCACTTGACTATCATGTGGTGTCAGTTAGTTAAGATGATCTCCAAGCCTTCAGCTGATACACCTAACCAGAAAAACCATGCCCAGAAGTTGAATACAGACCTCTCATGTCTGGCGGAAAAGATAATGTAAAAAATCAACACCACCACCACCATCCACCCTCACCAAAAAAAAAAAATGACTGGAAGGACTGCTCGGAGGGATTTCTGTTTTCAAATCAATTTTTTCATTCCATTAGTTTTTGCTCAGAGTGGGGCACAATAAAAACCACTGACAGTTCATGAGAACCCTCTTCTCTTGTTTAGGGTCTACTATCCCTCAGTATACAATGATGGCACTAAAGATGACATATTTATTATTATGGAGACCAGAATCACGAAACAGGTAGTGACTGACCTTCTAGTACCACCTGAACATAGTCTTGAGCAGACATCTTGTCCTTGCGCACAAAGCACTGGTAAGCTCCACCATCACTCTTAGCCATGCCATCCATAATAAGGTTCTCCCGATTGATGCCAGTGATCCGGACATTGTTACCAGGGTTGATGATTTCACCGTTACGATACCAAGAGAGCTCCTGGTCCTCAGTTCCTGTCACACTGCAGGACAAGGACACTTGACTACCAACACTGCTTTTTACTTTCCGTGGGCTGATCGTGGCTTTTAGTGGTTCTGAAGATTTGAATCAAAATAAGGGAGAGGGAAAGGGAAATAGACAACATTAAGTATATGTGCACATTTATGTGCAAGTAACAAATTCAGTCTCAATTAAGGAGAACAGCAAAAATCACCTCTATAACCTTCTGACAACTCCACTCCCTCCCCCCGCCCCCCCCAAAAAAAAAACAAAACAAAAAACCAAACCCAAACCAGATGACTGTGCCAAACAAGCATTTTTGCCACCAACATCCATCACACAAAACACGTATCTATAGGGGTAACCTGTTTGGCACATGATATGATCCCATGCCTAAATGAACAGTAGGTGCAGATCTACTGAGTAACACCGTTGGTGCTAAGGCCCCTCATTTTTTGGGATGGTAGGGCATTACTCCACATCAGTTCAAAGTGGACCTTTGAACTGATGCATTAGGTGCATTCCTGAAGCTCATCTTCTGATTCAATTTCCTGCAAAGGAACCCCATTTAAGTGTTCAAACACCACTCCCTGATGTGAACAAGTTCAGTAAAAGGTGGAAGATCCACAGTAAAATGTTAACAAAAGTACGCACATAGATATCCATTGGATCTGTCCACATGGAAAAGTCTTTGTGTGTGGGCTCACTAGATTTTCTGTTTTGACATGGGAGGACGACAATATTTTCAAGTCAGCATTAAGAAACAGTAGGACATAGGTAATGCAAGTTTTATATAGTAAAAAAAAGAGGATGAACAATGTTGAAGAAAAGTAATAAACATGAGTGCAAGGAAAACAATCTTTATCCTGACACCTAACTGTTATCAGCATTACTGAATGCAGACCTCGTCTTATGCTTTGTATATATTGATTTGATTTCCTTATAAAGATAAGGGACTACTATCACCATGGATATAATCTCTGTTACTAAATACATACCATCCTATTTATTTTTTTACCAGCATGCATACACACATACACACACATGTATACACACACTTACACGTGAAAATTTCCTCAGGTAACTCATTCACTTTACTGAACATTTTATAACACACAGGTTGGAATAAATCTTTAGTGGCCCACTGGGAACAGAGGCCTGGAAAAAACCACACTGGTCAGTGGTCCCAGGCATTCTGGGTCACAGGCACGTATGTAACAGACCTTTCCTCTACAGTGGTCCAGAACAAGAGTTAATCTGTGCTCATATGTATTTTACAAGTCACTGAATATCCTATCCAAAATTCCACAAAGGCTCAAAACTGTGAATGACCCATTAAATGAAATAGACACACTCAAGTGCATCATCAACATCTCAGAGCGGTAATGATGCAAGAAAGTAAACCACATCCTCCATCGCAGAGGAGACTAAAACTCCTTTGCCCAACTGTTGCTTCCTAACAACCAGATCCAGAAGATACCTACTGGCTGTTTGACCACTAAGTCAGTAAGTAAAATATATCACCAGGCACTGAGGATACTTTCGGTATCACTAGGAATTCGATTACATCATGCCTCTGAAAGTTTTGACTTTGTATCATACAAGGCAGACTGAATTCAACAAATCTTTATGAATACATTTAGAAGCAAAGCTCCTCCATTATAATTCATGGATTATGGATCTTTGACCTTGGGTTTATTTTGCCCAAATATATTATTTGTAATTATTTGTGAAGACATTTTTATAGCCTGAACTATTCACAAACCTCTCCCTTTTCAGTTTGCTAGTCATGTTGTATAGGTGGAAACATTAGTTCAAAGCATTATTTCTATTCCAGGAAATAATTTTTTTTTTGTTAACAATAGAAGAATAACACTTTTCCAGTGCAGTGCTTCTGAGTAATAATTATCTTTGTAGAATTTGTGAAACATTCAGAATATTCACACATGAATACTCAACTGAGGGGAGGTATGAGTATTCAGTATTACTGAACAGCATGAGTCATGGCAATGAGAGTTTGGCAGCTTTATTCATGAGAACATTTGCAATTTCTTTTTAAGCATCCAATTCAAGCTTCTAAATTACATATCCTCCATGTGATAAATTATATAGCTACATTAGAAATTGCATCTATTTGCACTTCTGATGGCTCAGTTGTCCAACTAACTCATCTCCACAGAGCCTACTTTCTGCCACTCCACAACTTTGAGAAGTTTAAGCGTTGCTAAGATAAAGTAAAAAAACAGAAGGTACAGCAAGGTATGCAAGGTATGGCAACATCTTTCCTGACACAAACACCCAGGCAAGAAGTAGCCTGAGATCTTCACTCAGTCCAGGACTTACGTTTTACATACAGTCGCCCTATCATCTCGGCAGTCCCATAGTTGTTCCACACCTCGCAGACATAGTTGCCTGTGTCCGAGGGACGCGTGTTCTCGATCAGCAGACCCGTAACTGTCTGCCGAAACCTGCTGTCAGGCTCCCAGGGAACGTTGTCCTTCAGCCAACGATACTTTGGTGCGGGGTGCCCTGATGCTTTGCAAGGCAGCTCCACTCGCTGTCCTGCCATGGCTTTACGGTGGTCAAACCCATCTAGAATAGATGGAGCTGAATTTGCTGGATCTGAAAGAACAAACAGCAGTTTTCAATGTGAGCATCAAAATTCTTTCATTCACTAAGCAATATGCCTGCTTTTTTTGACTCACTAGCCCAGTGTTTTATGTACTACTGTTTGCTGTTGTGACCCAGCCATCAGTCTGTAATATCTCAGTAGTGGTGGCTGGTATCCAGCAGCATGTATTACTGAAGCATGTCATGACTACTTGGAAATCCTCTCACTGGATTGTTTCCAGGTGGCAACCATTTCTCTGGTCATCCTTTATGCCCCCTGTCAGAGAAATGGAGAGACAGAAATGTGTTGCCTTAACAATTATTACTGTTATGCCTGCACTACTAGACTAGAATGAAGCCAGCATATTCTCCACGCTTCTTGGTGGTCTGAAGGCTTTGAATTAAAGGAGCAATTTATTCCCTTGTCAGGAGAGAAATGGACAAAGACACAGGAATTTCTATCTGCAGTCTAACTGACAGATGAGCCTTTTCTTCTTCTCTGGAAAAAGAACTTAACATGACAAGACTAACTTACAGCTTAATACTCCAACTTTCTGTGCTCAACTTACTGAGAAAAGCAGCTCTCAGAAAAACACATTTGTGTAGCATCTGGCATATATATGTATCTCACAGAAATAGTACTCTGATTTCTGCTTTTTAAGTTTGAAAACGTTTTGAGGAAGAGGCTGATGTGATTTACAGTTTTGTGCAGCATGCAGCATGATGGAGGCCCATCTTGGAGCTACTGCAACATAAATACTGAGCAATAAATCAACAAATATTCATCTAAGTATCTTCTCGTCATATGCCTGACTTTGCTAAGACTTCTATCTCACAGAGAAACTCCACATGCTGATCAACTCCTTTTGCTCCTATCTGACACAGCGATGTCTTTTTGGGTATAGCTACATCATCATTGCCTGGTTCAGGTGTGATTGCAACCATTTTTATATTTTCAAGTGGTCTTTGATTTAGCTAGCTCAGGTACTGCCCACAGGGCAGCTACAGCGGGTTCCTTTTAGGAGCTGAAGAGATTTAAGGAGCAGTTCATGCTGAATTCATGCTACTGAAGCAATAGTATAATCAGTACCTTAAAACTAGCTTAGATATATCTTCATGAACTGCAGCCACACCTGGGAGGGTAGACTTGAGAACGAATAGTTAGGGGCACTACGCAAGTTACACTATCAATCCAGAAACTAAAATTGTGAAGGTAAACAATTGAGCTATGTAAATTTTGTGTAAGTATCTAGATAAAACCCTAAATGCCAAGTTCAATGAAAGATGACCACAGAGGTTTTTCTGCTCTCTACGTGCCAGCAAAATGTCGAGCCACTGAAGGCAAAACCACATTCAGTTTACAGCAACTTACTGTCTGTCTCATTAGAAATATGTCAGCCGGTAGTTAAACAAATGATTTCACATGCATCAGTAGCCTCAAAGCCCATATTTGGCATCAAGTTGGGGTATATTTTTGAGCTTGCCATGCTGTTTATGTCTGGCTTAGTGAAAGCACAATCTGCCAGGATGCTATTGGGAAGGCCAATGTCAATTTGACTAATTGATTAGCCAGCTCCTTTCTTGCCTTTTGGGTCATCAGGCATCTATGTTTTCGGCTCATAAATTCTTTTGTGCAGCCTGAGGCATTAACTCAGTAAAAACTTAAGCATGCAAGAAATTACATCTCTGGCTCTTAGGAAGTTTACATCTACATGAAATCAATTTCTTCAATTGAAAGTAATAATTAAATAATTAAAAATTAGAACTGACTTTTAAAGATATAGTCTGTGCATTCCTACTCAAAACTCACAGTAGCTTCATATCTTCTCCATATGCTTTAACTTCAAAAGACCTTATGAAGGATATATGTGGTCTCATTTTAAAATCTTTTAAGTGCAAAAATACAAAGTACCTCGTGGACTTCAAAATAGGATGGGGGTCAACAGGGAGGAGGAATTAAATTAATGATGAGGAAAAGTTGTGACTAGTAAATATCACACTCCGACAGCCTCCTAGTTTGCCGCAGGGAACCGCATATGCTTTGATGCTGGGCCCTTTTGCAAAGTGCAAAATCACCTCAGACAACAGTCTGAGGGTGAGAGAGAAACAGCCCCTGCCCTCCTGCCTCCATGCCTAGGCAGAAGCTCAGGAAGCCATGTGGGCAAACCCCAGGAGCTGGGAGCTATGGCAGCAAATGCCATGGGAGGCACAGCCCCCTTCTGCAGCTACCATTTCTCACCCTTCAAGAGCAGCATACCAGTCCCTGGATCCTCTATCCCAGATTCACTTGGCGTCCCTTTTTTCCTTCTCAAACTGAGCCTTGGCAGGAGCAGCCCAGCCTGGAGTCCCATCTGCGGAGCAGCTAAATTGGGATTTGCCTATGTACTTGAGAAGCCTTGATCTGGTTCTTATAGAGGAGATATTTAAAATATATTCAGGGATACACCAAATATGATTCTGTGACCTGCTTTCTTGCACTCATATATTTAAATGGATGGTAAAAACATCTCTTTGGGATGTCCCTGAAACAGACTCCAATTTAGAGCTCCTGTGTTGCATTTATTCCAGTCATGGGAGAGAGGGGGAAAAGGAAAAAAGGGAAAAAAACCCCACAACAGTAAACCCAGGGTTAATTTGCAATCACTTGCTATGGGGCAAATAGCAAAGAAACATAACCCAATTCCAATATGTGATATGGACTCTTTTGAATCATTATTTTACTATGCTTTAACAGTCAGCAACAAATGACTTCTAGCAAGGACAATGGTGGAAAAACTAAGGAAAAATACTGTTCTAAAATATTCTACTTAATATCTCCTTTGAAGAACAGAGCAAGAAACTCATTATGCTTTCAAAATCATAAGGATTTTTTGGATGGTGGGAGTTAAGGAACGGTAAAGATTTTGGGAGCTTGGATTTATGTCTGGACAAAATTATTTTTGAAAAAGCATACTATGGTATTCATTAGAGGAATATTCTATAGCATGTTAATGGCCTTGGTTTTAATTTTGTTTAGAAAGGCCACATGATTTCAAGGAGCTGTTCTTACTCCAGATGAAATCTGGAACAAAGCTTAACTCATATTAAAAATGTGCCCAAGAGACTATGATCAATATCTACCACAAACTCCTTCATCCCCAAATAAGCAAAGAATATTCCTGGGTATAAAAGGCAGGCATAAATGTAGGTCTCATGCAAGCAGACTTTTCACAACTATGTTCATGGATTCTCTGATCTCAGTTCTTAAAGGACTCACAATTTCGAAATATAAATTCCAGTAAAGAAAAAAAGAAAACCTGGTAGAGAAACGTTAAGAGATGAACTGTCCATAATTGCTGTACTTGTTCAATAGACTAACAAGACTGGAAATCAGAACCCACTATAGCTCTAATAAAGAATAATTAACCCCATTGTATTAAAAAATCCAGCTATTGCACACAGGTAAAATTTCCTATTTTGATTTGGTCTGTGGAGGAGAATAGAAAAGAGAACTCCAGACAAAGTACATGTTTTAGAATTCTTGTCCCAAATTACTAACAAGACAGAGCTTTCATTTCCTCCCTTTTGTTCAGAAAAATAACCAGAAACTTTCCCATGGTAACCAAGATACAAGCCTGATTTTATTTATGTTTCCACTGGCTCAGCCTTAGCATGATTTCATACGGAAGCAGACCATATTATGGAGCCAGCTAGAAGGATAGGACCCTGCCTATCCTTATAAGACCAAAGCAGGCAGATTATTGTGCAGGAAAACTACTTCTTCGTCTGGCTCGGAAAAGCAGAGGCAAGAGTTTTACCCACAGGGGACACATATCAAAGAAAGAAACTCCTGGATCTGTCTGGTAAGTGATTCTAACCTGAACAATCACACTATTTTTTTATCATTAGTATATTTAAGTACTGACTTGTGTGTTCAGAGGGCTCCAGAATCTTTCAGCAACAACCATTTTGGAGGAGGGCAGGAAGCATGTTACTAATGCAAAACCTTGTGCCCACCTTGGTCTCCTTTAGGGTTCTCAGAGGGAGAACTGAGACCTAATCACTAGCTTTTCTTTTTTTTTTTTTACCTGACAAAAAAGACCAAAAGACAAGAGCATAAGGTCAAAAGGAGAATGACCCCACTGACTGTTAGATTGTGAAGGTCACCATACCTTGACTTATCTTCAGGGTTAAGATTTAGGGTTTAGGGCAATTTAGTAACAGTGAAAAGGAGAAAAAGCTCTGTGGGGCTTTCAGTGGGATGGTAGGCATGTCTTCGGTAAGGCAAGGATGCAGGGAGAAAGAAAAGAGAGTCTGGGATACAGTGTTCGTTAACTCTATGGATGTGGGAATACAATTGCAGATTTGCTCACATGCAAAAACTGGGTGCAGTTACAGGTACTCAGCAGATGAGGGAGAAAAAGGGGAGATGGAGAAGAGCTAATCCTATACAGAGATGTTTGAGGCCAAATTCCAAACCCAGGCCTGGGGTCTGCTCCCCCTTCTCACCTCACCCACAACTGGCACCTCCTCTCACTGAGACAAAATGGAGAGAAAGCACCATACTGACAGCCCCAACTACCTGGGTGTGTGTGTGTGTGTGTGTCAGAACCCTACAGTCCATCACACACACAACAATTAGGAGATGATTTACAAGGAAGAGATAAAATACCCCATCTTCTTATTTTCCTACCTGCTGCACAAGGCCGTTTGTCCTGGGACTCAGCTCTGCCCATGGACAACCACCAGCAAACCATCCCATCTGCCTACAGCACCCTGGGTGGCCTGGCACAGGTCACATAACCCTTTTGGTTGGAGATCTTTCCAGGGAGCAGGAGAACACACTGTTTTGCCCAGGGGAGCAGTGTGATGGATGAAAAGGAAGGCTGAAATGCACTTCAGCTAACCTGAGACTCCTGCAGTGGAAATATCTACAGCTAAGCTAAATGTCCTGAGTTCCTGCTATGGTTAACAGAGAGAAATAGGCACCATGGGACAATTCATCTCATCCCAAAGTGGGCAGATGAAGTAGGTCAGATACACTACCCCTAGAAGAGATCCCCTCCTTTGGTTACAAGGGGAAGTTGAGGTGACTAGACTTTTTCACTGCACAAGTCTACTTTTAATGGGATGAATCTCATCCACAGTCCTTTTATAATATACTCAAAACCTACTAAATATCACTGTACTAAATGCCAATGCACCCTACAGGCTCTCTGGAAATAACTAATAGTCGGTGAAAAGCAGAAAAAAGGATTTTAAAATGTGACATTTTATTTTTCAGCAGCAGCTTACAGCTGACCACTTCTACCTTCCATTTGATAGACAAATTGGTTGTTAGTGCACACGGGCACAAAAACCTGCCTTGCCAGTTTAGCACACTAGAGAGAGACATATAAAATACTTAATTTAACATGATAAATAAAGGAGCACCTGATACAAAAAGTCTTGCACTGTTGCTTTGTCGTGTTTCTCCAGTGTATCTGTGCCTTGTGATACATCGGTAGTTGTACAGTCCATCTTCATTCTGTACGTCTAAAATATACAAGGCTCCCGTGGATGTGATGAGAAATCTAGGTCCTGAAAGACAAAAGAATTTGCAGTGTTTAAAATAGCTGCATGTTGCTATTGTGTTCTACTTGCCCACACTGGAGATGGACGACATAGACTGGAGGCTCCTGAAGGGTTTTTTGCCAGAGTCTAGAAGCTGCCAATTATAAGTTTACTAAGTACTTACTGCAAATGCATGTAAAGATTTTAATTCATGTGCACGTCTTATCAAAAAAAAAGGTAGGGATCTGTAAGGAAAATATAAGGAATGAGGGAAAGAAATGTGCCATGGTCTATACCACAATCAACAAAATACCTAAGAGGCATCTGAAATAAAATACAGGGTAAAGAATTAATGCAGAATTTAATTCAGTTTAATTCAATATTGTGGAGTGATATGATGTCAATTCACCAGCAGAGCCGTACATGTTAGAAAGATGGCCTGGGGCGGCACACACGATTGAACACTATTAGCCAACATGGAATTTGTTGTCCAGATACACCAGAAAATTGAGAGTAAAAAAAAGATCATAAAAAGTAAAACTAAAGGGATCAGTGAAAGCAAGAGTAACTCACAAGAGGAAGAAGTTTTTACTCCAAGAATATGGGATGTTCTGGCCATAAGAGCCATGTACTGCACCGCCCTGCTCTACAGCCTGTTTCAGGAGTGATGGGAAAACAAGGACAGCAAAACTGGCCTTGCTGATATTGCCTACACTGCTGGCCCCAGTGAAGTTGTACACACCTGTGCTAGCTGCAAGCTAGACAGTACGAGTGTCAGGAACAGTCCCACCCCACCCTGTCCATGTTTCCTGTAGGTTAATGCGCTCCAGGCTTCGGCAGAGCAGGCTGAGCTCTCTGCAGCTCAGTACTTCCATGGCCAAGCTACTGACAGAAGATGAGTAAAAACATCACCTGATCTGCTGTGGATTCTTTTTTTTTAAAAAAAATAATATTGTAGTTTGTGATGTAAACACGGACATGTTTAATCTAAAACTTTCTCCATATTACAATAAATGGAAGCAATGTTGTTAGAATGCTCTGTAAAGTCAGGCCTCACTTGGCCACTCTTTCTCTTTAAAAATTTCTGCAGTCTAAGGTATGTATGCTTTTCTAAAGATTTTACATTGCAGAAAGTGTTAATATCTTTTCTTTTGTATTCCTGCTATTTTTTCTCTAGTAGCTGGTAGCTCTTACAATATACATACATGCACCTATGTATTATAAAATATATCTGGCTCCAAAATTAGGGGAGAGACTACACAAAGATGAAACCCATTATGAATTAACATTCAGTAATACGCAGTAAGAAATATTTCCTTATCTTCAGAGTTCTATTTGAGCAACGACTTTTTAATAATTAGGGGTAGTTAGGGTGCTTGCTCAAAAATGCATCAGTGGGAAAGCAATCCAGCAGAGAAAAGACAGAAAGGAAATGGTATCATTTCAGAGGGCAACCTCCTTTAAACCACAATCTAAAAGAAATTTTAAAAAAAAATACTTAACAGCCATTTTATGTCACAGGACAGGACTGACCCTTAGAGCAGGGAATACTGAATAAAGTAACATCATCCCACCTCTCTCATCCTTGTATGCATACTGTATTATAAAATAACCACACTGGTGACTTGACTTCACTGACTGTTCTCCTGAAAGTCAAGGCACAAGCATGGAAGCTGTTAGGTCACCACTTTGGAAAAGCATAAACCACACTGCATGTATCCTTCTGAAGTACCTTGTTTGTTCAACTAATGTGTGCCATTATGAAGGAGTATATTAAATAAATAAATCCCCAGAATGTAGGCACAGAAGATGTTGACTGACTTGCCTGCTACTGAAAGAGAAGAGCTGGGCAAGGGAAGGTGTGAAGGAGGAGGGAGGATTGGATGGCAAGAGAACTCTCCTTGGCCATGAGCAACACTATATTCCAGCCTAGGAATATATCCCAGCCTAGGGATTTACAGGCTAGGAAGGTTCCTTCTTATACAGAGGTCATATTGACTTCATATGCCTCTGAAAATTTAATTCCTTGCATACAGAAGACTTGTGTTTCAACACAAATTACTTCTAAACAAATGTACTGTTGAGTGTAATAGGAAAAGCACCTGAATAGGTAATATTTCAGCCAGGTGTCTGAAATGTGTCATTGAAAAGGTTACATGAAAAAAGCAAAGCTATCTTGCATCTTGTATTTTAATACACTAGTTGTAATATTTGGAGGAAATCATATAGACAGTTGATAAGAATAAGTTAAATCAATAAAATATGTTTTACCTAACCTCCCAATTACTAATAAGTTATTTGTTTGCTAGTCACAATAGTTTGGCTTGACTAAACATGCTAACAAGGTTTGCTACAAGCAGGAGGCAGCTAACAGCTACCTACAAGCAACCAGAAGGGACAGTCTGCAAGTGTTCAGGCAAACACCTAGGGAAGCCTCTTCACAATCACAGCATCGTTCTTTATCTGCTGTCAGTCACACAGCCCAGCTCCAAAGCCACAGCAAGGGGAATCCTACCACCTCTTAGGGAGGCAGGTTTGTAATGATTCTCACAGAAGTACTTCCTGTTGTTCAGAGAATACTTCTTTATGTGGTTGGTTTGTTTGTTTGTTTGCTTATTCTCACATGGTAACTCCTAGATATAATGTAATGTCCTATGCTGAGTATTTCTTCCCTTTCCTTTTGCAGTTACCAATTACTTGGACATAAACACTTGTCCCATTCCACCCTATCTCCTCATCATGTAGGTGCTCAACATCTGTACCCTTTAACAAGGTTTACCTTTCCCCCTAACTCTAGGTTAGAAGGATATTTAGAATTTTTGTGTGAAATTCATGGTCTGTTTCACTTCTGTGTCACACACAGATTCTGCCCTACTGAAATATTCATTAAGCAAATCTTTCTTTGCCAAGAAACATGTTGTAAGGACTGCAGGTAATTAAAGCACAGTTGTCTCCCTTTAGTCTGTCTGTGGCATAAAATGACAGCTTCAGGAGGTGGGAATCACATATAAGGACTTTTCTTGGGATAATGATGGATATGCAGGAAAGGCGATCTCTTCTTGCTTCTGTTTCCAGCTGTGTGAGCATTAACCAGCTCTGTATTTCAGACAGCACAGCCAGTTCAGACGTGTGCCTGCCCACAGCAACGCCGCTCAGATGGCAGGGCTGCCGGGCTGCTGAACCAGCGCTGTGTATACCATGCAGACATGTCCTCTGCAGCTTGATCAAGATTTAGATCAGAGTCTTCAAGCTGTGGTGCAACTCCATTACCAAACTATGCGGGGGTAGGTGTTGGTGGAGGTGCTGCTCAGCTGCTATCACATCACAGGACCAAAACCACGTAAAAGGTGTCAATGGGATGGCTGCGACCATTTTGGTCCCTCCAGTAAATCTGCACATGCTGTGCATTTGTGTCAAGCAAGTGGAACATAAATAGCTGAGAGGCAGAAATGTGCTTCTTGTACAATGGCTTCATGTAGCTTTCTTTTTCTCAGATTCGATTTCACCTTTGCTAACTATACATAATTCCATTTCTACAAAGAGTCGCACTGTTGGAGACTACTAGTATGCTCAAGTTTAAGATCATACAAATGTGTCCAAAGTTTAAAATTTAATTCCTTTCTCTATGCTTTTCTAAGGCTCTTGTTATTTTCAGATCCTCTGCACAATTTTGAGATATAGTCTGTGCAAGTCATCATTAATAATTAAATTTGCCTCTCTTCTTAGGATAAGCATGAAACAACTGTCACAGAAATTAAGATGGAAGATCAAATTCAGAGCTTCCCTTAAAACTGCTGAACCTTCACTTCCTCCATATTTCCACCTTGTACACGTTGTTGCCGCTAATACTTGTGCTGGAATCAAAACCGGGGAAGCAGGTGGAGTGGCTACTGTCTGATTGAAGAATATGTATAGATTTGTGAGCTACTTCCAGATCCTATAGTACTGACTTTATTTGCAAATAAAGCCTTCCCTCGTCAGACCTGGAAGACAGTTTCCTCAGATGCAGTAATACTTCTGGGTCAATGAGAGTGGGTACAC
Organism: Rhinoptilus africanus; assembly: GCA_013400135.1. Lineage (NCBI taxonomy): Eukaryota > Metazoa > Chordata > Aves > Charadriiformes > Glareolidae > Rhinoptilus > Rhinoptilus africanus. The sequence continues at coordinate 650,508 of VXBO01013622.1, forward strand.
TTATTAAAAGCCTGCCACTTAATAAAAGAGGTTTGTGAAAGCTGTGCAGAGCCAAGAAATTGTTCAGTGTTATCTTGCTATATTTTCTAGGGAAGTTATGAACATACTTGAGCTATCTAACACTGCTTAGATCATCTTCCTCTTGGAAATTACTCAGGCAATCGTATAATAAAACCTTCACTTAAAGCATTATCTAGAGGTTTTTGCCTCACCCTCTTTAAAAATAACTAAAAGTAAATAGTTATTGCCACACATCAGATGTTATTCCACAGTATACGTTTCTCAACAACACACATTGTCTATAATTGCAGGGCTAAAGCTTTTCCTTTTCCTCTCTTCTTCTTAATATATTTTGCATACTTATGTAATGCTTTAATAACTAACCTTTCCTTCTACTGTAAAAACGCAAGACAGAAAAGATGACAGAAAAATAAAAGGGGAAATGCATGTAATTTCTGTCATCTTCTAAACGGAGAGCGTTTTCATTAAAACCGACAGGCTGTCAGCTGTGACAAAGCCAAAGTGTTGAGTGTTCTGCCTTTTGTACTTCAAAAAGTGTTTAGAAATGCACCAGGATGGGGATCGACAAGCTCTTATTGCCCTGTTGATCTAGGGGAGTGCTTTCTTCTTGAGGCGCATTTAATTTAATCGCTCTTGCTTTGCTGTAACAAAGTCTAATTTTTTTGACTCACTTACTTAATATGCCAAATAGAGATTTTTTTAATGGAACATCATTTCAGATAAACTGAAGCTTTTTGTTTGTTTGGCTGTTAGCAGGCTTCAAGGGAGGAAGGCAGAGCAGCCTCCTTCACAACAATTAAAAAGAACACTGTCAAAATATAGCTCATAATTCTCATTTATTATTCCTCCTCAGTACTGTTTGTATTAATGCCTTGAAAACTTGATTATAATAATTTCAGCATCTGATTTTCAGAGATGTTGAAAGCTTACATCTTTTTTGGCTTTCAATGCCTGGTGCCTTTGAAAACCTGGACCAATATCTGGAGGATGTATTTCTTTCAAACAGTCCAAAAGCTGCTAGGAACCCTTACTACCTTTTGCCTTGGTGAGGTGGGAAAGCATAGTAACATATTACTATTTAAAATTTAAATGTTTTAGAGAGAAGCTTACTGAGATACATGGATCGATGTACACAAGTCAGTGGAAAAACAGGGGATGGAACCCATAATTATTTCTCCAACATCCCATCTGTCATTAATACATAACTTCGCCTCACTGGGAGACTGAAAAAAAAAATATGTATAGATCCAAGGACTATAAAGACCATTAGGGTCATTTATTCTCACCTATCATGCTTCACCCATTAACTGCTGCATCAAGTCCGTATCTGCAAGTTAAGCTATAGCTTTTTTAAAAAGACATTAGTGATGATTAAAGATTTCTTGTAAGCAGAGAGCATGTGATACCTCTGGGTAAATCATTCCAATGGTTAATTATTCTCACTTTTGAAAGTTTGTGTATTGTTTGCGGTCTATCTGTCTTTCTATCTGGCTTTGACCCCAGCTATTGGATCTTTCTGTGCCTTCATTAAAGATTTCCTCTGCAGTCAGAAATCTTCTGCCCATTTAGGTACTTACAGAACATGAGGAAATTACCTCTTAAACCATCTTTCTCCTTAATTAGTTATACAGATTGAACTTCCTAAATCATTTACTGTGAATTATTCATATCTTGAAATATTCCTGTAGTTCTTACTCAACACCTTAACAACTTTTTGAAGTTCCTTTTCAAGTTTGGATCATGCACATAAGTTTAGTAATGGTTCTGGTAATAGTGAATGGAAAATGTCAACACTGTCTTCTTGTCAAGTTTTCCTTCCACTTAGGCATCAAGGGATTACAGTAGTTCCCTTATCAATGCTAACTAGCTTCAGTTTTTCATTGAAAATTGTGATCTCCTTTTCAGAGTCATGGACTTAGAGAATAGTTTTCCCCCATTCTGTAGATAAAACCTATTGTGTGTCTATCTTGACACTAAAATTGGCTGTATGAAAACCTACATGTTTGAATCAGACCTCTTTACACAATCCAGTATCCCTATGCTACTCACCAAGCCATAGCATCATTTGCCCTTACATAGAATCACAGAACCATAGGGTTGGAAGGGACCTCTGGAGATCATCTAGTCCAACCCCCCTGCCAGAGCAGGGCCACCTTAGAGCAGGTTACACAGGAACGCGTCCAGGCGGGTTTTGAATGTCTCCAGAGACGGAGACTCCACCACCTCCCTGGGCAGCTTGTTCCAGTGCTCTGACACCCTCAAGGTAAAGAAGTTCCTCCTCATATTTCAGTGTTTTAAGTTTACTTTATACTTTATTGATGTGTGTTTCCTTAAATTTCATTCATTAGTTGAAAGTTTATATTTTCATCTGAGATATTACCAAACCACTTGTTTTGAAGATACATATTTCAAAGTGGTAAGACACTGAAGAGAACAAATGGGGAAGAGGGAGAGGAAACTGAGTCATACCGAGGCTTGACCAACCTGAACCAAAGGCCCCAAATTCCATGACATTTTAGAAACACCCCCCTCATTTTAGTATCTGCTGACTAGTGCCCTAAATGACCTAGTGACTTCATTAAAGTTGAGCTGCATTAGCAAATTGTGTGCTCATTTCTGTAAGTGATAAGAGGTCGCATTAACAATTATAAAATTGCTCTTACGTAAGGTTTTTAATGTTTTACAATAGACGGCATGATATCAGAGATTAAAATAAAATTTTACAGGTCTGAGTAATAAGTTAAAATAATTCTGTTTAGGTTTCCTATGTGAAATTGTTCTCATGTATAATTCATAAGAAAATGTGAACACTTTCCTGTAGAATTAGTGCATAATATTCTTGTATAAAAATGAGACTACTTTAAAACTGTAACATTAATTATTCTTTTATCATGCCTTTTTTCCTCCAGTATGCTGTTAGTCTTTAAATAGGGGTAATGTTATCCTCAAGATGGTTTAAAAAATCATATTTGATTTTCACTTTGTTGGAAACACATCTAACGGCATTATGTTATTGCAGTCTAAATTGGGTTGATAGAAATTAAGAGAACAGATGGCTGTTCTAATCGTGTGCCAAATGATAATATAGAACAAATAAACTTTTATCAGCTATATTTGTCACCTCCGCTGGATAGAACTGCTTCTGCTAAGCAAGTTTCTAGCATGACCTGTGCATGTAAGGGGAGAAACCTCCCCACAGAGCCAGAGTAACCTATAACTCAGTTTTACAGTGCTGTTACAACATCATTCTCAAAGCAAAACAATCTGCTGCTCTGGGCATGGAAAATGTGCTAGAAGCAGCCATGCTTAAACTGTGTCCTGAAGTCACAGTCCTGCAAATGCTTTTGATACACAAACCAAAGATTAGATGAGGAAAGAGGGCACATAGGGAAAGAAGGAGGCAAGGATTTCACTTTTCCAAGCACCATTCATGTAATGCCCTCAACCTACATGAGACACCTGGGGTGTTGCTCACAGTAGGTGATGCAGATGGTAGAAACGTGACTATACTCCTCTGAGCAGCACAACCTTCTCCCTAGGGATGTATCCAAGTTCACAGGCCCTGCTAGCAGATTTTACAGAGGATAAAACTGATTTTTTTTAGCTCCTCATATTCCCTCAGCTCTGGGTCTACAAATCGCACCTTTGGAGTGTGTTGCCCGCAGCCCCTCTCCCTATCTGCAACACAACCTGCAGCTGACTTCCAGGAGAACAGGAGCAGCAGGAAAGCCACAGCACTGCCCTACAGCCCAAGGGCAATGAAATTCCTTAATTGCAATCAAATTAGTCCTCCCTTGTTTTACCACCTCCACCCTTCAGGCACACCCAAGAACCAAATACTTATTTGCATTATATGTCCTGGTCTTTGTCTCTCATAGATCTGGGTTTTGATAGCTGGAGAAGCTGCCATGAGTGTGACTCAGTTGTTGGGAGAAAAATTCAGTGGCAAAGCTTCTCAAGTAGCCTCACAGTATGATGATATTCATGAGGAATTGAGGTCTTTGATTTTCTCATTTTTTTCCAGACACAAGGGAAAAGATAAGCATAAAAGCCATAGGAAGTTGTTGTCTGAGGCAAAGGAGGCTGCTGCCATGTTTGATCTATTGTTCCAGACTCCTCAAAGCTCATAGAGATGTATCTCTATCATAAGACTGCAAGTCTGAAGTTTTCTTCAGTTCCACAGAAGCCAGATTTTTCCCTTTTCCTTCTGTTTATCTTTTTTCCTCCTGGAATTAAATTTGAGAATTTATAAAACAAGCCAGTAGTCTCACATGAGGCACATAATCTGTTTTGAGTTCAATAAAAAATAATTGATGTTATGTCTCTGAAAAGAGTTAAGGACAATTATAAACATTTCCAGTCCTATGGCCTGACATGTTCTGGTTGTAACATAGACGGATCCTTAACTTTACAAAATTTATGGATGAGTGATAGCTCAAAACTAAAAGATTTTTTCTTACACCATCACTCTTTACCCCTCTCACCCCCTCTACCTCAGTCAGGTCTCTCCTCAAGAAACATCTACTTTGGTGTCAGCGTAGTCTGAGTCAGGATATACAAGTAAATCTATTACGGATCAGTCACCCTGCCCCTTGACCGGCGGAGGTCAGAGCTGCTCAAAGTGTGGGAGCTCCAGTTCAACCATCATCACTATCTCTCTAAAATGCCAGGAGAAGAAAGGAGCAAGGACATGAAGTATTTTCCACTTGATCCTTGAAAGCAGAAAAGCTTAAAGAGCAAAAGAGTTAACAGAGAATTGCTGTTTTGGAACCTGTATCTCTAAGTGCTGTGCTTTAACCCCAGCAGGTAACGAGGACTACACAGCTGCTTACTCACTCCTCCTCCCTGGCCCCACATCCCCCCGAGTAGGGTAGGGAGAAGAGGGAGAAAAGGAGGGGAAAGGGAAATAAAACCTTGTGGGTTGAGATAAAGGCAGTTTAATGGAACAGTAATGAAAGAGAAAAATAACAACAATAAGAATAATAATGGTAAAAGAATAAATAAAATGATACAATATAAGTGGCTCTTGCCATCTGATAATGGGTTGCCCAGTCTGTCCTGAGCAGTGATTGCGGATCCCTGCCACCTGGCCAACCCCCATTTATATACTGATCATGACGTCTATGGCGTGGAATACTCCTTTGGCCAGCTTGTCCTGCCTATGCTCCCTCTCAGCTTCAATGGGAAACTGAAAAAATCCTTGACTTATGTAAACATCACTTTGCAACAACTAAAC